>JAQHUG010000199.1:1585516-1614795 GCA_028555095.1 Dicrostonyx torquatus
AGAGAGAGAGAGAGGGGGTTGCTTGCTGACATGGCAGGAGGAGCTGGGATCAGGTAAAGAGATCCACCAAACAAAGCTCCATGTTTCTTCTTTCTCCATACATAGGTGCCTGTGACTAAGTTAATGTGCAAAATAAGCCACCTGGCAAAGAAATTCTGTAAGCACTAAAAAAGTTTAACTGCTTTCTCATCATATTTATAATACCCTTAAATAGCAATACTGTTTATTTCTGGAAATTCTGGTTTTGTTTTAAGGATTTAAATTTGGCAATTACTAGGCAGTCTGTCTTAAGGAAATATGTCATTACATGCAAAAAAAATTACTTCAAACTCTATTTCCTTTTTAACAGTATAAAACATTTTTAACAATGAGAAAAATATAAAAATCACTTTGATCATTTTATATAAATACTTATCCCTCCCATTTTTCCCATTTTATTTATAATATAAGAGGAATATTAGTAAGGAAAGACATATCCTTCTGAACATATTTATTATTTCTCTCCAAGCATGTATAATGTAGTTTAATAACCACAGGCTGATGATTCAGTGAGAAATACGATATCTACTGGGATTTGAAGGGTACATGAACTAGGATTTTAATTTCCCGCTTAAATCCCTTCATTCTTCACAAGCAATCCTGTATTGCCATTTCATGCTTCTTAAAAACAAGTTATTCTGTGTAACTGACTGCCTGGTTTGCTGTTTCTAAGCAGCATTAATCCTCCAGCAATTATCATCTTTTGTAAAGTCTTCTGAATGCTTAGAAAAAGGAAGTTCAACAAATTGTTTTTGAAAACCATTTTGTATTATTTGCATTTTAATACTTAAAGAGTTCATATCGATCTTAAAATATATCTAGTTACAATTATAACTGTGTGGATTTTTTTGTTATTGTTGTTTTCTTTTAAAACATAACCCTTGTTGTCTTGGAACTCACTATGTACCAGGCTGGCCTCGAACTAAGGGAGATCTGCCTGCCTTTGCCTGAGTGTTGGGATTAAAGGCGTGCACCACCACAGCCCTCAGTTGTAAGAGACAATTCTGAGGTCCTATATGTAATGTGACAGTGGCTTTGGTAAGTCTGTTTCCAAACTGCCACACAAAACACTGCTTTGCAGCATATTAATAAATTTGCATCCAAATTAGTTTGGCAGAGAGAGAGCTCAGTAAGCTTTCCCAGCCTTTAGCGTGCTGGATCCTCTTTTCTATCCCACTGGTCTACATGTCTTTTATGCCAGTGCTATGCTGTTTTGTTACTGTACCTCTGTGATATAATTCAAGATTGGTTATTGGCATATCTCTGGCACTACTCTGTCTGCTAAGGATTATCTTGGCTATTCTGGGATTTCTTTTGGTGCTTCCATATGATTTTAGGATTGTTCTCTACCTCTGTGAAGAATACCACTAGAATTCTGGTGGGGAATGCACAGAATCTATAGATCATTTTTTGGTAATATTATCACAAAATTAATTTTGCCTATCCATGAGTACTCAGGGTCTTTCTATGCCTTTTTCAATTTCTTTCTTCAGTATCTAACATTCTCACTGCAGGAGTGTTACGTCTTTAATTAAGCTTACTGCTTAGGTGTGTGAGTTTGTCTTCCCCTGCCCACTCCCTTTCTTTCTTCTAATTTATTGTCTGGTAAGCTCATTATTGGGATATAGAAAAGCTACTAAAACGTTACTGATTTCTGTATGTTGATTGTGTGCTACTTTGCTGAAAGTATTTATCAGGTCTACTAGTTTTCTGATGGTGCTTTTAGTGTCTTTTAAGTAAAGGATAATGTCATTACAAACAAGGTCATTTGAGTTCTTCCCTTTATTTCTTCCTCATGTCTTATCACTCTGGCTAAAACATCAAGAAATAGATTGAAAGAGTAGAAAGAGTGGACATCCTGTTTCCTTGCAGATTTTAGGGGAAATACAACACCCAGCTCCCCCAATTAGTGTAATGTTGGCTGCAGATTATCATATACAGCCTTTATTATGTTGAGGTATGGTCCTTCTATTCCTAGTTTATTCATCATTTTTATCATGAAAGGATGTTGAACTCTGTTGATGGCCTTTTCTTTAATGATTGAGTTGTCCATGTGCTTTCTGCCCTAAAGTCTATTTATGTGCTAAATTACATATTTGTAGATGGTGGACCAATCTTGCATCACCAGAAGGAAACTATCTTGTCACGGGTATGATCATCTTAGTATGTTTTAAAATTCAATTTTCAAACATTTTATTGGGAAGTTTTACATCTATGCTTATCAGGGAAACTGGTCTGCAGTTTCCTTTTTTGTCATGTCCTCATCTAATTTTGGTACTGTCTTATGGTTTCTATCATTATGATGAAACACTGTAACCAAAAGCAACTTGGGGAGAAAAGAGTTTATTTTGCTTGTATTTCCATATCACAGTTCATCACTGAAGGCAGTCAAGGCAGGAACTCAAATATGGCAGGAACCTGGAGGCAGGAGCAGATACAGAGGCCATTGTGGGTGGTGCTGCTTACTGGCTTGCTCAGACTTAACAGAAGCCAGGACTGGCCCAGGTGTAGCACCACCTACACTGTGCTGGGTCCTCTCATATGCATCACTAATTAAGAAAATGCCCTACTGGCTTGCCTATAGCCCAATCTTATGGAGGCATTTTCTCATTTGGGGTTCCCTCCTCTCAGATGACTCCAGTTTGTGTCAAGTTGACATAAAACTAGCCAGTACAGTGTCAGAACAATGCTGGCTTCATAAAATGAGTTTAGTACTATTTTTCTTTTTTCTGTTTTATGGAATAGTTTGAGAAGAATTTGGTGGTCAAACTTCCAGTCCAGGGAGTGGTTGAAAGGAAGAAGCAGACAATACCAAGTGATGACAACTGAGCAACTTTTCTATGCTCTTGAACGAAATATAAACTAGCACAACTGCTTAGGAAAACTGCTCTACAGTCTCTACTAAAACTGTTTACGTATATACATTCCCCGCTCAGTAATTCCTAGACAAATGCCTGCCCAGAAATGTATGTGTATGTTCATTACATGGCATACAAAAATGTATGTGTTTGTACTATTTTTTTGTTTGTTTGTTTTTCAAGACAGGGTTTCTCTGTAGCTTTGGAGCCTGCGCTGGAACTAGCTCTTGTAGACCAGGCTGGTCTCGAACTCACAAAGATACGCCTGCCTCTGCCTCCCGAGTGCTGGGATTAAAGTCGTGTGCCACCGTTTGTACTATTTATGAAAGCAAGTATGGAATCAATTCACATGTCTGCCAATAATATAATATATGAATTGGCAGCTATATCTGTACAAGAATAAACTACACATCAAAGAGAATGAATGAGCCACAGCTGCACATCACAACATGCATACACTGCCAAACACAACACGGAAGGGAAGAAGGTAAATCACAAAGTTACATTGCACAGTTTAATGCATACAAACCTCAGAATCAGGCTCAAGTTAACAGCAACAGAAACAACAGGGGCTTGAGAGGGAGGGAAGGGTTATGACTGGCAAGAGGCAGTGAGTGAGGCTTAGGGGTCAAGTCTTCATTCATGACCTGAGCATTAGAGAAAAAGTCACTTTGTGAAAAGTCAGCCTACTGTCCTTGTGTGCTACCTAGATTTATGAAACTTGAGTCAAGCTGGAGTCATTCTAGAAGTGGAAACCTCAGCTGAGAAAATGCCCCCATCAGATAGGCAATCCTGGGTGCATTTTCTTGACCAATGATTGATATTGGATGGCCCAGATTACTGTGGGTGCTGCCAGCCCTAGGCTGGTGGTCCTGGGTGCTAGAAGAAAGCCGGCTGAAGAAGCCATGAAGAGCAAGCCAGTATGTAGCATTCCTCCACCACTTCTGCATCAGCTTCTGCCTCCAGGTTCCTGTTCTCTTTTGAGTTCCTGCCATGACTTTCTTCAATGACGAACTGTGATATGGAGGTCTAAGTGAAATAAACCTTTTCCTCCATAAGCTGTCTTGGTTATGGTGCTTTATCATAGTGACAGAACCCTTAGCTAAGACAACTTAGCAGTATACATTTGAAAAGATGCTGTTAAGGGCTGGTGAGATGGCTCAGAGGTTAAAAACATTGGCTGCTCTTCCAGAGGTCCTGTGTTCCATTCTCAGCACCAACATGGCATCTCACAACCATCTTAAGTTCAGTTTTTCAGGAGTCAAATGCCCCCTTCTGGCATCTGTGGGCACCAAGCACACATGTGCTACACATACATATATGAAGGCAAAACACCAATACTGATACTAGCAATGATTAAAAAGAAAGCTCTAAGAGATCTAAGTATATTTTACACAATTTGTATTTTCTCTGAAATCTCTATATCTAGCTTAAAGAAATGGCCAATACTTTTCTCTTGTTGCCCCAAATCAAGTACTTAAAAACAGGACCTAATCCTAGAAGAGATAAAGAAAATCATAATAATTGAGGACATATATATATCCGACCAATAGTAAAAAGAGACATACATGGATATAATCTACACAGGAAGTAGAAAAAGACAAGATCCCTTGAGTAAACTGGGAGCATGGGGACCATGGGAGAGGGTAGAAGGGGAGGGGAGAGGAAGGGAAGGGAGTGGAGAAAAATATATAGCTCAATAAAAACAATTAAAAATTTTTAAAAAGGAAAAAAAAGAATCATACATTTGATGCTAATAAAATGCTTTAAAATAATAATAATAAAGAGCTTCAGGAGTCCAAGGCCCTCTTCTGGCACACAGGGGTAAACCAGGGATGTTCAATTTACTGTGAGAAAAATGCTCGGAAGCTACAATCTGGAAATTTTTAACATTTTCAACAAAATGGCAAATTATTAAAGATTTTGTGATTGAAACACAATCTTTAACTACCCACTGAGATCAGAAGAGAGCACTGGATCCATGAAACTGGAATTACAGATGACTGTAAACTTCCATGTAGATGCTGGAAACCAAACCCAGGTCCTCTAGAAGAGCAGCCAAAATTCCAATCAGATAGTGGTTAATGAGAGCTGGAGAGATAGCTTAGCAGTTAAGAGCACTGAATACTTTTCCAAAGGACCTAGGTTCAATTCCCAGCACCCACATGACAGCTCATAACTATCTGTAACTCCAGTTCCAGGGGATCTGACACTTACACAAACACACAGATACACAGACATACAGAGAGAGAATAAAAATAAATCCCCCCCCTTTTTTTTAGAAAGAAAGTATTTAGCTACCCCTAATGGTCTAGACTATTGCACTAGTGGACACATCTTGTCTGGAAGGTTGGTTTAGTAGCTCACAGGGTCCATAGGGAAAACAATGACAATCGCCTCTATCATTTGGGGGGACTCTAAAGTTCTCAGAGCCTTTTGATTTTGTCCTCTGTCATTAGTAACTTGTCTAGCTTTACACAACAATAAATCTAATTCATATTTTCATCAAAGTCATTAGTTTAAAATATGTTGGTACCCAGCCCAGGGCCTCACCTATTCCTAGGCAAGTGTTCTACAACCGAGTTATACTCCCAGTTTGAAAACCTTTTTTGAAGGAACGTTTTTCATCATAAGAAATCAATGTTCCCAGAAAGATACTTCAGCAAAGAGTGTTTAAGGGTGATGAGAAAACTTCAGCCAACATTTTTTTGAGGCAAGAGATTGTTTGGTTAGCTATAACTCCACCTTACTACTCAACCTCTCAATCATTTTAAAACTCTACTTATTATCCAAAGAAGGATCAAATGAAGCAGTATCTTGTCAGCGGAAGAAACCACAAAGCTACACAGCACCTACTAAATAGGATTTAATGCCAGCATCAGGGAAGCCAGGGTTGCTCAGCTGTAAGAACCACACTGAAAAGCTATACAGGCTGGACACTTTAAACTTTTTCATCAAAATGGCAAAATGTTAAAGTTTCTGTTGTTAAAATACAATCTTAGAAAAATTATTTGTATGTGATATTTCATTTCCAGAGATATTTAGTGAAATATTGCTACTGTATTAGAAATGGGTTGCCTCTGAACACTATATATTAAACACACAATCTTACAGTAAAATAGTCTTCAAACTTTAAGGTTTTTGTATATTATCAAAAGAATGTCACAAATTTAAGATTCACTTGATTTTTTTAAATGCCTCTGAATTAAAAAAGGCAAGACCAATAAGTATATAAAATACCATCATTTTGCGACTTAATTTCATACAGTAAGATGACAACTCTTATTTGTAAGAAAACCTTACACGTACAAATTGTGTTTAAATGGCTTGTTTAAATTGGCTAGGCAGCAGCACCAGGACCGCTAATCCTCCACACTGTCTGTTAGGCTAGTAGGTCTTAAGATGTTGTTGAGATAACTGGCTTCCATTAGCAAGTCTGTGATTGGCAGGATGATAAAGTCTTTTCACTCACAGGTCAGCTATTTCCTTTTCTTTAGAGGAGGGCATTCCTGATGCTCTATCTTTTAACTACAGTCTCTAGCTGAGCCCCAGTTCTCTGCCTTCAGCTTTGATATGGTTCTAACTTTCCTTTTGTACCAATTCACACTTGTCATCAGCTTCTCTATTCAGTGCACAAATATCAGGAGTTTGACCTCAGGGCAAAGCCCGGGTGGGCAGGTAAAATCTGACCATTGGACCTACTTCCTAATCTTTCATACCCAGCGATTCATGAAGCAGTATCAAATTCAAACTAAAAACCAGAAGCGCGACCCTTATACACACTATGAAAAGAGCTGCCTGCCTTTCTAAGTACACTTGAAAAGAACTGTCAGCCACCCTATTAAGACAGAAATGGATCACAGAGCAGAGGGAAAAAAAAGAAGGAAAAGTGCAGAAACTCAACTGAAATGTAAATAAAGGTGCAAGCACTCTTTATGTCTGACAATAAACTCCTTCACAAAAAGGTAAAGACACTATAATATCTATTTATAAAGTCAGACGTAAAAGCACTACCAAAACTTTAAAGCATCAGTGTTTAAATAATCAATAACACTGGATAGAATGAACTTGAATGATCTCATACAAGACTTTCATTTTCTAGATCAATTTTGATTTTTGCCTATTCTCATATTGTATATTTCATAATGTGATTGCAAATTATTTTAAAAGCAGATGTAGTGAAATACAGCTACCTTTTTGAATTGGTTAAATCTATACCACTAAACTCATAAAACTTACCTTATTGCCAAAGTGACATAGCAGCCAAAAGCAAGAGTAGTAAGAGTCTAGGGACAGTGAATCACTAAATTTCAACATTAATGAAAAACAAAATTTAAGCCCCTTTTAAGACTAGAAAAAAATTAACACAATCAACTAGTTCCTTGGAGTTTTTCTTTCTGAGTCTCTTCCACTTCTATTGACCACCATATGGCACAGTGGTGTTAATGCTTCCAGCTATCCCTGTAAAATGGCATTGTAGCAATTCCCTACACATACAGGTTTCATAATTATGCACATCCATAGACAGTGTCTAAAATCCACTTGAAAGTCTCTCAAACAGCTTACATTTAAAAGAGAAGTCAACCAGAACTTACTATCTTCTAAGTGCACATATATTCAGTCCTGACTCAAGATGTTAATATTTCTAAGTGTACTTTAATAAATAAAACAATCCCCTAGGGAGATACATGCCTTACAAAGTAGCTATCTTTTTTCTTTACTTGTTTTTTCCTCAAGACAGGGCTTTTCTGTCCTAGAACTAGCTCTGTAGACCAGGCTGGCCTCAAACTCACAGAGCTCCACCTGCCTCTGCCTCCCAAGGCTAGGATTAAAGGTGTGCGCCACCACCACTCAGTTTATAAAGTGGCCATCTATGCTGTCTACAATGACTCTGTGAAGGAAGGCAACTGGGGTCAAACACATCTATACAAAAAAAAAAAAGATTCTTTTTTTTTTTTTTTTAAAGTGGGAAGTAAGGTTTGCTTACTACAATGCAAAGGACAGTGTGCTGGGCAGTAATAAGAGAGGCCTGTTTTTGTTAGTGGTGGTGGTTGTTTGTAGAGGAGGGTTGCTGGGCCAGGTTGTAGCTATGATTACCAGAGTGTATCACCTCACTCCCTTGTCTGTTTTTTGTTGTTGTTGTTGTTGCTGTTTGTTTCTTAAACCTAGGACCTCAGGTGTGCTAGGACAAGCTCTATCATCTGAGCCACATGCTCATCCCCCTAGGGACATCTTCAGTTCCATGAACTATGAGGTATTATTCATGATCCTACAGACTGCAAACTAGTTAACACCACCTAAATTCAGACGAGACATAAAATCTCTGTGAACAGATTACTCACAAGTAGAGGACGTATCCTCAGTATTTCCTCTGAGTTTGAGAACATTAATACAGGGTCATAAACTGCCTGAGAAACAAACACTCGATGAACCCTGTTTCCAACTTGCTACAGATTCAGCTTTCTGTATTAGATCACCTTCCTCCAAGAACAAAGAAAACAAACAAAGTCCTATGACAGGAGCTACTCCAATAATCTCCTTGGCACATGGGAGCAAAGCTGAGTGGCTTCCTCAGCAACCCTTTCCAACTTAGCATGGCTGACTATACACCCACATTACCCAGAAGACGGTCCTTGTTGGCCCATCTTGTTGTTATTTGATATTCTAAATATTGACTGTGTGCAGAAGTGAGTGCCTTACAAAATGGCTTTCTCAGCATCCTTGGAAACCTGACTTGGAACAGCACTCATTTCCACAGTCTTACTTGGGTTCCAGTCTGCTCTAAAGGGTGTTCAAACACCACAGAATGAAATCACCTTATACTATTTTGTATCTACTTTAATCACACTTCCTCATCAAATAATGAATGCCAATAAGTACTTACTCCACTTTGGCTATACAGGAATAACAAAAAGGGCTCTAATCCCAAACATTTTTTACTGAAATCAGAGTTTCTTAAATGCTCAAACTAGTCTTACTATAGACATCAGTGTGCTGAGGTTCTGCTCATAACAAGGGTGGAGTTTCACCACGGGTCACCTCCATCCCCACAGGGAATGAACATCATTAGCAGACTGATCACAGTGTCTTTGTTTTAATCAGTCTCCATGAGGTTTCCTGCCAAGGACAGCAGTCACTCCTGCTGTCAATCTAGCACTCCTGAACCCTCTAAGGGATAGCCCCTGCCTCCACACACTCTGACTCCCCAGCTTTACTAAGCTCCTTAATCCTAGGATTAAGAAAGAAAAAGGAGAAAAAGGAAGAAAAGACTAAGAAGAAAAAATAGGAGATAGAAAAGAGAAAGAAAAATAAAGAATACAACAGAGCAGAAATGTCAAAATTTAAAAGTGAATAAAAATAAAATAAAAATATAAGGCAGAAAAAGGAGTTCACATTTGTTACTAAACTTTGAACATTCCTACCAAAAAAAATATAAGAATAAATAATTTTTTAAAACTTAGTTTTAACCCTTTTTCTGGAGGCATACAGAAATTTATAAAAATTACCATTAATAAAATGCTAAACAAGGAGTGACTTTCTAGTAATAATTTACAGAGCTCTAACAACGTTACTACTACTGATTTTTATATGACCATAAAACTATAAAAAATATTTGCAAGAAACAAATAAATTAAATTCTCGTTATGAGAATGCCCATAAAGTTGAGACACTGTAATGAACACAAGTTTAGGGATATACCAAGCACATAGCCATCGAAAATAATGTCTTCCAAAGATGGGTTTTTCGGGGCAAACGAACACTCTGGTACCATTAAGAATAAACTAATGAGGCAGACAGAACAGTAAGTAAAGAGCACCATCACATCTTACTTGTCTGAGGTCAATGAATGCCAGTTGCAGGGTGTCCCCTTGAAATCCCGGCACAGGCTCAGAGCTGGCAAACACTGTTTTAAAAATTTAGAAAATAAAAGGAAATTAGGAAGAGAGTGAAAAATTTGCAAGACTTTAATTACTACATTTCTACTCATTACAAATGTAGTATTTATACACAAGCACTGTAAACAAAGACCTCTTACAAACTTCAGTTTCTACTGATATGTTCCCCAGACCCATTACTACAAATACTTAATAATATAAAACTTCTAAACTATCATTTAATCTGTAACCTTTAATCACAATAAATTTCGAAGGGCAGTTGTACACAAGTTCAGGAGTAATACACTTTAATCAAAGTGAAGCTGTCTGACTCTTTTGGCCTTAGGTGAACAATCTCAGAAGCACTTTGAAACTACCAATTCCATGGCTGTCAACGAATCTCAAAACGTCTGCTTAGTTGTGCGGCATGTACTATAAAACCAGCTCCAGCTGACAGCAACAAGGGGCAGATACCAAGGTAGGAAGGTGAGCTTTGCATGCGGACCACAGGTGAAACATTTGATGGATTCAAGAACGTCTCACCATGTCACTTAGCCACTTTGTTTTTCATCAAGGAATTTTTGTTTTCAAAATGAGAGAATTTTGTTTTGTTTGTTTGTTTGTTTTAAAGACAGGATTTCACTGTGTAACAGCCTTGGCTGTCCTGGAACTAGCTCTATAGACCAGTCTGGCATTGAACTCACAGAGATCTACCTGCCTTTGCCTCCCTCCAGAGTGCTGGCATTAAGAGTGTGTGTCACCAACACCCGGCATGAAAGAATATCTTAAGACAAGATTTTTTTTAATTCAAGATTTTTTGTGTTTTAAGAATTTTTTTAAATTAATTTTTATTGAGTTCTACATTTTTCTCTGCTCCCCTTCCTGCCTCTTCCCTCCCCCCTTCAAACCTCCCCCAAGGACCCCATGCTCCCAATTTATTCAGGAGATCTTGTCTTTTTCTACTTTCTACTTCCCATGTACATCAGATCTATGTAAGTCTCTCTTAGTGTCCGCATTGTTGTCTAAGTTCTCTGGGATTGTGGTTTGTGGGCTGGTTTTCTTTGCTTTATGTTTAAAAACCACCTAGGAGTGATTACATGTGATAATTGTCTTTCTGTGTCTAGGTTACCTCACTCAAAATAATGTTTTCTAGCTGCATACATTTTCCTGCAAAATTTAAGATGTCGTTATTTTTTCTGCTTTGTAGTACTTCATTGTGTAAATGTACCACATTTTCTTTATCCATTCTTTTTTTTATTAATTTATTCATTTATTTTACATCCTGACCCCAGTTTCCCCTGTCCTCTCCTCCCATTCCCTGTCCTATCTCCCCTCTGCTCTCCCCATTCACTCCTCCTTTGTTTCATTTCAGAAAGGGGCAGGTCTCCCATAGGTGTCAACAAAACATGGCATACCAGGTTGAGGTAGGACTAGGCTCCTCCCCTTGTATTAAGGCTGGACAAGGCAACTCAGTATGAGAAATAGGTTCCAAAAAGTCAGCCAAAGCATTAGGAACAGTCCCTTCTCTCACTGCGAGGAGTCCCACAAGTAGACCAAGCTACACAACTTTACCCCAGTTGTCATCAGAGAACCTTCATCCACTAACTGATGGAAATAGTTGCAGAGACCTATGACCAAAAACTGGACCTAGCTCAGAGAATCCTGTTGAAAGGGGTGAGGTAGGGTTCAAGCTGTGCAGGGGTGACAGGGACTTCACAAGGGAACCTACAGAAACAACTAACCAAGGCTCATAGGAGCTCACAGAGTTTGGTCAGCTAGGGAGCCTGCATGGGACCAACCTAGATAAATCTTTATCCATTCTTTAGTCGAGGGGCATTTAGGTTGTTTCCAGGTTCTGGCTATGACAAACAAAGATGCTATGTTTGTCATAACAGTGTTTTAAGAATTTTAATCCTGCCGAGCAGTGGTGACACATGCCTTTAATCCCAGCACTCGGGAGGCAGAGGCAGGCGGATCTCTGTGAGTTCGAGGCCAGCCTGGTCTACAAGAGCTAGTTCCAGGACAGGCTCCAAAGTTACAGAGAAACCCTGTCTCAGGGGAGGGAAAAAAAAAGAATTTTAATCCTAACAGCCATGACTGCTGGGTCAGGACTACAACCCCAGCTGCTTAGGTAGCTGAAGCAGGAGAACTGAAGACCAATCAAGGCCAGAGTTCAAAGTCAGCCTGGACAACCTAAGGAGACCCTGTCTCAAATTAAATAAAAGGGAACTTATTCCCTTATGAACATAACTTCAGTGGCAGAGTTTGCAAAGCAAGCACAACGCCCTCAGTTTAGTTTCAGCACCAGAAAAGAGCATTTCCGTTCTACTTTATTTTAAATGGAAGATGATTAGTTCATAAGGACTTCACTGTGTGTGTGTGTGCACAAGCACACAAGAGTGTGCAAACATACTATATGAGTGTGAATAACTTGGTGTGCATGTGTGTGCACATGGAAGCTAGAGATCAACGTAGAGTGTCTTCTTTAATCGTGCTACACTTAATTTCTGAGACAGGAACTCTGGTCAGACTGGAAATCAATTCGTCAATAATGGCTGACCAACAAGCTTCAAGATCCACCCATCTCTGCTTCTCCATCTCGAGGATTGCAGGAACTTGCTGCCACACCTGGCCTTTTTGTGGGGATGGAGATCTAAATTTAGGTTCTTGTGCCTGTATGACTAACACTTTCTTTACTGAGCTGCCTCCCAGATACAAGAATCTACCATTTAAATTTTTTTAGAAATTTATTTATGTGTATGGGATTTCGCATGAATGTATGTTTATGCACTATGTGTGTGCCTGGTACCCACTAAGACCAGAAGAGGGTATCAAGCTCTCTGGAACTGAAGTTACATACAGTTGTGAGCTGCCATATGGGTGCTGGCACCTGATCAGGTCCTCCTGAAAGCAGCCAGTGCTCTTAACTACTGGATCTATGTCTCCAGCTCCACCATTAAAAAAAAAAACTTTGTGTATACATGTTCATGTGTTCATACATACATGCCATGCTTATATGTGGAAGTCGGGGAACAACTTCCAGAGTCCATTCTCTCCATCCTTGCACCATGTAGGTCCCAGGGATGGAACTCAGGCTGTCAGGTGTGGCAACAACTGCCTTTACCTGCTGAGTCATCTCGCCTGCCCAACACCACCATCTCCCTCCTGCTAATATCTCAGTTTTCATAGAAACATTGTATAAAGTCCACATGTGAACTTAACCAAGTCAGTATTTAAAGGCTATGTATAATTCTGACTATGTGGTTCTTGAAGTAACAAAACTAAGTCTTAAGTTTAGTGGATTAAAACAGTAGTTTAGAAAGGCCTAACATAATTAAAAACAAATGAAAACTTACTACAGCCTAATTTACCTGGCCTCCCCTCTCTGGGGACTACAAAGTTTAGAGTAACTTCCTACTTTCTCGGGATAATAACTTCACCTCAAGCATCAACTCTCTGTTTCAGCATTTCGTGAAGTGTATTTGTCTTTTAATTTTTTTTTTTTTTTTTGGTTTTTCGAGACAGGGTTTCTCTGTGGCTTTGGAGCCTGCGCTGGAACTAGCTCTTGTAGACCAGGCTGGTCTCGAACTCACAGAGATCCGCCTGCCTCTGCCTCCCGAGTGCTGGGATTAAAGGCATGCGGCACCACCGCCCGGCCTGTCTTTTAATTTTTGAATAGACTACTACCAACATTTTTTCATAATTCTCTGGAACACCACTAAAATCTTTTATTTCTCTTTGTACTACAAAGAATTATTCTGTTGATTGTCTACCTTTTCTAAATACTCTGCACTCTTTCTTTAACATCAGTCCTTACTTCTTGTTCTCTCCCCCATCTCTCTGCTTAATATTATCCTTTGTTCTTCCTGAGCTGGTAGGTCAGTTGACCAACTACAGGAGATGGGGGGGTCACAATTAAGAGGGAGCTCAACTCACTCATAAATGGTTTTTAAACATAAAAACCCACAAATCACAATCCCGGAGAACCTAGACAACAATCCCAGAGAACTCTAAGAGAGACAAACGTGGATCTAATCTACATGGGAAGTAGATAAAGACAAGATCTCCTGAGTAAACTGGTAGCATGGGAACCTTGGGAGAGGGTTGAAGGGGAGGAGAGAGGAAGGGAGGGGAGCAGAGAAAAATGTAGATCTCAATAAAAAGCAATAAAAAAGAAAACCTTTTTATAATAATTTAAAACTTAAAAAAAGAAGAGGAAGCCCAATGTAGACAAGAGCTTCTCCTCAAATTGGGCTCACTCAAGAGCTAGTCTCTCTGTCTCTGTCTCTGTCTCTGTCTGTCTGTCTGTCTGTCTCTCTCTCTCTCTTTGTGTGTGTGTGTGTGTGTGTGTGTGTGTGCGCGCGTGCGTGCATGTGAGCATGTCTGCCTCTCTTGCCTGTACCTTCCTTTTTCTTTCTTTTTCTAGACAGCATTTCCATAAATTGTCCAGAATGGGTTCACATTTGAGTGTTCAAATGATCCTCCTGCCTCAGCCTCCTGAGCAATTGGGTGTACTGCAGTGCAAATGAATCTGGCTAATGGGTGATAAATCACTTTGGTATGCACCTTTCAAATATAATTAAGAGGTGCCATCACTCCCAACACTCAAACACACTTCTTGGGTCTATGCTGGGGTCCAGGTAAAGACATGAAACAGATAATTAAACTCATCTTTCCGAGGTCCTCTAGAACCAGAAGACAAGTTTTTAACGAGAAGATCAGGCCACTTCTCACCTGACAGCTAACTGACTTCTGTCAATGGTACTTCCCACAATGAAAAATGGCAGGCATCCCACAGTGGCAACTCTACCTGTCCTTACTATGTCCCAGATAACCAAGTTTCTCTATTCCTATTAGACTTTAATTGAAGAATGATAAGAACAATTATAACAGCCTGTTAAAAATAAGGGTCTTCTAGAGGGTGATGAGATAGCCCACAGGTTAGGAGCATTTGTTCTTATAGAGGGCCAAGGTTCAGTTTCCATAACCCACATGGTGCCTCACAACCATCTCTAACTCCAATTCCAGGGATCTGCCCCCATCTGCTGTTCTGCATGGCACAGGCATGCACATGGTGCACACACATACCTGTAGACAAAATACTTCTACAGACACCAAAAATAAAAATCTTTAAAATTTAAAAAAAACCCTAGGATTGCATAAGGCCTTCTACAAGACAGGTTAATTTTATCTGAAAGCAGCTCAAATTCAATCACGCTTGTAATTGTAATATACTTAATTCCCAAACATATGGTCCTGCCTCAGCCTCCCATGGTAGGATAATGGGTGTGTGCCACCATCTCTGGCTTCAGAAATTTTCTATACTGAAAGCAATCTGGATAGGGGAAAGAGACCAATGGTAGAACAATTTTCTGGAGTGTACCAGGCGATGGTAAGATGCCTGGCACCAGAAGTTTAAAAAAAAAAAAATCTGTCATTTTTTTCTTCCCCCTCAATTCTTGTTTAAGACACAATAGTTAAAAGTTTTTTGGCTTGGCATTAAACCCAAGAGTTTAGTGTCAAAATTATAATATAAATTTGTACAACATCTTACAGATCATAAAACACTTTCTCATATGCCATCTGCTTTGATCATTGATCATTGTAACAATTTATTTTGGCTAACAGGGCACATGGATAATAGCTTATAAAATCTTCCAAGCAAAGAATACCCAGTTCAAAGGTGCCCAGCTCTTTGTTTTTTGGCATAGAAAAATTAAAAGTGAAGTGACTTGCCCAGGACCACACAGCTAAATCTGGCATTCTGGCACTTGATTCATTGATTCAGAATCTGATTAAGTGTTCATTCAGTCTTTCACTATTGTCTCCTTTTCAGACAAAGCAGCAGTTTATAACTCTCAGGACTTTCTCTCGAATATTTTTTAGGGATTGAAGGTGACTTAGCAATCTCAAATCATGCAACACAAAGAGCATTTGTAATAACAGGCTTCTCAATTTGACTGACAACTTCATATTTTCCCTTTCTTTCTTTCTTTCTTTCTTTTTTTTTTTTTTGGTTTTTCGAGACAGGGTTTTTCTGTGGCTTTGGCGCCTGGGCTGGAACCCTTTATTTCTTTAAAACTCAAATACAGTCAACCCTACAGTCTCTCCTGAGTCTCCACGCTCTCTCTTCACTCAAGCTATCAGCATTTCTTGCTTGGATTAAAGAATGCTCCAGTCTGCTCTATTGGCTGCTTCTTTTTCCTCTTCTTCCAGTGATTAATGTTAGATATAATTGTTACTTGGACATTTCTGAGTTTACCATCCTTTAGTGGTTCACAATCACCCTCACAATAAAACAAGACTAAGGTCTTTTAAAAGTGGCCTTTGCCTATCTCTCTGGCCTGATCTCTTAAGACTTTCCTTAAACTCTTTCCAAACAAGGTTGCCTAGACTTCCTTGCACGCCAGTCTCTTTTCATAATGCCTTTGATCCTCCTGCCTGGAGCATTCTTCTTCCCTCCCACCTGTGTAACTCTTACTTACCCTTCAACTCAATCATCACCTTCTGTGGAAGACTTCCATTATCCCTGGAGATTGTAAGCTGTTTCCTGTGTTCTCATTGTAACTTCCTGTACAAATCCTACCACGGTGCCCATTCTGCTGCCCTCTAATTGTTTATCTGCCTGAGTTTTCCCATGAAAATATGAACTCCCCAATTGTAAGAATTAAACTTTTGTTCCTAATTCCTACCACCTAAATAATAAATGTGCATTGAAAGTTTAATAAGTCAACAGAGAGATAAGAAACAAGCAAGAAATTCTACCGGGCACAGCCTGTATAGTAAACATATTATCTAGCTTGTTGATTAGCTCTAGAATGGCATGGTTCAACAGATCCTCCTGCAAAGATGGAAAGAGTCTATAACTGTGCTTCAGGATTGATAGTTTTATTCCCTATTAATCTAAATTTAATAGCCACATATGGCTACTGGGTAGTGTAAATACAAAATACTGTGTACATATTTAGGTATTTATATCAGAATAACTAAGTGGGTGAGAATATTCCTAATACATTCTTCAACAAAACTGAAATAAGCTCTTCTCCTGAACAGAAAGCTCCTAGGAAGCAGTGTTTCTTTTTTTTTAATTTTTATGTCTCCCAAGTCTGGCGTACAGGAAATAGTAAGCAAATGTGTATCGAATGAAGGAATACACAGTGAAAGATAATTCTTTGCTGTCAATACTGACTCATGACTCCATGAAGGGTCTCTACTATGATATCATCTTTGTTACTCAGCTATGTCTTTAAAGATGTTTTCAAAAGACATATAATGATTTTGGACATCAAAAATATTTTAATATAGTTTCTAAACTTTAAAAATTACTGGGTTGCCTTGCCCAATCTTAATACAATACTACAATTTGATATTCCATATTTTGTCACTATCCATGGGAAGCCTGCCCTTTTCTGAATAGAAATGGAAGAGGAGTGGATTGAAGTGGGGGGGATGAGTGGAGAGGAGGGAGGGGAAACTGTAGGTGGGGTATAAAATAAATAAATTTTTAAAAACTTAAGAAGGCTATTCTAAATATCATGTTTTATAATCTTAAACCAGGGAGTGGTGGTACACGTATTTAATCCCAGCACTTGGGAGGTAGAGGCAAAGTCAAGTAGATCTCGGAGTTTGAGTCCAACCTAGTCTACAGAACGAGTCCCAGGTCAGCCAGGGCTACACAGAGAAGTCCTGTCTCAGAAAACAAAACAACAACAAAAAACAAACACAAGCTTTGCTGCCTCTAATTCAACTTTATTATTATTATTATTATTATTTTGTTATTATTACTTTTTGGTTTTGGGGTTTTTACTTATTTATTTGTTTGCTTATTTATTTTTGGCTTTTCGAGACAGGGTTTCTCTGTAGCTTTGGAGCCTGCACTGGAACTAGCTCTTGTAGACCAGGCTGGTCTTGAACTCACAGAGATCCGCCTGCCTCTGCCTCCCGAGTGCTGGGATTAAAGGTGTGCACCACCACCGCCCGGTGGGTATTTTATTTTTTTATTATTATTTTTATTCCTTTGATTTATTATTATAATTATTATTATTAGAAGTTTTGGGATTTTTTTGAGACAGGGTTTCTCTGTGTAGCCAGTCCTGTCTTTCTTGATATTTGCTTTGTTGACTAGCCTGCCTCTGCCCTCAGGGTGCTGGGATTAAATGTGTGTACCAACACTGCCGGCTATTTTTACATTCATTTGTGCATGCATCTTTCTTTTTTTTTCTCTCTATCTCTGTGTATGTGTGTTTCTGTGTATGATACATATGCATGCATATAAGTCAGAGGACAATTTGCAGGTCAACTTGCCAACCCCAGTTTCTTCTCCTTTTCTCTCTTTTTAAAATTTTGTCAAAAAATGTTTTAACCTTTTATTCATTTATTTGTGTGTATGCACACATGCGCATGCACAAATTTCTAGGTAAATCTGAAATTAAAATAGCTAGTTAGAACTCAATTTTGGTAAGCAAGTACGAAAGATGCATTGTAAGAAGGAATATCTAACGGCACCATCTAGTGGTTTCCCTGGTGATACAGAGAAGCTGCTGTGGGCTCTCAGGAGTCAGCATTCTTGCTTCTGATGTATATGAGAGAGCTCAGTAGAGAGATGCAAGCCTTAAAGGATATTTACTGTTCCATTTTGACACAAAGTAATATCTAGTTCTCTCCATTTCTTGGAAGTAAACCACAGCAAAGGACCCTCAATCAAACAGCTGGGACACCATTACATGTGAAAGAATTCCAGGTACCCAAACAAAGTGCCAACATTCAGCTCCTTTTAAACATGACATTGAAATTGTATACCATCCCCATGATTTTTTTCTCAGTATTCTTATTTGAAGACACAGATCTGCACCAAGGTTAAAACAAGACGATGAGATCATGACCCTCACCAGTAACATCAAAAACCTACAAAGACTTTTGTTGCTAGTGAGCTTTGCTTGCTTTGCTTTGTTCTGTTTAGCCTTTATTTATGTTAAACCTTTATTCAACCTGTAGATTTATCAATGCCCCAATAACTAACCATCAAAACAGACTTCAAGCTAGGCACTGTGCTGTCTGCCACACCTGTAATCCCAGCAGAAGGACTGAAAGTTTAAGGTCAATCTGACAATTTAGTGACATTCTGTCTCAGAGTAGAAAAGGCCAGGGATGTAGCTCAGAGCTTTTGCTGACTGTGCACAAGGTGCACAAGATGGGTCCAATCCCCAGTATAGACAAGCAGGCACCAGCTTCCTTTGATACAGTACTTAGCTTTTCCTTCCTTCCCTTCCTTCTTTCGTTCCTTCCTTTTCCTTCTTTTCTCCCACCTCTCTTTTTTGTGTAGCCCTGGCTGTTCTGGAACTCACTGTGTAGACCAGGCTGGCCTCAAACTCAGAGATCCGCCTGCCTCTGCCTCCAGAGTGCTGGGATTAAAGGCGTGTACCACCACCGCCACCATAAACTTTTGTATATATGATATAGTGCTTTTCTAATATCTATGGATTTCAGATACTAAACTCTTAGTAGATCATAACTTTATGAGATATATGTGTAGAATGCATGAAAGATATAAATATATATCTAGAATATATATATTCTAGACCTAGTCTGTCCTATTTTAAATACGGAGTAGAATCTGATTTCTTTTTTTTTTTTATTTATTTTTTTAATTTTTTTTTTTTAGAATCTGATTTCTTGGTGCTTTGGAAATATCCTGTATTTTGTCAGTATTGTGAAGGATTTCTGAGATACTTTTGTAATAATTTAATAAGAAGATTTATCTTTTCTTCAATATACTTCTATCTGTAAGATACCTACATTGACATATAACACATTAATAAACATGAAACAAAACATACGTTCAGATTTAGAATATCTGCCTATGACAAACATGGGAAATCACCCTCAATCAAGAACTTTATCTTGTTCTATAATAGAAGAACTTAGCTCTACACTTCCCAAGTACACATCTTCCTTTTTCTAAGCATGCAGATACACTAGCACTGCGGTTGTAATCAAGGCAAGCAAATGTGCCTACACAGTCATGCACTGACCCTTCTTGATACTTTAAATCTATATTTAAATCTATATTCTCAAAATATTTATTTTCAATATTTGTTACTGACTCCTCACTGGGTCTCAATTCCAAGAGAGTAACAATGTCCCTATTCTATTTAGCTTACCACTGTAGCTTCTAAATGCCACATACTGACTAAATATGAAGGACTCAGTTAACATATGGCCTCAATGTTCCACACTCATCAAATGAGGCCTTAAAATTCATGGCCTCTCATTCTTAGAAGTAAGATAATCAGGGAAATCCTAAACTCTTAAGTCCTGTGTTTTAGGGATAATTCTGAGGCTTCTTGATACTCAAATGACATGCCAAATTAGAGGAAGAGTCCAAACTGAAACTGAGAAGCTGCCTGGGCTACATACTAAGACAACTGAGAAGAGGGAGTGAGGCTCTCCAAACACACAAAAGTTCTTCATAAATTCGCATGAGTCCACATTTCTGGGTCCAAACATTTTAAAACCAAGTTTGACCCCGTATTGGTAAAAGGTAGTAAAAAAAAAAAAAACAAAAAGAAAAACCTAAAACAAGTTCCAAAGTCAAATGACAGAATGGGGAGGAAAATTAATTTCACAAGGAAACAGAAATCTTGGCTATTTAGCTCAGAACAAATAAAAGGTCATTTATCCAGAGTTATCAAATATATCAAGTTTTCAAAGGGCACAATCGTCAGCTATGTTCACAGCAAAAAGTGACATGGTCCTGACTGGATGCACAGCAGGCCCAGGTGGCCTTAACTCTTTCCACAGCAGAACTCCAGAAGTGACAGTATCACAGATACTTTGTAGTTTATTCATTTGTTTCTCTCTTCAACAAATAAACACTTACAGACATTTCACTATGGACACAGTTTTCCTAGTCTTTCCATTTGGGAAGAGTGTGGAATTTAATTAATTTATCCCATATGGCTGAAAAATCTCCTTTCATCCCCCTTCACACCCTCCCCTAATTATAGGATATATTCTTTATGTCTCTCTCACCGTGAGAGTTTCTAATTCTAGTCATCTTAATAATACCATATTCAAAGAATTCAATAATTTCATATATTTCCTATCCAAAAATGTCTGCAATCAATTTCTCCTTTGTATTTCCACTTCCTAATATCAGGTTCTGTTTATCTTTGAAAAGGAAAAGCTTAAGTCTTTTAGCACATCTTCCTTTCTTCCTCTCCCTTGATCCAGCTTAATTTCCATATGATGCTTAGGTTAGCTTCTTATGATACAGATTTCATAAAGTCTTGATTTTTTTCCAAGTTAAAAATAAATTTATTCTGCAACAATATTGATTAAGATGGAAGGTATTATGTTAAGTAAAATAAGCCAGACATATAAAGATAAATGTCATGGTTGGGGAGCTCTTAGTCGGGAAAGTCCTTGCCTCGTATGCATGAGGACCCAAGTCTAGAAATCCAGTACCCATGCAAAAAGCTGAGTGTAACAACATGCATCTATATTCCCAGCTCTGGGAACATGGAGATAGGCACATCCCTGGAGCTCATTCAATCAGCCTAGCTAAATGAGCGATTTCCAGGTTCAATGAGAGACCCTGACTCAAAAAATAAGGTAGAGAGCAACTGAAGAAAATAAACATAGACTTGTGGCCTCCATGTACAATTATACACACGTGCCTGAGTATATGCACAATAATATCCTCCCTCTTTCCTCCCTTCCTTATTCCCTCCCTCCCTCTCCCCCTCTCTCCTCCCCTCCCCACATACACACCATGGTACCTCTATGAGCTGATACCACAGTAAGTAAAGCAAATAAGAGCATTTCTTTCAAAAATCTATCTGGACCATGTAAGGCCTCCTTCAGGAACAAAGGAACAGAATTACAGAGCTATTGGTTGAAAGGGCCTATCTGCTCACTTAAAAGATTCCAGCTTTCCACGCCTCAACAGTCCACACTATGAGTGGACTGTATTTTCGTCATTCTCGTGTGTGTCCTGATCTCTTTTAATAACATCAGCTGCCCATGTGAGACAAGCCTACCTGAGAACAGTATCTTCCTCTTCAATCTAAAATAAACACATAAATTGCTTTTTTATGAACTAAATTGTCCCTATTTTAAACATTTCTGGTTTGATCATGGCTTACCACCGACGCATCGTATTCTGTCTCACTGTCATGACAAATTGCACAAGGCTGTGTGACCTGTCCAATCACTCATGGAAAGAAGATGCTTCATTCGAGCCTAGATTTCCATTATTCCTAAGCCCAATGTCTTTCCACCTTTTTTTCTATCAAGAGTGCTATTGATTGTCTTTCCCTGGTTGCTTATGTGTAACTTGTGCAAACTCAGCATCAAGTCTTGATTTTAAAAGCCTCAATAAGGGTGGAGAGATGGTTCAGTGGTAAAGGCACTTGCCACCACATCTGGAAAGCTGAGATGGATCCCTGGGACCCACATGGAGGAAGGACAGAACTAACACCATGTGTTTTCCTTTGACACCCCCACCACACACAGAGACAAGCACATAGTTTCCACTTTATTTTTAAGACACGTTGGTTTCTCAAGGAACTTGGAGCTCATGATTCTGCTAGTCTAGCTACAAAGTTAGCTACAAAATCTACCTGTCTCTGGCTACTTGCCGGCACTTGCAGATGTGTGCCACTGTGCCCAGTTTTTTTACATGGGTGCTGGCAATAAGACCTGGGTCCTCATGCTTGCAGACTGTGCCAGCTCCCTAGTCCCATTATATATGGATTTCAGAATGCCAAAGCTTCAATTATTTCAAAGTATATCCTGGCCATTAAGAAAGGATAGTTTGAGCTTTCTTCATTGCTGCTTTAAAATACTAGTGGGGGAGGGGGTTCACTATGTAGTCTGAGCTAGCCCTGAACTGTGGTAATCCTCCCGCCTCAGTCTCCCAAGTGCCACCATGCCCTTCAGTTTGGGCTTTGTTAATAGAGTACAGAAAACAGAACAATGTACTTGGCAGTCCAACTGCATATTATAGTGGTATCCTTAGATCAAGGCATCAGACAATGTCAGTTAAGACAGTCAAAGTAACAGGGAGAACACTTAGAGGATAACGAGCAGTTTTCAGAGAGTTAACTCAGGAATGAGTTTGTGTCTGGTGCATGACTCTAAGTAGATACAGAGTTGTCGGTCTATGTCAGATGCACACATGACCAAATGAGTAGCAGGAGGATGTGGGTAGCTGAAATCTAGTTTATATTTTATCTGAACAGTCATGTGTTGTGGGAGCAGTTGAGTTCAACTAGAAAACTTTCTCTAATGCATATAAAGAAGACAGCTCTACAGGGCATTTCCCTTTTGGTGAGAACATCTTTAACAAAAAGGCACAATCTAGACTAGTGGTAACTCCGGGCTATAGCAGAACTTCTCACTTAAAAGAACTTACTCAGAGAGCAAGTAGTTTCAGGTCAATACAATCCAACAGAGCAAAGTGTATCTCATGGAACACATTTTCTGAAGTATAGTTAATCCTTCAATAAGGTGCTCAAGGTAGGGCTGGGCAACTACACAGCACAGCTATTCCACAGCACAGTATGCAGCTCCAGGTCTGCTCCTGTATCCAATGCCAGATGACCTCATCATGGAAGAGTATGAGAGCAGGTGTGCCATGACCATGTGTATTGGGGGAAGGGGGTTCAATGATTGTTTAGCTTCTAAGATTTTTTATCTGGACTGCTTACATTTCTTTTTCATATCCCAGGCGAATGACATGATGCTAAGATTGCCACCTACTTATTAAGCATTCCAGCCTTCTCCCATCTAGTCAAATCCCTCTTCCTGCATACCTTTCTTCTTTCCCTGTCCTAACATGTAGAAAATGTATATATTGCATTAATGTTGAAAACAAGCTTTATATTTTAAGTCCCCTAGACTTAAAAATGATTGTTTAAAACATGATAAAAACTTATTTTTGGCATCTTTTAAAATACTTATAATATTAAAGACAGTTTCATGTTCACACAATTAATACATATAGCAATCACTAAAAGTTGAGAGTGGATGAGAGTATATATTTTTTCTTTCAGAAAAAGTATGGAAGAGTTCATCATTATCTATACTATAAACTCACTGTTGAAAGCTAAAAGATACCTTTTGGAAAATACTCAACATAAGAGGTAGTAAAATAAACATATAAAAGTTCATATTTGTTCAGTAAGAACAGAATATGTGATACGATATTAAGAAATAATGATTACAGGGCATCAGTGGAATGGTTTAGTAGGCAAAGGTGCTTGCAACCAAGCCTGATGACCTGAGTTTGATCCCTGGAATCCATATGGTAGAAGGAGAGAATTGATTTCCTACATGTTGTCTTCTGACCTCCACATACATGCCATGACAAATGCGTGAACACATATAAATTTACAAACTAAATTTACAAAACACACTAAATTTACAAAAATAATTCCAAAAAGGAAAAAAAAAACATTAAAAGTAATGATAGAGCAGTTCTGCATGATAAAGAGCAGAGCCAAAACCACAAAGGAAGAAGAAATGGTGCCGAGACTCAGTTCAACAGAGGAAGATTTGCCCCATGTGCACCTGACACCAGACTGCATTTCCTTTCTTGGTCTTCTAGGGAAAATAAAAAGGTGCTTGTAGTTACAGCCAAATGAATGATTAGAAGAAGGGAGCGTCCTAGAGGGGGTGAGGCAATGCCTGGGTGGGGCTGTACTACATGCTTCTCTATAGTCCTTCACAGGGAAGCGAAGAGAAAAAGAGCTGGACACCAGAAAGCTGCCTACACAGATCGCAATGTCTACCACTTAGCAACACATGTAACCAAACCCAGTGAGAGGTCTAACTACCAATTATTACTAAAGTTTTGTTGTATTTATTTATTTTGTGTGTGTAGACAAAGGTGAGCACAGGCTTACACCACAACACACATGTAGAGGTCAGAGGTCAACTTGTGGGAGTCTTCTTCATCTACCATGTGAGTTCTGCGGATGAACTCAGGTAGGCTTGGCAGAAAGTGCCTTTACCGAATGAACCAGTCAGTTAGCCAAATACCTAGTTATCTTGAAGCCACACTAAAGACAAAATAACACAAAATGAATCAAGCAATATTTGTGTGAAATACTGACATAAGCAATAGCAGACTGTAATGATTTCAAAACACAAGGGAAACCAGTTAAGTTAGGGGTACTGCTCAGTGGTAGGATGGTAGGCTTAGAATTGTGCCAGATCTAGGATTCAATTCCCAGCACCAGAAAAGGAGGTGGAAAATGTAATGTTGGAGTGGAAGGGTCCAGGAGAGACAGAAGGCAGGAAGTGGAGGCTACTGTGGGGATGGTCCACCAAAACTCAGTATGTGTGAAAATGCTGTAAAGACATCTGCTAATTAAATTAAATCTGAAAATTAAAAATAAAAAAGAAGGGATGGAGAGATAAAGGGGAAAGAAGGGAAGACAGAGAGGAGGACCAAATAATCTGTAGATGGAGAATAATAATTGATCCAAGCTTCGAAAATTTTAAAAGGTACATTTTTAGGTCAAATATTTTTATCAATACAAAACAAATATTTTACAAATGAGAATTTTACTCTGAGAAAAATAAAAGTCTTCTGGTAAAATAAAGTTAGAATCACTTTCTAAGAAAAGGCAAACGTTTTCCCCCTAGCAGAATATATTATACACAGGCATACAATTATTTTATATTTGTTACTGGGGAAAAAAACCCACATTATTTCTAGTTTAGTTGAAGGCTGTTGATATTAATTTTTTTAGTCTTTCAAATAATATATTATTGTAAACTCTGTCCCCCTATCCAGACAACATTCTGCAATCTTTCCAGTGCCCTGCTGACTTTCACCTGTCAGTGGAGGCGTCTGACCCCTTTGTCAACCTTTCATCATTTAATTAGGGAATCATTCATCTGAGAATACTGTTTGAAAATGACTCCAAGTTCTCTGGCTAGCTAGTTAGGGCTGGAGGTATGATAAAAACCCATTTCTGAGGTGTGTGTAACAAGGCTACTAACAGCAGGAGCTCTAAAGTTCATTAGCCAACGTCAACCCTAGGCCACAGATGCCAACCCTGGGTATAAACAAAATGATGTAGAAAAAACCCTGCAGCTATCAAGGCTGGAAAACACTTTAGGAATGAGGAACAAAACTGTAGAAGCACCATTTGCTGCAGAAGGTCTTAAGATGTTCAGGTAAAGTAAAAAATGACAAGCTTGGGATTGTTTCATTCATTTACAGCAGGCATCCTAGGAGAGTTCCAGAGAAGCAGCAAGAATGACCAGAGGGAGGAGATCATTTCTTTTGCTACTTTGATCTAAATCACCACTTCAGTGAAGCTCTTTGAGGCTATTAATGTAAATAACTGAGATAATTTTCCATCCTGAGAAGGAGTTAACTATCCTTCTAAATCTGCCAAAAATGTAGTTAAATTGGCTCTTCTTCCTTGTCAAGCTGTCCTATTATACACAACTTTCCATAATAATTAAATGTAGGTTTCTAGAGAAAGCATGAGAGTTGGCCAATATGTACTTACATTCACACTGTATGACATCTAGGTTAAACTGCTGAACGGCTCCCATGCTTATCTGTTTTAACTCGCTGTCCAGCAGCATCTGCATTAAGGATGTTGACAGATGCTGGCAGGCTGACATGCAAGCTGTTTGGGCAACTTTCCCCTATGTAAAACAAACAACCAAATCAAAAGTAAACAAACAAGCAAGCCTGGAAATACATCATAAAATAGCACAAGATTGTACACTGGGCACTCTTATTGGTACAATACTGATTGTTGGTCTTTCTGCTTCTATTCTACAAGGCTGTACACTTGTATCCTAAGAATTATAACTCTTCTTTCTCAGGATACAATATTATCAAAATGCTAACTACACAAATTAAAATTATACATTTTGAAGATATATTTCAGATCTCTTGAAATAATGTAACACTTTAAACGCACAAAAAATATGGCATTTGTTACATTAAATTACCATACTGACAAAACAGTTTATTCATATGATGCCCACTGAGCTCTCCTTTATATGTCTAAGACAGAACAAAGGAAGTCAACTGTGTGACATAAGCTGCTCTTGTTACTGCTACTTAAACTGTACCTATAAATCAAAGCACACTTCAAGACAGAGTCCTCAACTCTCCTCCGCACAGAGAGTCACAGTTACCAGTGGGGAAAAGCGGCTTGCTCCTCACTTTGACTTCAGCTTCATTTCTAGTCAATCAAGTTCTTGCTGCATGTAATTACAGAAACTAATACTCATGGCGCTCTTTCAGTATGATACACGATTCACTTTAAGCTCTAGAAGCTATATGAACTTTCATTGACAGTCTTACTTGAATTTTCTTAAAATATGAGGTTTTTTAGGTTTGCTGTATAGATTACACAGTTGAATCACAATGAATATAAATTGCCTTTTTCAGAGGGGTAGGGGAGACAGGGTATCACTATGTAGCTCTGGCTGGCCTGAAACTCACAGAGATTTGCCCATCTCTGCTTCCTGAGCATTGGGATTGAAGACATACTCCATCTATAACTCGCTTCTTTAGGCAGAACTTGCATCTGAAGCAGATGTTTAACAGTGTAAACTCATCTAGGTCAAAGTTTTCCAGTGTGAGCCTCCTAGGGTGGCTGCCTTCAAATGATTCTATGATTAGGTGATGGACTAACTGCTTTCAAAGACTGGGATTAGGGTTGGAAAATAATGATTTTCAGGGGACATGACACGTTTTGCATCATTTCAATCAACAAATATTTACCCAGTAATATCTGATAATTGTTTTCTTCACAAAGGCAAACAGAGCAACAAACCAAAAAAACCATCTTTCAAACATAGATGCTACAATATACTAAAAGAAAAATGTTTACATAGAGTTGATATAAAAAGTCATAAGGAAAATGAATACATTTCAGAATACTTGTTCTTTAAAATACATATTAAAAATCAGACTAGAACCAAACTGCTTATGGATGGGTGCTTAGCAAATAGGCACTATGCATAGCAGAAAACTAAATATCTGACTTGCAGTGTCAATTCTCAATCAAAAACTTCAGAGATAAAAGCCAATGCAAACAATATATTTGACAGATACTGATGAATTGCCAAAAAAAAAAAAAGAATGCAACAAACAATTAAAAGACCCAGCATGCTCAAAAGGCCCAAACCCAAGAGGAATTAGTCTGACAGACATGCAGCTCCATTCTCCAAGCAGAATAATATCAATATGAATGGGAGGGGAATAAAAGCAGCAAAAAGAGAAATCAATGGCATGTCATTTAATTTTGGTGTAGTATGCTTGCAAACACTTCATAGAAATGTTATTTTTACTTAATGGAACACAACTGCATTTTTGGCTTAATGTACTTCTCCATCAATTTAGCTCTATGGCTTATTGCATTGTTACATGACAAAGTACTAGCAACTAGTTTAAAAAAGCAAACTAATAAATTGTCCAAAAATTATTTAACTCACTTTGTTAATAAACATTCTACACATTATAAGTGGCATTATTTTAATATAAGTTCAGGGACAAAAATATCTGTACAATAGTTCTAGAGCCAAAAATGATGACAAGATTATAAGCAATTCCATAAATCTGGTGAAATCAGGCAATGAAAATACAAAAGTAAGTTTGCTTTGTAGTTAAACAATATTTATAACAGTAAAATCTTTTTTTTGTTTTTTGTTTTTCTGTAGCTTTGGAGCCTGTCCTGGAACTAGCTCTTGTAGACCAGGCTGGTCTCGAACTCACAGAGATCCGCCTGCCTCTGCCTTCTGAGTGCTGGGATTAAAGGCGTGCGCCACCACCGCCGGGCTACAGTAAAATCTTAATATTAAACTTTTTTGATTAGGCATAATGGATACAGGCTTACTGTTCTCAAAGATAAAAGTTTTAAAGTATGAAGTACAAAATTTTATAAATAAAATGAATTATTCCTTTTTATACATTAAAATTTAAGTTAACGTTATCAAAGATTCAAATTACTGAATTTTTTAGAAGCTTTTATTTTATAAGATACACATTTTCTAGATATCCACTTTGATTTCAGAAAATAAAGAATTTTTAAATTTTATCTACTTATTTTATATTGAAAAATTTTAATGTCTTCAATATTTTTACACTCAAAAACATATTTGCAACTGATATTTCATGCCTAAGACTCTTGGCCATTTTAATAACTCAAATACACCTCCCTGAACACTATTATAACTAGTAACATTTGACTCTCTGAACACTGTTATAATTAGTAACATTGACTCCCTGAATACTATTATAACTAGTAACATTTGACTCCCTGAACACTATTATAACTAGTAACACTGACTCCCTGAACACTTTTATAAATAGTAACGCTAACTCCCTGAGAACTATTATAACTAGTAACACTAACTCCCTGAACACGATTATAAATAGTAACACTAACTCCCTGAACACTATTATAAATAGTAACACTGACTCCCTGGAACACTATTGTAACTAGTAACACTGACTCCCTGA
>JAQHUG010000199.1:1614970-1648318 GCA_028555095.1 Dicrostonyx torquatus
AACACTGACTCCCTGGAACACTATTGTAACTAGTAACACTGACTCCCTGAACACTATTATAACTAGTAACACTAACTCCCTGAACACTATTATAACTAGTAACATTGACTCCCTGACTATTGTAACTAGTAACACTGACTCCCTGAACACTATTGTAACTAGTAACATTGATTCTTACAATAATACATCATCCTAGAACAAAAAATTTAAACACTTTTATAGTTGCCTTTTAAAAACTAGCTTTTAATAGACAAGAACATTATAGCAAAGCCAAAATTATCAACAAAGAAATGTACATTTAATATATTTAAGCAATCAAACATTTCCTGCCCTCACTTGAAAAATTACTTGCAACTTTACTAGCATTTTCTTTCTCTTTAACAACACAAAGTTCAATAAGTAAAAACACCTGCCAAACTCTTAAAAAGGTAACTACGCTTTTTTTCACCCCGCTTTAACATTTTTTTCTGAAAAACAACTTGCCAAGAGAGAAAACCCTTAGACAAACTTCTTATATTTCAAAGGGACTTGTAAAAGAGAATCTGCTGACATATTAGATCCTTTTTGCATTACCCCAAAGCTTTTCTTCTAAGAACAATTGTGGCAAAGAGACATTTGGCTCCTAGGAAATTCCCACAGGGTCAACCATATGCATCCTTCCATGGCACCTTCACAGCGCTGCTTTCTGGACATTCGTCTCAAAAGCAGCTTTCATCGTTTGCCTGTGTGTCAGTCAATATGATTTATGGACTGCATTCACCAAAGTCAGAGCATATAGAATGAGAAATATGACTACAATCTGCTAATTTGTTTTGTATTGAGCCATTTAAGAGTCAAAGACCTGATGTCAGACTGAGGCCAGCAACACAATTAACTAGCTGGTGACAGATTCATCCATCCTCCCTGCCAGGCTATGCCAATCAAAGACAGCATGAGGCGACATTTAGTGAAATCAGTAAGAAAACTCATTCTCTGAGTAACCCATGTAAGAGGTTGATTGACACTTTCTGAATTTCGTTTGTGGAACACAACCACTCTTTACCCAATAGATTCCTACTGCAAGCTGTGAAATGAAGCTTTCGGTGCCAATCACAGAACAATGAGCCACTAACCACCAACTTCAGTCAAAAGAAATCAAGAAAACACATCTGTTTGTGTGTCAAGCCACATTTCCAAAATAATTTACTATTATAGACTAGGCTACAGATATTGTTTCTTTTGAAATATAAAATAACATGGTAACACAAATACAACACATCTTATTAGATTATGGCTCAAACTTTTGGTTTCAAAGTAATGTTTTCATGGGTCTAAGATCACAGTGGATGAAATATGAAAAACTTAAAAACTAATTTGGCACTCTAAATTTTCATTTGAAGTTTGTATTTGTCTCACCATTCTCTTATTTCACATATCTAGTAAGAAAATTTTTATTTCAACAGTAATTATTGGAAATCATTTTAAAAGCTGCTTTCATTATCACAAGTACATATGATGTAAAAATATCCTCTTGAAATCACAACCATTCTTTCTATAATGACCTACTCTTCCTTAACAACCCCAAAAGGACTCATTTTCCTTTTTCTATACACACACACGTCAATTTTGAAGAACAAACTATTTTTTAAACTTACATAAAAAATACAGAGAGACAAATATACTGTACACTGTGTTGTTCTTTATATTAGCATCAGGTTTTGTTTTCAAAGGTTAGGAGGAAAAATAAAAAACAAGGAGCAGTGAATTTGAATCACTGCTAAGTGAGCCTATCCATTCTGGCCTTGCTCTTTAAAGTCATAAAGTTCAAACAGCAAATTTCTATTATATACAAATGCAATGCCATTTAGTTTGATATAGAAACTTGAGTTATGAGACTGTAAACTAAGCATTTAAGAAAAAAAAAGAAAGGAAAAGGGTTTTGATGAATTGGGAAGTTTCTTAAAAAGCCACAATACATAATATTTAAAAATATACAGACCAAGAGAATCAGGTCTTTTATCAAATGTGAACTAAATATTAAAAGTAGAAATAAATTTTTAGTTAAAATATAAAGAGGTAATTAAAAAGAAAACATTTTACTTCAAGACCTCTGCAATTCTTCTTTCTGTTTGTATATTAAGAACCACTGACCTGATCGGACAGTGTTGGCACACACCTTTAAACCCAGCACTCTAGAGGCAGAGGCAGGAGGAGCTGTGTGTTTGAGGCCAGCCTGGTATATAGAGCGAGTTCCAAGACAGCCAGAGCTATACAGAGAAACCCTGTCTTTAAAACAAAACAAAACAAAACAAAAACACTAACCTGAAGTTTTGCTGCATGAAAGTGTGTCTTTGCTCAACTATAAAAAAATGTTATTAAATGAAAAGGCCCTGAAAGAGTACAGAATATGGAAACCCCCTCAGGATGACATCACAATGCACAAAGTCCTTTTAGCCATCAAGATAGGTTTTAGTGCATTTCCTAAATGAACACACTAAAATGTCTCAAATTCCCAATAATACAGAATGGGTGAGTTATAAAGGTAAATACCAAGATAACTTTCTTTAGTATGTTTTAATAATGACTTTAATACTACCTTGAAGACAGATTTTTGAGATTGTGCCAAAACACCCACAGTTATCAAAATACACCCATCTAACACAGCCAGCACCCTCAACCCCTGCACAGCTGTGTTTCTCTCATGCTCATTCTGTCTCCATCTCCCTTCATCCCTGGAAGAACTGGCTACATCAGGTACCCCAGGCCCCGGTCAACTACAAACTCTCATCTCTCATCTTAGGCTTTCAAAACCTTTCTCACTTCAGTTCTAATGCCTGCCATCCACAATGACTTGAGACTATAGCATAAATTCTTGCTCTTGGGGGAGCATGTGAATAAAATAAACATGATTATCTGAAAATCAAACTAAATTTTCCCAAGGTGATTACCTGCAATACACACATTTCTATTTCCTTAAAACCCCCACATCCTAGTCATGGCTTATCTAATTTTGGCAATGCATATTTTTTTTAAACAGTCTTTTAAATGTGGACTTTAATGGCATTCCTTTCTTTTTGAACTTTCTGGAAGGCATCCCTGCTGCTGTCATGGCAGTCCCAGAGAGAGAATGCAAGGAAGCATTAAGTAAACCTTGAAAGGTCAAGGTTTAGAAGACAATCCTTTTGTTGTTATTGTTGTTGTTGTTGTTGTTTGGATGTATTTTGTTGTTGTTCATTTATTCATTTTAGATAAGGTCACCTATAGCCTTGGTTGGCCTCAAACTACATATCCAAGAAAGGTCTGAGCTCCTGATCTTCTACCTCCCAAGTGCTGGGATTACAAACAAAGCATACCAAGCCTTAATAAGGAATTTAACTTGCTTAATTACTTAAAACTCTTATCCTTTGACAAATACTTAAAAAAAATCAAACAAACAAAAACATCAACCAAACAAGAGAAGTTAAGATTCACTTAATTTTCCCCAGTAGTTGGCACTGAGTAATATGACTGATCTAGGGAACTTAGGTTGAAAAATTAAAACATACCAGAACCATTATCAAAGCAGAAACTCGCTGAGAATGGGGCCATTTCCACATTTCTTTGGGTAAGCATACAGCTCAGGGTTCCAGAAACATACAGCAATGAAAATTTTTTACATTGATGCTATAATTTAAAATTCCCAAATAAGTTGCCAGAGTCACTAACAGGTTATATTGTAGATGTAACTCCCATACGATATCAGTAAATTAGACAAATGTCAGTCCAAGGCAACTTACTAATAGATGTGGTAGCTGGCATAGGCACAGCCATAACTGAAAATACAACACAAGCCGAGTGTGTTGGTGCATTTTTACAGTATCAGTACTTGGGAGGTAGAGGCAAGAAAATCTGGAGTTCAAGGCCATCCTTAACTAGCTAACAAGTTCTAAGCTGGGTTACATAAAACCCTGTCTCAAAAAATAAAACAAAAAAGCCACACAGTTGTTATTCAAAGATTTCTATTTGGGGTTCAACCCTTCCTTCCTCCTTTCCATCAACTTTTCTTTCTTTTCCCTAAAATCTTATGACCTGCCCTCCCACTCATCTCACTTTCTTTTTGGTTTTTAAAATCAGGGTTTTACATAGCCTTGAATTCACTATGTAGCTGAGGATGACCCTGACCTTTTGATCCTCTTACCTCTACCTATGTTGGGGATTCAGGCATATTACCACCATGCTCACTAAGTTTCAACGTTTTAAGAATTTACCGAGAGGTTAGTACAAGTGGGGCTTCATTTGCTGAGGAATACATTTCAATGACATATTCTTTGAAATGGTACAATATGGAGAAAGTCACACCAGTGTATTATGTAATCAGAGCCCCAACTTCTCCATAAACGATGTAACTCTGCTGCAGTTGGCATAAAGTGACTCCCAGTAAGGTCTATGGTTTTCAATTACATTTTGCAGTATTGGGGGGGGAGCCTTTAATCCCAGTATTGAAAGAAAAAAGCATTTAATCCTAGGGAGGCAGAAGCAGATGATCTTTGAGTTCAAGCTTGGTCTACAGAGTGAGTTCCAGGATAGCCAGGGCTACACAGAGAAACCCTGTCTGAGGATGGGGGCAACATATTGCATAATAGTATCCTCAAATTGAGGAATCTCAAAGTCCTAGCATCTGCTTATTCCAGATGACAAGAGCTTTCCAGACAGGTAACATCACTAGTCTAAGCCTTAGATTAGGGGAACAGTGCTAATGTGGATACTACCAGTCACTTGCAGCTGAGCAAATCTGACTATCAAAGATTGGGTACTCAAGAATAAATGAGGGCTGGAGAGGCACTCATGTGGGGCACAGACATACATGCAAGCAAAACACGCACATACACATAAATAAATAAGTGGACTGTATTAAAAGAAGAGTGAATATGTTTTAAAACAACAATCACAAAAACATGAAGAAAGCTGGGCCTGGTGGCACAGGACTAGAATCCTTGCTATTGAGAGGCTGAACAGGAGGATCAAGGCCTGCCTGGGCAAGTTGGCAGACTGTGTCTCAAAATAGAATATCAACAGCAGAGCATTTCTCTAGCACAGGCAATGCCCTAAGTTCAATTACTGATAAACACATACACACACAGTCTATTACACATACATATGTGCATGCACACCCAAGTCAGGTAGGGTGATCAAGGTAACTAACTTTTCTTCCCCCTCGGAACAGTCTTCAGAATGATATGGAACAATGTTCTGAATGAGTACTAAGTCCTTACAGATTTCCAGCAGCTCTCCCAATTGCTCCTTTTTTGCTTCCAAAGAATCAAAAGAAGCTTTTAACCTTAATACTACTACCTATGACACTGATTTCCATTAAAGCCGGGGTTACAACTATATAACAATTTCCCCACACCACTTCAGTTTTCCTGAACAACAAAAGGCAGTGACTGTGGTTGTTTGAATTGTACTGGGCCCCAAAGACTCATATGTTTGAATGTTTGGCCCATAGGGAATGGCACTAGTAGGAGGTGTGGCCTTGTTGAAGGAAATGTGTCACTGTAGAGGTCTTACATGCTCATGTTATGCCCAGTCTGGCACACAGTTTCCTTCTGCTGCCCATGGATCAAGATGTAGAACTCTCAGCTCTTTCTCCAGCACCATGTCTGCCTATATGCTACTATACTCCCTGCTATGACAATAATGGACTGAACTTCTGAAATTGTAAGTCACCCCAGTTAAATGTTTTCCTTTATAAGAGTTGCCATGGTCACGGTGACTCTTCACAGCAATAAAACCCTAACTAAGAGTGACCCCATGGTCTAAACTTGTGAAACTTGTGATTTATTTGCTTTATGGGACTATAGCCCAGGCTAGGGTGAAACTCAATTGTGTGTGTGTGTGTGTGTGTGTGTGTGTGTGTGTGTGTGTGTGTGTGTGTGTGTGAAGATAACCCTGAACTCCTGGTTAGCCCGTCTTTACCTCCCAAGTGTTGAGATTGTATGCATATCTCACTCCCAGCCAAAAAGCTTTTCTTCTTTCTTCTTTTGGCACTGATTAAATGCATGTCCCTACAGAAGGCAGAGAGGGCAAGAGGATACTGCAAGTTCAAGGCCAGTCTGTACTACACAGCAACATCCTATCTCCAAAAGCTAAACTAAAGCTACTTTGCTACAGAGTGCTACAGTACCTCTAGTACATATGCACATTGGTCCACAAACTGAATCTGTTCTAATGACGTCCACATGCATTCTTCTCCCTGGTAACTTAGACCCAGGCCTTGAGATCTACCCTAATCCACTGGCTCCTACAAAACTCCCTAGGTTATTTGATTCTAAAAGCCTTTCCATTATTGCTATTACTTCTTCTAATAAAGTCCTGACCAGGAGCAATTCAGAATAGTACTTCCTACAATGTTTAGCTCTGGGAGAGAATTTAAGAATGCTGTTATATACACTTAGAACTAAAACTTCTTTCCAACATTAGCCAGCATTTGGTTAACTGAGACATCAACAACCAATATACATCAAGTTCACAGTCTCAATGTGAATCCTCAATGGGCAAAACTTTGCTGGTATGTTATATGCATCTTATAGAAATAAAAATTATGCAAAACTTATAAAGAAACAGTATTTCTGGAATACATGAGAAAACTGCTGAATGTAAAAGTATTCTTTTCAAGCAAAACAAATAAGAAAAAAAATCTCTCAGAACATGTTTTGGCAAAAGAGGTCCAGCATTATCAAGCCAGGCATGAGAGAAATTAAAGGAACCACAGGCTCTGGGAATCATATTAAGATATCTTTCACATATTAAGAAAGTAATGAAGATGTACAGGATTTGGAATGAAAACAGTTTCATGTCCATCATGTACCATCCATGAACTTCACCAGATAATGGAAAATGATCGAACAATAACAAAATAAGCCCCTCAGAGACAGTAGCTCAAGGGGCAGATTGTAGCCATGGACAGAAGGCCAACTCATCATTCCTGAAAATACTAAAATAGCTACATGATATTAGTGTGCCTAGAACTTGTTATGTGTCTTCCAGGGATGGCATGCAGACACTCAAAATGGTCCAGCGTTTGACTGGATTCACTGCAGGCTTTTCTGCAACACAGCCTCTAACAAAACTAGGCGGTCTCTAACCCCTGGTAACAGGACTGTCTGTCTACCTTTATACCAAGAAGGTTGGGAAAGCACCAAAATTTGCATGTAGTGTGTGCTCAGGTAGACTTTGAGGGGCTCGTGCTCTAAGACCTAAGTCCTTACGAGACTGTCTAAAACAAAGAGGCAGTCATCAGGGCCTAGGTTGGAGCCATGTGTACTAAGTGTGTCTGTGACAGGATAGGTGTGCTTCCCTACTGAGGAGCAGAAAATCATTGAAAATGAAAGTGTTGAAGGCACAAACACAGTCAGAAAGATAAATAAATGTGAAGCTTTTACATAATAAAACTCAAGGCACATTCTAAAAAAAGACTTTGTTATACTCGTGGGTGTTGTAAGTTTGGGCAATTAAATGTTTTAAATACCAACACATAGGTCATTCATGTACTTCACATAAAGGAAAATGCATTCAGTATGTGCAGTGTTGAAAGGCATTTTCTGTTTAGGTATGTTCTCTTGACACAGGGTCTCACTCTAGCCGTGGCTGACCTGAAGAAAGAATTTAATGTAATCCCTGTTTTCACTATTTCTTTTACAGTTACTTAAAAATGCTTACCAAGTACTCTGTATTATACTACAGAAAATACAAAGATGAGTAGATACATCTCCTATAAGGGGACGAAATTCTAATGAGAGAAGGAGGAATCTACAAACAGCACGCATAGAAGGTAAAATACAAAAAAAAGAAAGGGAAGAGTAGGAAAGTAACCTCATGTAGTGTGATCAGCAAAAGCTGTATGAAAGAGGCCGTATCAGAGAGAACTCTGGGAGAAGATCCAAGCATTTTATAGCTATAAATGAAGCTACGATGGACAGATTCAGGACACAATAAATATGCCAGTTTAGATAAAGCACAAGTTGAGTAATGTATTCAGAAATGTATCAAGAAAGGCTATTTTTGCTAGCCCATGGAATTTTTATTTAATTTAGCACAATTAAAAACTCTTAAGTTTTGAATGGAAAGTAAGATTTAGAAAACACAACCTGCATTTGTGGGTTACATAAACAGAAGTGAGGTAAGAGAGCTGGTGCAGACCAGTCAAAAGACAGGGACAACAGAAAAGGGAGAATAAATGATAGAAACATTTAAATCTTACATGCTAAATTAGGTTGTCGCCATAATAATAAATTTCAGTATCTAATCATGTATTAGCTCTTATTCTGGCTGTTAGGGACACATAACTAGAGACAGAAAGGACAAATACAGTGAAAGTAAATAAAAACGTCAATAAAGTCATTTTTAAAAGTAGGGATTAAGGTGATTCAGAAGAGCAGTCCTGGGCTGGTGTGAGAAAGAAATATTTGCACTGGGTCATGATCACATAGCTCAGGTAAGTCCTGTTGTGTAAGAGTTTCCTTCAAGATTAAAACATTTCATCTTGCAGATACGCTCTTCAAACAGGAAGTACACAACTCCAAATAGCTTCAAGAAGTCCCTGAAACTGATCAGATTCACGAGGCCCCTCCATGTAAGAACAGATAGGCCAAGCTGTTGAAACACACTTGCAGACGAGTTAAGGAGCAAAGAAGGCTCTGAGACCAGGTCAGCTGCCTAGAAGAAGCAGAAACCAGCCAAGCTGCCTAGAGTCACTTAGAAGAGAGACACTTTCTAACTTGTTGAGCTGCCTGCAGTTTATGCAATGTGCCCCAGAACCCCAGCTTTTGTGAGCTGTCACCCATGATGGGGTGGGCCTTGGTGGTACAGCTGTCATTGAGTCATTTATGATCCTGTAACTCTTTACCCATATTCCTATAAGTCCTATAAGTAACCCCAATAAAACTCATTGGTTCACTGTTGAACTCTGGTGGTATTCTGTGATGGTTAACATTATACCGATGGCTAACTTTATGTTTAAAAGTTTAAAATCTCTGTGCTTAAGAGAATAAAGCAAAACTAGACTGGCAGATGTTAAGGGCTATTATGGGTTAATTTCTTACTGCTGTCTCTGCCTCTGTAAACAAAAGTTTATTTGCATGAGAGAACCTACTGCAAGCACTTAAACAGAATGTGTTCTTTGCCTTTGTAAACCCCTGAGTAAGATGGTTGGGTACTGTGTTCAGGAATCCTGAGTCCTGGATAGATCTGGCACCAGTACATGAATAAAGCCTCTTCTTTGTTAAAATGTATTCATAGTCATACTGGTGAAATCTCTAAACAGTCCCACAACAATCCATACTTTGGTCTGTGTGGTTCTCTGTGGTGAGGATGCTGTGTGTTGCATCTCCCCAGGAAAAACTCTGTCACGTAACACATGGACTCATGAATCAAAGAGACTCACGAACAGCATGGACTCATGGATCACATAGGTCCATGGATAGCATGGGCTCATGTAGCCCATGGGCTCATGAACTGCTCTGACTTTGTACTTGGCTAAGTCCCCCAAGTGTACTGTGGTATACTGTCATAGGAAAAAAAGCATTCAGGAGAAGTATAACGTCTTCAAAGGAGATGGTGCTAACAAGTAATAGTTTCTAAGCATCAGCTAGATGCCAGGCATTCTTCTAAACATCTTGTGCATCCTATTTCATTCAATCCTCACAAGAGAACTATGTCAGGCATACTCTCATTAGCATCACTTTATGGGGGAAAGACCTCAGAGAGGTTCCCAAAGCACTGCCATGCCCGTAGATATTTCCTATTGCCTTTCGTAATAAATTCCAGAAAATCCTGTCTTACCAAAACAGCTAACATTACCTTCAAACTTATGTTTCCACAGTCTACAAATATATTAAGGGCAATGTCAAAATAAGGTAAATCTTATTTTTCTTTGAGAAAAATAAGCCTGCAGGAAGTTCATCATTTTCTAATTTACATGCTAACTTTAGCTTGTATCTACTTACCAACAAGGCTGCATAGTCATTGGTGTTTGCCTTAGTCTGAGAAGGAAGTAAGCAAGGCAATCAAATGAAAAAGGGAAATGTATTCTAATTACAACAGAAGAAACATCCAATGCAGGAAAACTAAATACACAATAAACAAGAAGAGTCTGTGTGCTGCTATATCAGAAAGGCATTAGCTGTCACAGGCATGTGATGCTCATTTCATTTTGAAGATTTGTAGGTGAGTTTTTACATACACATTAATCAGATAAGTTTTTCTCCAAACATTTGTACACATAATGAAGTTTTGACCTGTCAGCATTAACATAATTAGCTTCAGCAGTTACTAAATGTGTGTTGAATTGGCAAATTTAACAAATTCTTTGCTCTAGAGCAGTGGCTCTCAAACTTTAATTAACAATAATAATATTAAGAATTAAGCAATAAATTAAAAGTGCAGAGTTTCAGCCGGGCGATGGTGGCGCACGCCTTTAATCCCAGCACTCAGGAGGCAGAGGCAGATGGATCTTTGTGAATTCAAGACCAGCCTGGTCTACAAGAGCTAGTTCCAGGACAGGCTCCAAAGCCACAGAGAAACCCTGTCTCGAAAAAAAAAAAAAAAGTGCAGAGTTTGAGCTACAGAAATTATGTTAGGTCTACAACATGCACTGAACCTTAACATTTAGCAAGTAGCGCTTTCCACAGATGATTCTAATTCAAAACAGTGTACATTTCTACCACTGATTAAGATACTTATATATTGTTTATGTATTGATACCATATTGCAATGTATACTTGTTAATTGTTTACATTTGGAGGGTCATTGTCCTCATTTATCACACAGTTGTTTATTCACTTAGTCTTTAAGTCATATAGATATTAAGAATTGTAGATCAATAGTCATCTATGTTTGTCATACTTATAGCTAGACTAATCAGGTTCTTTAGATACATAGAGATTATATTCTGTATGAATAGTCTTCAACCTCTTCAAAGAGCTGTAGAAAATGGCATTTAATCTAACCTAGAATTCTGTGGTAAAGAGACACAAACGCTCCTGGCTACACCGACCTATTCCCGAGAGACTGTTGAGCGTCAAAGACACTCCAATTGGAGCTTGTCCTCTTCTTGGCAAAACCGGCCTCTGGGCAAGGAACTGCCCATACCTCAACTACTGACAAAATACATAAAAGCTGGAAATGGATAAGCAGAACTGTCAAATCCTGCCAAGACAGGGTAAGATGGTTTTGAAAATTTCCTTGCCTTTAAAAATAATCTGTCAGTTATGCTAGGCCTTAGCCAAAGTTGGTTGCTTCAACACTGCAAATGTGACTTTGGGTGATTGACCAGGTAGCCAGCTGTCTCTGTGACTTGTTACATATTTTGGAAGTTGTTTGATTGCACTTCCTAATCACTCAGGTAATGTTATTTCCCTTCTCAGATCTTTGATTGGGTTGAAGATCAGATAAATGTAGTTAGTTACTTTCTTCTCACGACTTGGCCAATTTATTGATTGCATAAGAATTAAGTTAGTTGACGGAGATGGAGGGGGGAGGGCCTTGGGCTTCCCATAGGACAGGGTATCCTGCACCATCATAAGGAAGCAGGGGGAGGGCAGTGGGGTAGTGGGGGAGCGGGAGGGCCGGGAACAAGGGGAGTAAATGTAAATTTTTCTTTTAACAATAAAAATTAAAAAAAAAAGAAAAAAAAAGAAATAAAATGTCTGTTTCTTCATAAATAACAACATTATGGAGAACACAAGGTTCTAAGGGTGCTCTGAAAGGGTAAGTCACTATGTTCCAACATAATCCTGTAGATGAAACTAAATTCTTTTAAGGAGTGAAGGCTTGCATCTTACAGCTAATTAAATATATTTTGTTCCCTAAGAAGTGAAAAGTAAGCCAAAGTAAAAACAAAATTAAACATATAAACTTCTGTTGGCTTCTTCTTCTTCTTCTTTTTTTTTTTCTTGGTTTTTTGAGACAGGGTTTCTCTGTGGCTTTGGAGCCTGTCCTGGAACTAGCTCTTGTAGACCAGGCTGGCCTCGAACTCACAGAGATCCACCTGCCTCTGCCTCCCGAGTGCTGGGATTAAAGGCGTGCGCCACCACTGCCCGGCCCCGGCTTCTTCTTTTAAAATATCAATGATTAACAATATATCAATTTCTTAAGTTAAAGGATTGAATTAAAACACTGCTTATTTTTTTTTTAATTACTTTCTTTATTTTTCTTACTTTTTTTTTCTTTTGGAGATAGAGTCTATGTGGCATAGTAATCAGATATATTTTCTCCAGTTTATGATCCTCCTAAGAGCTAGGACTACAAACATGTACCATCCATTACATTCCAAAAATAAATGCATAATGTTAGGTATCACTAAAAGCTTTGCAGAGAAAGGTACTAACTTAGAAACGTGGGTCAAGCTTTTGTTAGCACAGCTGAGCTCAGAGCCCGCTCATTAGTGAAAGTTGAGCTTCTAGTAGAGATGAGACTGGACATCAAATACACAAATGTAAACTGCTGGCTACGAAATTCATTCTTCAAGCAGACTGGGCTGGACTCTAGATAGCCACTAAGTCCTTCCTAGATTTAACTTTCAGTAACTTTTCTGATTAATTATGCAATCATACTTACTTACTTAACTATTTTTCCATAATCTTTCAAAGTATATATAGATACCATGGGAAATATATATGTCATAGAATCAAGGCAAAATGCAGTTAAAATTTAGCATCTTTGTTAAGAAAAGTCAGTCAACAGCATGACAATCCTATAAATCATCAGAGCTGTGCTCCTTTCATCACTGCTCATTTCATCCTACTTTTATAGGATTTGGGGGGGAGGTTTCGAGACAGGGTTTCGCTGTATAGCTCTGTCTGTCCTGGAACTCACTTTTTAGAACAGGCTGGCTTCAAACTCACAGAGATCCCATGCCTCTGCCTCCTGAGTGCTGGAATTAAAGGCGTGTGCCACCACCAGCAGCTATGAATTATATTCAGTAAAGCACACAAATATTGCATAAACAGTCCACATTTAAAAATTAACATTAATAAGAAAAGTTGTAAATATATATATTTTTGCATTTCTAATATAATTCTTTCTGGTCACATAAAAGATAATAAAAAGCCAATGGTTCTACTCTTAATTTTGAAGTTTGCAGTCAAGAGAACAGGTATAACTCACAAAAACTGAACCAACACGGAAAAGAAAGTCCTGAGTCTGCTTTCCAGCACCCACATGGAGTCAGAACTACTCGTAACTCTAGTTCCAGGGACTTGTACACTCTTTTCTGGTCTCTGCCTTCATTGAACACATGTGATGCATTTACATACATGCAGGCAAAACATTCATGCACATAAAAAAATCAATATGGTAGATAACATGTTTTGCATCCAAATATACAAGCAAAATAGAAAGTACTGAATTACCTTATAAAAGGATAAATTATTCAAAAACAGAAAATGAAGACAAACAGGGAAATCAAAAATGCTTTCGGGAAGACAGAAGGTGATGGAGCAGTGCAGAGAAAGCCACTGTCCATTGCACACTACCAGAGAACCACTGTGCAGCTGGAAGCCAGATGTACAGGCACAGAGAAGGCAAATATAAGAGCAATGGACATGAGAGTGGAGAACAGGGAAAATAAGCTGGAGAACAACCTGGGGACAGCTGAAGCTGTAGATATAGGGAGAAGGAAGGAAGGAGAAAGTAAAAAGAGGGAAAGGGGTAAGGAGAAGAAAGGCAGAACATGGCAGGGCAGGGGAGGATGGTAGGTATAAGAAACAGAGAAGACAGGAGATAGCTTTGTGGAATCAGTGGAAAATGAAAATATGTAGTTCTTTATTAAAAAATTTATGAACTTGAAGCTAACAACAGCAGAATATCAAATCCTATTCAGAAGTCTCCGATCTGGGAAAGACTTCAACTGTACAGGTCACATGCTGAAGAAAGTGGCTCCAGGGGCTGGAGAGATGGCCCAGCGGTTAAGATCACTAGCTGCTTTTACAAAGAACCCATGTTTGGTTCCTAACTCCCACAAGTAGCCAGCTTACAGCCAGTTACAGCCTGTAACTCCAGCTCCAGAAGATCAGATGCTCTCTTCTGTTCTCTATGGGTACCCACACATACACACGAACGTACACACATAACACCTAAATAAAAAAAATAGCAAATCTTTAAAAAAGAAATCAGTCCTGAAAACATGAGACCATAACCTCATGACTAGCTTCATTCTGCTTAAAGAGAAGAGCCCTAAGCAAAATGCTAAACAAACAAAAAAGTATATATAAATAACCCAGTCAGACTCCTACTCAGGGGAAAAGGTTTAACAAATAAATGTATGTAAACACGCATACACACACACACACACACACACACACACAGAGTATTTATATATAACAGTAAAGTAAAGCCATGTCAGTTCAGCAACTGTTCCTTGCTAAAAACAAAATAGAAACTATGGGATTTTCACAGCGTGAAAAGGGGAAAAGCTTCCTCTATGAAAGTCTGTGAATAAGAAGATTTAAGGAACACAAGGAACATAACTATATTCCAAAGACAGACACATCAGGAATCACGAAAGGGGAGGCAGAGGAGCTGAAAAGAATGGAAAACACAAAGGTTAAGCAAAGAAAAGTGGGTAACAGCCTGTAGTTCCAACCCTGGCTTTCTGGATATGAGGACCCAAAGCAAAGAGCACAAGGTAAGCCAGGCAATCCAGGGAAGACTAGCAGTCCTGGTCACATGACATGCCCACAGTTGCCACATGCCTTGAACCCAATAGTCAGGTGAGCAGATGGAGAAATTTGGTGTGACAGTGATAGCTTGGCAGGGGAAGAATCCATTTTTGTCACTGTGGTGGTGTGAAAGAAAGTGACTCCCCCAACGGAGTGGCACTATTAGGAGGTGTAGCTTTGTTGGAAGAAGTGTGTCACTGTGGGGGCAGGTTTTGAGGTGTCTTTTGCTCAAGCTTTCCTCAGTGTGGCAGTCAGTCAACTTCCTGCTGCCTGCAAGATATAGCACTCTCAGCTATTCCTCTAGCACCACATCTGCCTGAACATGACCATGCTCCCCGGCAAGTGAGCCATCCTAATTAAATGCTTTCTCTGTAAGTGTTGTCTTGGTCATGGTGTCCCTTCATAGCAATAAAAACCCTAAGACAGTCAGTCACTCTCTGTGACTTGGGGAGTGCTACAGCCATAACCTCGAAAGGGGTATTGTTTGAGCTAGATAAAGGCAGGATGAGTATGTTTTAAATACATAATAAATGTATAACTATGTCATAATGAAACCCATTATTTTACAGAATGAAAATAATCTAAAGGTTTTTTCCTTCCTGAATATTTTCCTTAAACTATTCTATTTAACTATTTACAACAAAAGAGCAACTGATATCGGAAACACCGGGGTTGCTTTCTCATTTCAAACAAAGGAAATAGCTAGTAGTATTTCTTTAGGTTCTACAATAAATATTTTATTTTTAAATTCAGCTATATCTTATTTAATAGGATGTGCTGGTTAGTTTTCTGTCAACTTGACACAAGCTAGAGTCATCTGGAATGGATGGATGGATGGATGGATAGATAGATAGACAGATAGACAGATAAATAGATAATTTAAAATATCTAACATTTTCTTATACCCCGTAAGCTAGAAAAAAAACTATTAATTATACTGACTTTCTTACAAACTCCTATTAAAGATTTTTTTCTATTTAAAAAATCTATACTGTTGATTGCACGGGTTTGTTTTACTTTTAACAGGAAGCTATAGTTATTTTAGTTAAAAAGTACAATGAATTAAAACCTCAGACAACTTCAGCTAGATTCTTTATCAAGTGAATTATAATAATAGAAAAATAAATGCACAAACTAAGAGGTTGCTTTAAACAGGAAAGCACCTAATATTAAATCCTAAGATGGATTTTAGAAAGCAAACCTACAATATCAGAAATTGTTTATACTTACAGGCAAATGAGTGAACACTTGAAAGATGCTTCTCAAAAAATTAATAAGATCCATTAAATAACCACTTGCTCTTCCATCCGACTCAGCCATTGTCCAGTCATAATCAGCCAGCTGAACAAATTCATCAATTTTTTGATTGAGTTTGGTATATATTTCCCCTTCTGCTGCATGTCGAGCATCCTGAGGAGACAAAAGACAGCAGGAAGAAACAGTTTCAGAAGCAAGTGTCCTTAAATTTTTAAATTTTAAGTGGTTTTTTTTTTTTTTACACACAGTAAAGGTGTTTTCTGACACCTCAAAGCTGATCTGAATGGTGTCACGTTTGCTTTTCTTCCCAATTCTACTGTCAACCTTTTGGTCCTAAGAGGCCTGTCTTCGTTTCCTTCCCTACTGTGAAGAAACACCCTGACAAACCAACTTAAGGGAGACCCTGTTTATTCTGTTCATCACACACAGATGCCCACTGCTGCTCAGTAACCTTTCTTTACTTACAGAAATCCCATACCCCAGCCAGAAGAAGGCGCCACTCACAGTGCCTTCCCTCCTTCCTCAATTAACAAACAAGATAGTCCCCTACAGGCATGTCCAGTGGTCCATCTCCTGGATGATTCCAGATTCATCCAGCTAACAATACTAACCATCACAAATGAACCCCTGACTTGTTCTCCTAACAGCCTATGAGAACGGTCCTCAGGAAGAACAGAAGCCAGAAAGCAGAGGTTGTTGAGAATGCAGATACCACAGAGTCACTAAGGGAAAGTAAGTTGGATATCACAGAGAAAATGCACGGCTAGTTTCAGAATCTTCCTCCCATTACAAACAATAAATTGAGGTCCCTTATAAAATGGTATAGCATTCACTTATAACTTAAGTACAGGCTCCTGTAAGTACTTAAGTCATCTTGAAGACCAGGCTGGCCTTGAATGCACCTAGATTGCCTGCCTTTGCCTCCCAAGTGCTGGGATTAAAGGTGTGCGCCTAATAGCTATTACAGTGTAAATTCATGCAAATTGACTCCTAATTGAATGTAAATACATGCAAATCAACTCCAGCCACATTTTCAGGGATATCTTTATTTGACCTAAATCAGGGTTCTCTGGTGCAAAAATGACTTTCCCCATGGGGTATTGTCATAGGTATTGTCAAAACAATTAGGGGCATTTTTTTTTAAATAAAGAGGATATCTATGATGTTATAGTTTTGATTCATGGTTAACCAAGAGCTAAAAAGTAAGCATTTGAAAATAACATGTCCAGAGACATCTTTTAGAAACTCCGACATATAGTGAGTGTGGTGGGCCACACTTTAATACCAGCAATCAGGAGACAGGACAGGCAGACCTCTGTGAGTTCAAGGCTAGCCTAGTCTATGCAGTGAGCTCCAGGTCAGCCAAGAATACACAGTGAAACCTTGTGTGAAAACAGAACAACAACAACAACACAAACACACAACAACAATAACAAAACCCTCTGACATTTTCCAGGAAAACTGGAAGAGTTTTTCTCGGGGGCAGGGTTCATGTCTAGAAAAGGCCTGAAGGGTCTTAGCTCTCATTATGACTCCCCTTGAGGCTTGTACAAGCAGGAAGGAAAGCTAAAGCAGAATTGTTAACTTCTGTCTCGGTTTTGAAGGCATGCCCCTGCACACACAGAGTCTCTTACGAGACAGGGATTTAATGGTTCTAGGCTATCAGGGGCAATCTCCGTCTAATCATTAGCTGACCATTAAGCTAAGCAAGTAGACCAGTGCCATACAAAGAAAACAGACTTCATAAATTCAGTCCAGAAAAACAATAAAGTGCCAACAGCAGGACCAACAAACCCAAGGAATGAACACTCATGTCCAAAACTGCCATATTACTTCATTTTAAATGTCTGGTATTAATAAAAACTACAAACCATGCAACAGATAGAAAAACATGGCCTCTCTAAGGAAGAGAAAGCAACCAATAGAAGAATCTCGAGGAAGCCCAGTTACTAGACTACAAGGCAAACTTCACATAAACTATCAAAACATGTCCAAAGAGCAAAAGGAAACCTTTAAAAACTCTTTTGTCGGGCAGTGGTGGCACATGCCTTTAATCCTAGCACTCAGAAGGCAGAGGCAGGAGGATCTCTGTGAGCGCAAAGCCAGCCTGGCCTACAAAAGCTAGTTCCAGGATAGGCTCCAAAGCTACAGAGAAATCCTTTCTTGAAAAGACAAAACAAAACAAAACAAAAAAACTCTTTTAAGAAACAAGGAAAATAACCTCAGTAAGTAGAAACTATAAACAGTCAAATTACTAAAATGTATTAAATGGGAAAGAATCATTAGAAAGGTTCAGTACCTGATGGAAGAAACAGATGATGAGCAATATAAAGCAACCAGAACTAACACAAATCTGCAGCACACTCCACTCAGCCATAGTTGGCCACATATTATTTCCTAAAAACCGAAAAAGATGAACTTAAGGCTAAACACAGATTTCACAGCTATGCTGACTTCTCTGTAGACAGGGAAAGGTGCCCATAAGGGATAAATGTAGATGTGGCATTCAGAATAAGGACACAAGCCTGCATGAGCGCAGGACTCCGACCTCATCTGGGCAGGTTCTTTATGCAGCAGTTGGCAGTTAACACAGAAACTGACAACTTGTCCAAGTGCAGAGAATAAGTGCCTGGGAAGTGCTCAGCAACCAATGAGTCATCTATACCACGCCCCCTTCCCTCAAAGCTCAGGGACTATCTTAAAAGAAGGGGCAGAAAGGTTTAAAAAGAGGGTTTGGGAGAAGACAAGTAAAACTCTGTCTCTGGGACACAACAGGACCATTGCACACACGGGCTCAGAGCAGCTGTGACTGCCTTCACAAGACCTGTACAAGATCAGGCCAGTCAGTATTCCCGCAGGGAGTGAGAAGGCATTCATGAGCCCCCACCCCTAATTGAGGAGCTACTGACAACTGATGGCTGACTGACGACAACTGATGCAAGAGGAAGTTTTCTTTAAAGGTGTTACCCTGGAAGGTCCTCATTAAGCTTCAGCGGGTAGACCTACACCCCTGAGTATATGGGCAGCACACACTAGACTCAGTGGGATAGAAATAAAAATAAAAAGAAGACATGAAGCTGAGAGGGAGAGTGGATATGAGAGGTGTTAGGGAGGAGCAGAGGGTGAATATGACCAAAATTCACTGTGTAAATGCTTGACATGATCAAAGAACTAACAAAAAATATTTTAAAAGAAAGTATTTAGAATGCAAATAAAAAATAAAAATATATGTACTAAATAAATAAAATAAATGCAGAAAATATAATCATGAACCCTTACCATTTTTTGTTTGTATGCCCTTAAAAACTTCTTCCAAATAGATAGTAGACAAAAAGGCAAATCTAAATTGAACCCGACCCACGGGTCCAGTTATTCAGGGTCCGAAGAGGCTCCTACCTGAAAATCATGAGCGAGAGAAAGGAAGGAGACCAAGCAAATTTCACTTGTCAAGGTCTCACTTTATTAGGGAACAAAACCAGTATATATAGCCCCGAAATCGGGAGCTGCTTGAAGTGGGGGTCGGGGCAGAGAGCAGGAACTGGGGGTGTAAATGAACAACTAGTTTAGCTAGCTAGCACACCTGTGTAAACGGAAACATTCTTTTGTGGATAGCTACCTAAGGAAGAGGGGAATCTCTGCAAACATCCTTGAGACAATGGCCTCCGTATCTTTGTTAGCTTCCTAGAGTCAAATGTCCTAGCTGGCTCTGTTAAACATTCTAAGTCAAAGGTCTTTGCTGACCTCCTGTAATAATTCTTATTTATTAGGGCAAAAGGCTCCTAACACTGAATGATTAAAATGTACCATGTCTAGCTTTGGTGTGTTTGTGGGGCCCTTTCCACTTTTCACACTGCCCAACCATTTCTTTTCTCTGCCACACCTGGCAGGGTAAGGAAAGCCACGCCCTGGTCAGCTTCTCCATCTGTAGGCTTCACAATAGGACTGGAACAGGAATTGCAACAAGGATCTTCTCTCTCTATTCAGAGGTCTAATACAGATATGACATAAACAATAAAAACTTTCAGCAGTATCCCCTGCCAGATATAGAAGAAAGTAAACATAGTATTGCAGGTGAAAGAAGAACTTAACATAAATTAAAGAAGTGTCTTAGCTGTAAGTGTAAAAAGTACTAAGTGTGGTAACAGCAATGAGTTCTGACTCAGCTTTCAGTAACTTATCCTCCCTGAAAAGTCTAATGCAATTAAACTCAGAGAAATATTTTTTCTTTTCTTTCTTTTTTTTTTTAAACATACTAATTCCAGTTCCCCCTCTCTTTCTCCCTACCTTCCCCACATCCCACCCCTCATCTTCTCAGAGAGGGTAAGGCCTCCCTAGGAAGTTAACTAAGTCTGTACCATCACCTTGCTGAGGCAGAACCAAGATCCACCCACCCCCCGCCCCCATGTCTAGGCTGAGCATGGTATCTCTCCATAGAGAATGTGCTTACACAGCTGCTATGGAAATCAATATGACAATATGTCAGAAAATTAGGAATCAATCTACCTCAGCAATACTACTTTTGGGCATATACCCAAAAGAGGCACACTCACACCATGACATTTGCTCTACTATGTTTACAGCAGCATTATTTATAATAGCAAGAACCTGGAAATAACTAGATGCCCCTCAATTGAAGACTGGATAAAGAAAATGTGATACATTTACACAATGGAGTACTACTCAGCAGTAAAAAACATCTTGAAATTTGCAGGCAAATGAACAGAGCAAGAAAAAAAGGAACATCCTGAGTGAGGCAACCCAGACCCAGCAAGACAAATATAATATGTACTTGCTCATAAGTGGATACCAGACATAAAGCAAAGGATAACCAACCTACAGTCCACAATTCCAGAGAAGCTAGAACCCTCATCCAGAAACAGATAGATGGTGTGGGAGGTCCTTCTGTCTATGTGTTGCATTTATTGGTTAATGAATAAAGGAACTGCTTTGGGCCTATAGCAGAGCTATAGGGGAACAGAGCTAGGCAGGGAAATCTAAACGGAATGCTGGGAGGAAGAAGGCAGAGTCAGAGAGAAGCCATGGAGCTGCCAGAGTCAGACATGCCGAAACTTTGCTGGTAAGCCACTGCCACATGGAGATACACAGATTAATGGAGATGGGTTAAATTAATATGTAAGAGCTGGCCAATAAGAAGCTAGAGCTAATAGGTCAAGTAGTGATTTAATTAATATAGTTTTTTATGTGATTATTTCAGATCTAAGCTAGCCGGGTGGCCAGGAACCAACAAGAGGCTCCCTCCTCCAACAAACAGAAGCAGATGCAGAGATCAACAACTAAACACTGAGCCAAGCTCCCACAGTACAACTAAAGAGAGGGAGGAACGATAATATGAACAAAGGAGTCAAGACCATGATGGGAAAACCAGGAGAATCAGCTGACCTGAGCTAGTGGGAGCTCACTGACTCTGGACTGACCACTGGGGAACCTGTATAGGACCGAGCTAGGCCCTGAATGCAGGTGACAATGATATGTCTTGGACAGTGTGTAGAGCCACTGGCAGTGGGACCAGGCTCTAATACTAATGCAATGCCAGGCTCTAATCCTAATGCATGATCCGAGAAGTCTTAAGACTGAAGAGCTAACATTATAGTTTATCAGTGACTGAATCAGTATTATCAGTATATATCCAGGACCCTGAGTAAAAAAATGTCTACCAAAGGGCATGGTGACACATACCTTTAATCCCCATACTCAGGAGGCAGAGACAGCCAGCTCTCATTGAGTTCCAGGCCAACCAGAGCTACATAGTAAGGTCATGGCTCAAACACAAAGAAAGAAAAAAGAATATTCACCAAAATGTAAGCTTCATTAAGAACAGAAGCTTTCATCTGTTTTTCTCACTAATAGAGCCCCATGTACCTAGAACAGGTACTTGGCACACAGTACACAGTAGATACGTAGTTGTGAAATAATATTTTAGAGAAGTATGCAACCTAGTTTATATATAAAAGTGCCACATAGATTATTCTACAGAATGAGTAAACATTAAAAAAATAGTATTTATACATGTACAGTTAAAAAAAAACTATGTGGGCTGGAACCTCATGCTACTACTGGTGGTACAGTGATTGGTCTACAAAGAAGCACTGGTGTCAGCTGCTGGCTCTGTGAAACAATGTAGTGCTAACAAACTACCTCAGGACTCAGTAACCTAACAGGAGCATTTTACTAAGTTCAAGTGTCCATGGGTCAGAGGACAGAGCGGATGACTTTGCTCTAGAATGTCAGACCTTAGCTGGGACGGCTTGAAGTATGGGAACAAGACCCAGGAGCTGGAGGTTAGAAACATCTGGAGTCTTTCATTCATGTACCTGGCACCTGACTTGGGTGAGCTCTCCACATGTCTTGACTTCTTCACGGCAAGGCTCCATACCCTTGCTTTTGCTTGCATTTTGGGACCAGGTCTCACTCTGTAGTCCAAGATGGCTCAAACTCAAGATCTTCCTCCTTGACCCACTGAATGCTGGGATTAAATGCTTGCACCAGCACACCCTGCTGGTAACTAGACTTCTAAGGGCAGCACCAGGCTCTCTGCCAACATGTCTGGAATAAGGCAGAAGTTCCCTGCCTTCTCTGTCCTAACCCCAGATGTCTCAAATTATCTCCACTGTGCTCTTTGAGTCTTACTGTAAGAAAACACAAGTCTAACAAGCTCAAGAGTGGACATAGTTCCTCTGTGCTCAATGAGAACTGCCAAGAAATTGATGATCATTTAAAAAGTTGCCATCCCTGGAAATGAACAAGATCACTCAGTGAGTAGTGACACTGTGTAAGATGACTAATACATCACAATATCAAGATTTCCAAATTACACAATTTAACTTATTGACATCATTTGCAATTGAGCAATTGCAAAATAACATTTTGGAATGGTGCACTAGTAATTGAAGTAGTGGAGTCACCTTTATGTGCATTAACCATAAGTAATACACACCCCTTTTTAACCTTCCTTGTTACATTAGGGAGTGGTAGGCTGTCATATGCTTGTGACCCACTGAACTACACCATACCACACCTTACTGACACCACCTGTAGGTCAATTTCTCAGAGCAACATAAAGATGTTTATCACTTTGCATTTCGTCCAGTGTTCATAGTCAGCCCTTTCTTTCATGTCTCATTACTCTTACTGAATCTAAGCATACTGATACGGGTCCCTGCAGAACTGCAGCGAGGAAGCATTACCAGAGCACAGACTGAGAGAAGCTCAACACTCCGGAGCTCACTAACACTCCATTTGCTTCCAAGATCACTAGGCAAAGGAAACTGAGACACTGGCTATTCCTGTCGTCTATCCCATCCCCTACACACACACACACACACACACACACACACACACACACACACACACACCTACCCTTGTCTGCTCCTGCTTTCTTGGGCTGTGCGTAATGCAGGCAAGAGGAGAAAGAGATGCACAGCAGGTTTGCCTTTTACTGTTGACCATAAGAGGCCAGTAATCTGCCTCTGAGCACTAATTCCATCCACAAAAACTTAAAGCCAGTCCTTAAGAGACTCCTCCAAACAAAAATTTTTTTTAAAGATTTATTTATTTATTATGCATACAGTATTTCCAGTCCTCTGCCTGCATGTCTGTCTGCAGGTCAGAAGACGGCACCAGATCTCATTACAGATGGTTGTGAGCCACCATGTGGTTGCTGGGAATTAAACTCAGGACTTTTGGAAGAGCAGGCAGTGCTCCCAGCCTCTGAGCCATATCTCCAGCCCCCAAAATTTTATATATAAAAATCCTATTCTTTTATGAGTCTATTTTATCTCTAGCCTTAAAAATCAATGCTGTATTTCAATTTTATTTATTTGTTTTTTTTAAAAATATTTTTATGGTTTATTTAACTTTATTTTATGTGCATTGGTGTGAAGGTGTCAGATCCCCTGGAACTGGATCTTCAGACAGTTGTGAGCTGCCATGTGGGTACTGGGAGTTGAACCCCGGTCCAGGTTTTCTGTGTTGCCCTGACTGTTCTGGAACTCACTCTATAGACCAGGCTGGCCTTGAACTCAAAGATCTGCCTGCCTCTGCCCCCTCCAGTGGTAGAATTAAAGGTGAGTGCTCCCTTCCCCAACCGCCTGCATTCCCATTTTATAGCCATATAGTTTTATTACGGTAAAACAAAGAATGTTATTAGTTCACAATCTCTTGAAAAATCTTATGGAATGATTAAAATACTAGCCACAAGTCAAAGAACCAAATACCTAGACATTTTGAAGCCATGTGGGAAAAATAAGTTTTAATCTGAAGGCAGAAAATGTAAAATGACAATAAAATCACTTACATTCTACTCAAATGAAGTAATTGTGTTTTCTGGGTCTGGGTATAGAGTTGCACACCTTTAATCCCACGCTAGGGAGGTAGAGGGAGATGGATCTGTGAAGTCAATCTGTCTACACAGTGAGTTCCAGGCCAACTAGGGCTACACAGTGAAACTTTGTGTCAAATAAAAATAGTGTGTGTTTTCTGGACTTAATGTTCAGAGAAAAAGTAATCCAGATTACACTAGCTTTTTTCATTTTGTTTTGAAAAGGAACTAAACAAAACTGAAGTGGAGAATATAACAATTCATTATTTTTGTCACTGTTACTATCAAGAACTTTGGTGATTAACCTACTTTTCTAAGGTAACATCAAGAAGTTCTGCTTTTCCTATATACCGGGTTAGAACAAACTTTTCTCAGGACCTCTTTTAAATTAAGTGATAGCATATTTTAAGATATATTAATGCCTTCCATAGACTATAATAGCAAGCAAAGAACTCTTAAGTAAAAACTTTAGTGACTGCACTGGATAGGAAAAAAAAAATCAGTTGTACAGGAACAGTAAACATTTCAAAGGACTTCGCTAAGCACCAGGAGGCTCTAAGCATTTTATAACCAGACAAATAAAATCACTGGGAAGTGCATGTGCCCTTGGCCCTGCATGAACTGACACACTACTATATCCTCTTAATTAAAATGTAAAATTCAGCATATAAAATAATACTCTTCCTTTGCTCGTTAAAGAAATAGTGCCCTCTAGGGGCAGAAATGGATCTAGGATAAGGTGCCAACCTCTACTTTCAAGGTAGGAAAATGCTCTCTACCATTAGCAGTGCTTCTCAGCCAAAGGTGTGAAACAGAACCACCCGAGGAATTGTTTAACATACATAAGCTTCTGCACCTCCCGGACTGCAAGCACATGTGTCCTGAATAAAGGCTAACAGATCAGCACTGTTAGTAAACACCTACAACTTTCTGTTATCTATGGTTCCTTCTTTAAAAAGCACCGAAGTATGGTTTTGGAAAAAAATCACAGTTATGGGTTTGGGCGGAGCTGAACCCAGATCTAGCCCCAAGGATGGGTCCTGATGAGGTCAAGTTGATTGGTAATTTCCATCTTACCAGCAAAGAATCCTGTAATAGCTAGGCATGAGGTTTGGAAATGTGACCAGGTAGCATTTTACCATGAGGAGGACCTACGTGGTCACCATGTAGACTTTGTACACTGTAGAGTGTGGAGATGAAGCCAAGCTTGTATAGATTAGAGGTAATATAGATTAAATGAAGAGATTCTGGGTCAGTCAACTTCACCCTCACCTGAAATCTGCCTATCCTTGAACCTTTCAGTCACAATGGGCAAACATTTTTCCCATTATTGTAATTTTCTTGTTACTTTTTTTAATGGGCCTTGATTTGTTGCTCAAGTTAGTCTTCAATTTCTGGGCTCAAGTGATCCTGCTGCCTAAGCATCCCACACAGCCAGAACACCCAGACTCCTTATTGTTTAAGTTGTTTTCCTTACCATTTTTTTCTGCTGATATCACTGATTAATACAAGTATCTCATTTGAAACAATTTCTGAACACTTAGGGACAAAAAGGGCTTAAAAATAGAAATGACAGGGAAAGTTGAAACCACCTCAACAAATGTGTCCTCCTTAGCTAGTTTTTATTCTGACTCGAGAAACAATATGCCAATAAACCATTCTGAACACTGAACTTTCTGGTTTGAATTACACGGCACACAGCATCCAATTCATCATCGAATGGCACCACTGATGCTAAAGAGAGAAGGAAAACAGATTAACACAAGAAAACCTAATATTCGCTCATGAGAAGGAACTTGACAATGAGACAGACAGAAATTGTGTATTTTAAAAGGTAGGAAGATGCCTTTATTTGATACACAAGCATGAGGACCTGAGTTCAAGTCCCCAGAACCCACATAAGAGTGGGTGCCACAGCAGGCATCTGCAATTCCAGCATTCCTACACTGGCATGGGCAGCAGAGACAGTGAGCCTGGTATTCACAGTAACAGCACAGTCTCAAAGGAGAGGCCGGCCCAGGAGCTTCTGAGGATTCTTCTCCCTGTCCTCTCTCTAGGAGTGCTGGGATGACAGACACAGCTGTACCCAGCTTCTGGGGATTCTGGTGACCTGAGCTCAGGTCCTCGTGCTTGGTGATGCCATACAGCATAGGGAACAGTAACTGAGTTGGGGAAGAAATGCCCTGAGTGAAGGTGGGTGGCAGTGTCAACAGCCTGGAGGCACAGAAGGGACACAAGCAGGAGGGGAAGCTAGATGCCATGGGTTGAGGCACTCTGCACTATCGTGTACTCACCAGTATGATACCTGACCTCATCCTAAACCCAAAGCAATAATGACAAGAACCCCTGGACTGAAACTTGTGGAACTGCCAGCCAAAAGCAGGCTTTGCCACTCTGTTTCTTGGGTTCTAACACAGTAACAGAGAGTTGCCACTGTCAGTGGCTATCTACAGCTCAGGAGTGATAGAGTAAGAAAACAGGCTATGTCGGGCGTGGTAGTGCACACCTTTAATTCCAGCACTCTGGAGGTAGAGAAGGCAGATCTCTGAGTTCAAGGACAACCTGCTCTACAAACTGAGTTCCAGGACAGCCAGGGCTGTTACACAGAGAAACCCTGTCTTGAAAAACCAAAAAAATAATAATATTCAAAACTGAAAGAAAGAGAATAAAGAAAATCAGATTATAAAAAACGTGAAATTAATCTTGTATTCTGCTTAAACACCATTAATTGCTGAGTCTCTCAACACATTCCATGATCTCACACAAACTGAACTCTTTTCATCCTGACATAGAAAGATTTGAATCTATTTTTCTTCAGATCAGAACAGGGATAGAAAGCAAACCTCATACTTAATTTTTAATTTCCAAATACACACAAACATGTACATTTATTAAACTATGATACATAAATGGATATTCAGTTAGTCTAATTCAGTACTACCATTTATTATCAAAACATAAACAAACTGTATTACAGAAAATCAAAACTATTTTTAATATTTCGTTAAGATGCTTAAATTGCTAAGAGGAACTCACACAACTGATCATCATGATTATCTCTAACATATTCTCAGTGTTTAGAATTTAATAAAAATTATCTTTAATTTTCTAAAATTTTCATATAATAATTGAGCAAAAACTTTTGGTCAGATTTTATATACCTTAAAAGTAGAAAGTCCATAAAGTCTTGTGGTGTGAACAGTTTCTTGAGAAATATTTGTAATGTTAGTTATAAAGTCCTCCAGGTATTTGCAAGCTTGCTCCAGGTGTGTTGTGTTTATGATGATTTGCACCAACTAAAACACACGAAAGCCACAGTAAATACAGATCATGCCTGTACAGGACCACTTGATTTTCAAAAAGCACAATCATTACTTCCAGTCTTCCTTTGTACTGTGTCTGCATAATTCCAGCAAAACAGGATACAACTGGTTATATGACTTCCAAAGTATATCATAAATACTTCTTACAAGAATTAATGTTGTTTTAAATATAGGCATATTAGAAGTTCACAGCCAATTACTTTGAGATAACTTTCCATAGCAATTTACAGATCCCATACACTTAACAAGTACAAAATGAGGATTGTGACTATGTAAAGGCTGAAGTCTATTCCCTTCACACCTCCAACTGTCTACTACTCCCCCAAGTAAACTCTTCCCTCCTATTTCCTTTTTTTAAAGTTGTTTTTAATTTCAATGTGTGTCTTATTTGCACACACATTTGCACAGCATGTGCATGCAGCAGTGGAGGCCGGAAAACTGTGTCAGATCCCCTGGATCTGACCTACAGATGTTGCCAGCTGCCATGTGGGTTCTGGGAATTGAACCCAGGTCCTCTAGATGAACAGACAGTACTCTTAACTGTTGAGCCATCTCTCTAGCTCCTCCATCACATTTTGAATTGTACTGATGGTTTTTACTTTTTAAAAACATACTTACATTAATAAATTTTAAATGCATCGCTTCTCGGCCTTTTGGCTAAGATCAAGTGTAAATTTTAAATGCAAAGCTACAGGACAACATTTCACAATTTTTTTGTTATTGTATGTGTATGGGTGTTTTGCCTGCATGTGTGTCTGTGCAACACATGCGTGCCTGGGGCTCACAGAGGCCAGAGAAGGCATCAGGTCCCCTGAAACTGAAGTTGCAGATGTTTATGAGCTGCCATGTGTGTAGTGGAAATCTAACCCAGGTCCTCTGCAGGAGCAATTAGAAGCTCTTTCTCTGAGCCATCTCTTCAGCCCCAATTTTTTCAAATAGAACATTTGATTATTATATCTTCTTACCTCTGTCAAACCTATATGAGGTTTTCTAATAAGGTTCAGTAAACAGCTACTCAGAATTCTGGTCAGCAGCAGATTTGTTGATTTCCTAAGCATATCATCTATTTCTGTTGAGCTAAAAACAAATGTTAATATTGATAAAATTTTCCAAGACCATATTTAGTTAACATTCTCAGTAATGTAATATAACTTACTAAAGTAATTTTTTCTATGTCCTATCTTTTGTATCATATGTAAATCATATAGCCTTATTTTTATATGCATGTATAGATATTATATAAATAGCAATAACTTATTGAGCTACAAACTTCAATTTAATTTTAAAAGCAATCATTTCCCCTAAAGCAGAATGTTCATTTATGACATAATTTAAATGTACCAAATCAATCAAGATAAAAAATCAGAGATACTTTGTACAAAGCATTACTATAATTCTATTGTAAAGCAGTCACTTTGTAAGTCACTTTATACAATAGGAGCTAAAAGTTACTTCTAAAATACAAATTGCGAGACTAGGGGTATAGTTGGGTAGTAAAGTGCTTGCCTGGCATATACGAGGCCATGCAATACCAGAGCAGTAGGAGATGGTGTGCTCTGTCGCATCTTTGGTCCCTACCTGAATTATCCTACCTACTGCATGACAACCGAAAATGTCTCTAGGCTGGGCATTGCCAATTGCAGGGAAATAGTTTTCAGCGGGGAAAAATCAAAATTATCCCATTAGAACTCCTGCCTTAAATATGAGTAAAATTTTATCAGCTTTTATATAAATCTAATTCCAAAATGTCAAATTTCTATACTTCTCCAAATTTAAACAGTAGGTTAATCAAGTATGAATTTCTGTATTCCAAGAATCAACATTTAGCTTAGACATAAGTATTTATAAGATAAGTCAAACTGAATACATTACCAATTTACAAAATCTTAAAGCAGTTAATGTTTCAGATTTAGCTCTGTAGTTTTAGGAGTAATTTGTAGAACTGGAGTGAAATGCAATTGAATGAATCCTAAATATTTAAAGGTAAAAGGTCTTTACTGATGAAATTTTCCTTCAAATGTCTTTTAAAAGAGACGAAGGGGCTATAGAGATGGCTCAGCAGTTAAGATCAATAGTTGTTCTTCCAGAGGACTCAAGTTCAATTTCCAGCTCCCACACTGTGGCTCACAACCAGATGTAACTCCAGGGATCTGATACCCTCTTCTGGTTTTCTTGGGCACCAGGCATGCATACATACATGCAGGCAAAACAACTACACCCACAGAATAAAATATTGCTACTACTAATAAATAGGCAAAGGATATGTGGCAAAATATTTATTACTGTTAAATCTAGATGCTGAGGGCAAAGAACTTTCCCATCAAATCATCTGTGTCATATGTGTCTCAACACCAAAATAAGAGAAAGTTAAATAAGATAGTTACAGCAACCTAACCTGAATATAACTCAAATAAGGAAGCCTTTCCAACCAGATGACAGGTCACTAAAGAGTCATGGTTTGGAAACAAAGTACTGGCACTTCCTAAAAGCATACAACAAAGCAGGTCTCATGTTAGTGAGCTTACCTTCGGTGTAGGGACTCTGAAAATTTAAGGCTGGCATAAATAAATTCTTTAACTTGAATATAAATAAGAGGCACTGACTGGGACATGGGAAACTTCTTTGGGAAAGATTGCTGTAAAAAGAGAAAGTGAATACTGTTTCTGAGACTTTAAAAAAAAACATTCTAGCCTCATAAAGGTAAAAAGTTAAGATGATTTCACATGTAAATAGTTGCATAAAATTCTATGGTTATATTTCTACATTATTCTTACCTGTTCTGCTTTATGTTTTTAACTTTCATCTATTTATTTATTTAGTTAGCTAGCTGTTTTGAGACAGGATCTCACTAGGTAGCCTCCTGGCTGGTCTTGAACCTGTGGTTCTCCTGATTTTGTTTCCCAAAGGCTAAGATTACAGGCATATACTAACGTCTAGCCTACTTTTAATTTTAAACAAAGTCTTTGTTATTTATTTGTTAGTTTGTTTGTTTTTAAAGCACAGCCATTGCCTTCGGTGATGTCACGCACTTTTAATCCCAGCACTTGAGAGGCAGAGGCAGGTGGATCTCTGAGTTCAAGGCCAGTCTAGTCTATAGAGCAAGTTTCAGGACAACCAGAGCTACACAGAGAAACCCTGTCTCAACAAAACAAAACAAAAAAGTACAGCCATTTAATCCTATGCTTAGATCATAGTATCAGACTCTGCTGAGCACAGACATGTCAACGTTACTTTGTGTCCTGGTAACACAAGCACTATTCAGGTCATGCTTAGCTGTTTGCTTCTTTCTAGTCACAAGAGTTGGGTGGCCATGAAAAGAACAGACCAGTTTCCTGACTCAGAGGGCTTTTTTGGGGGGAGAGGTTGTTTGTTTGTTTTTAATAAGTATGTATTTGGATATGATGTGAAGTGTTCATATGGTGTATGCACATATGTATGCAGATGTGTCTGTATGCACAGAGGCCAAAAGAGTAAACCAAGTACCTGTTCTATCATTCTTCACCTTACTCCCTTGAAGAGTCTCTTGCTGAGTCTAGAGGTGGCAGCAGTCAGCCATTCTCCTGTCTCTGCACCATGGTGGCACAGGGGTCATAGGCAAACATAGCTTAATCTGGTTTTCATGTGGGTGCTTGGGGATCCGAGTTCAGATCCTCACATTTACGCAGCAAATGCTCTTACCTACTGAGCCATCCCCTCAGCCCAGGTTCTTAGTAACAGTAACAACCCTTCACGTAGGTGTCACTGAAGGTGTGAGGTCATTTAGACGGCATCTGGTGTAGTCCAAGTTTCAGAATATATCTTCCAGTTTTTCTGATCATCTTGCCATGACTTACTTCTAAACTATTTTATCAGCCAATATTCACTTGAAAATTCTCAATCGCCAAAAAGGGAAAATCTTCCAATATCCTAACCCTAAAGCCCCTCATTTATTCTTTTTTTTTTTTCTTTCCGAGACAGGGTTTTTCTGTAGCTTTGGAGCCTGTCCTGGAACTAGCTCTTGTAGACCAGGCTGGTCTCGAACTCACAGAGATCCGCCTGCCTCTGCCTCCCGAGTGCTGGGATTAAAGGCGTGCGCCACCACTGCCCGACCCCCTCATTTATTCTTTAGAGTCTAAGCTAGTCGTCTACCTTCATACTGATTGTACCCTTGCTATGTCTGTGAGTACATCTCACCACCAACTCCCTAGCTAAGCCCATTTGGCCTCTCTGAAGACCTGGTGCAGTGGCCTCTTCTTCTGAAACAAACTCTCCTCCCTCCCTGAGATCCTGCCCCAAGCCTGGCTTTCTCTCATTCAGCTTCTTTACCTGCTCTATTCCTCTTACTCAGCTATCTTTTTATTATTGCTATGACTTACAGCTTTGCCCTAAATAAATTTCAAAGAATGGGAAAAACAAAAATAAGAGAAAAGTAAAAATTTAAAAAGTGGTTACTATGCAAAATATAATATTCACTTTGGATTTTGTATGTGTCTGAGAATTGTGTGTATGTTCATGTGTGCATTTTTGCATCCGTATGAGGACGATGCATTCCACAGTGATTGTGTGAAGGCCATAGGACAGCCTCGGTGTCAATCCTCACCTTCCACTTTGGTTGCAAAGTATAATATTCTTTCCCTCTGAGACCTAGCTCTTCCCAGAGATAATGGATATGCGTGACTATGCATGTGTGTGCAGCTACTACCTTCACATATCTTGTATTTAATCAAAATAATCTTTCATAGAAAGTGTGTGTGTGTGTGTGTGTGTCTACGCGCGCACACTTCTGGGCTGGTTATTCTGGGTTCTTTAAGAAAGCAGGCTGAACAAGCCAGGAGAACAAGCCATATAAGCAATAAATATAATGATTTGGTTTTTTTTCTTAATCCTTAAACTAGTTTGTACCTTTTCCAGGTCTGGATCTTGAAAGGGAAATTTACTGATAACTACTTTATATTCTTCTTCGCTGCCAATAGGGATCGGGCTGTAATTATCTTCTTCAAAAATGTCCCTGTTAAATAAGAAAAGTCCAAATCTTATTATTGTGTCATTAGACTATTATAGAACAGTGTCTTTACAAAACCAAAAGCAGCTCCTAGAAGTTTTGTTTATTTTGTCAAAAAGTCACAACAGACAAACACTCATCACCTAGTATAAAATCAAGTATAGCTCTTGTCTTACAATTCATTTCCAGAGTCCTGGTTCTAGTTTCACACCCTCGCGGAACTTCATTTTTATCGTTCCTGTCCAGGCTCTCTCTCAAGATGGTGCCTTCTGAAAAAGCTGAAGTTCTGAAGATCAAAATACTGTGTCTATTATTCAGTCTCTGCCCACCATGACTGGAAAGGGCACCTCCTAGTTACTGTGAGCTCGCCGATGCAGACCTCCTGCAGTTAGGACTATGGTGGACATAACTAAGTGGTTTTAGCCACTGTGGAAGTAATGCCCACTGCTCTGAGCTGACCTTACTCTCTGGGGAGACACTGGGTTCAGAAGTTGTAGTCACAACCGAAGTTGCTCAGATCTCGACTCTGGTGAGAAATAAGCAAACTTCACCACTAAGCCTTGGAGGACTATTATGACCACTTGGCTTGTACCAATCAACTGACTTTTGCTTATTTGTTTATTTTGGTTTTTAGTTTAGTTTTTTTTTTTTTTTTTGAGGCAGGGTTTCACTATGTAGCCCTAGCTGGCCTGGAACTCACTATGTATACTAGGATGATCATGAACTCACAGAAATACGTTTTATGTATGCAATGGTTTATGCTGCCTTAAAAAT
>JAQHUG010000199.1:1671712-1722091 GCA_028555095.1 Dicrostonyx torquatus
ACACACACACACACACACACACACACACACGTATGCACACACACAAACAAGGTAGAAAATACCTAAGGATTCCTAAAGTTGACCTCTGGTCATACATACACACACACACATACACATGCATGCACACTTGTGTATCCTTACACATACAAGCACACATATAAACCTACATGTGCACACACACACACACACACACACACACACATGAGTTTATTCCTTTCTTCCTTCCTTTCTTTTTGGTGGTAGTGCTGGGGCTAGAACCCAGAACTTCATAGATGCTACAAAGACACTCTACATTGGAGCTATATCCCCAGTCCTGAATTACATCTTGATAAAGAAATTATTTAAAAATGGGTAACTGACTGCTTACTCAAAAGTACTAACAATATAATGTGGAACAAGCACACACTGAAATAAATACTAAAAAGTAACTATGGGTCAACCTCAGAAAGAAAGAAAGATGGAAGTACAATCTTCTCCTGTTCTCAGAAAGTACCAAAGTCATCATTCTGCGATGCCCCAGGGTGCACTTACACATTCCTCAATGACAAAGACTATGAAACACGTAGCACATCACCGTGGGACTCCATACGGTCAGAATTGGCAAAAATACTCACCAAAGCAGAATAAATGTGTAAGCATCGATAAACAGGTGAAAAATCAACGAGATCTTGAACAGTTAAGACCTAAAAAAATAAATCTAATTTTAAAAATGATAGGTTAAACTATTAGATAATACAAAGTTAAAATCAAACATCAACTCACAGACTTAAAATATTTATTTAATTCTCCCAGGCATACAACATAAATACAATCCCATGTCATTTCACTTTGGTGGTTTTGTAGCTTTTTCCTTATATGTTTACTATTATTGTTGACTGTTACAGATTATAGAAAAACTATTTTTTCCTATACTGTGTACTGACCCCAGGGCCTCGCACGTGCTAAGTAAGTACTCTACCATTGAGCAGAAAACATATCTGTATCATGCTTAGCAGAGTATCAGAAAATTGCTGTAATAAGTACATATTCATTACTGCTTTGTTTGAGGTAATTCATTAATTTACATTCTGACTTTAAACAAAGTTTCGTTTAAAGCAAAACCATATGCTTTTCACTGTTGTTTCAAATTAGAAACTGTCACTATTATCTCATGGACCATTTTTTTTTAAAAAAAAAAACAGCATAGCTACTTAAAATTGGTATATCAATTTTAAGATGCATACCAGCTTCTAGAATATATAATACAAAAATTATTCACATTATGTTACAATGTAATAAAAAGTCCATAGAACTGCTTAAAAATAGCATAAAGTAACCAGGCAGTGGTGGCACATGCCTGATGTGGAATGTCCTCCTGTATGCTGTGAATATGTATTTCTCCCGTTGGTTAATAAAGAACCTGCTTTGGCCTATGACAGGATAGAATATAGCTAGGTGGGAAATCCAAGCAGAAAGAGGAAGAAAAAAAGTAGGTCAAGAGAGATGTCAGTGAGCTGCCCATAGAACGGAATGCCAGAATACCGAATGTAATACCATGGCCACATGGAGATATACAGACTATTAGAAATGGGTTAACTTTCAAGTGAGGGCTAGTCAGTAATAGCCTAAGCCATTGGCCAAAGAATTATATTAATATTAGCCTCTAAGTGATTGAGTATTCTATAAGCAGTTGTGGGGACTGGGAGAGAAACTGGTCCAATGGGCCCGGGTGAGACAGAGAAAAGCCTTCAGCTGTACACACCTGCAATCCCAGCACTTGGGAGGCAGAGGCAGACAGATCTGTGATTTTTGAGGCCATCCTGGACTACAAGAGCTAGTTCCAGGGCAGCCAGAGCTGGGTTTGAGACTCTAAACCCAGTCTCAAAACAAACAAACAAGAAAACAAAAAATATAAAGTCTCTCAAACTTGAGAAATCTGTTAATTCTTCTAAAAAAGGAACACATATCTATTCTCACAAATCCTGAACAGATTATGCTCTTACTTATTAGGGAAAATTATGAAAACAAAATATAGAAATAGTAAAAGAGATCCAAAAGAATAGAAAACAACCAAAGTACCTTAACAATGGCCTTAGAGCTACCATATGATTCTAATATCACCAACAGGTAGAGATGTGCAAAACAGACAGGGGAAACTAATTAAGAATTGACTTCTTATCATCCACGTCTTCAAAGGAAAAAAAGAAAACAAAATCCTCTAAATATTAAGAACAAAGATGTCGATTTTAGAAAGTGTCTCATACTGAAAACCATGTTTGCAATTTGTACACTATCTCAAAATTCAACCTAAGAAAAACCCAATTCTATGTCTCCAATGACAACTATTATAGGAAGCAACTTCAGCTTCAGGTATTCAGGGATTTATCAGAATGAAAAGCAACATGTACTGTCCATCTCCCTTAACCTTTTAGAGTAGGGCTTTCCACAAGCACTGTATCGCTGAGCTGTATATGTCCTTATCCCTTCCTCTAAAAACACTGGTTTGAAATAAAGGATGGAAGCTGGAGATATGGCTCAGGGGGTAAATTGCTCACCCTGTCACTGGGTGAAGGGCAGAGTTCAGACCCCAGACCCATGTAAAGGTCAGATAGGTGTACAGTCCTCTTGTCATCCTAGCACTAACACTTCTCCCAAACTGTGGAGACAGGCGGCCTCCAGAACTAGCTGGGTGGCTAAGCAGTTCTGAGTCAACTGAGAGGCTAAAGTGGACAGTGTCAAGTGTGGTCAGCCTCAGACCTCAACATGCACAGCCCAAAACTCTAGCTCCAGAGACTTCAATGACTTCATCTGAATTCTGTGGGCAATCACACACAGATACACACACATAAATAAATAATAAAAATAAATATAAATATTTCAAAATATTAGTAATAATACAAGACAGACTCAACAGATGACTATGCCATGGTGAAAGTTTAAAAAAAAATAGGATGAAATTTGGATAGAAAAAATAAATTTAAAATAATTTCAAGGTTTATACATAGGACTTAAAAAGAAAAAACAATTAACAAGGCTAGAGAGATGGCTCAGTGGTTAAGAGCACTGACTGTTTTTCCAGAGGACAAGGTTTAAATCCCAGGATTCACTTGGCAGCTCACAATTGTCCATAACTCCAGTCCCAGAAAATTTGAGACCCTCACATAGACATACATGTGAGTTAAACACCAACGCACATAGAATAAAAAATAAATAAATTATTTTTAAAAAGAGATGGCAGTTAATCACAGAGACCCTAATTGTTCAACATGCAGACAACAAAAGGCTGTCAGTGCTCAACCCTAAGTTGGACATCCATATCAAACTCCTCACCCAAAGGCTCAGAGCTCCTGTGGAAGAGCAGGTGAAAGACTGTAAGGGCCAGAAGTGGTAGACAAAATTCAAGGAAGCAGTGTTTTCCAGAAGTAACAGGGTAGACATAATATGAACTCACAGCAGTTGTGGCAGCATGCAAAATACCTGTGCAAGACCCAGCCAGACAAAATCCCAGCATGGAGTGGGGAGGTGGACACATAACCCCGCTACTAGCTGAGCCTATTAGAATTTGACAGCTGCTGGGAAAGGGAAAGTCATTTTTTTAATGATGTGACCTCTGGTAGGTCAACCACAGGCCAGGGAAGGCCCCATCCCCAACACAAGCTGGGCAATACACATTAAAGTCAATGAGGATAGAAGGAAGAATAAAGAGGAGGAGGAAAAAGAGGAAGAGGAGGAAGAAGAATAGAGAAGAACAGAAGAGGTAACCTCAAAGTTAGTGAGAAGGGATGGGAAGGTTAAAAGGGTGGCAACAGGGGGAGTTGGGATGGTGGGTATACTCAAAATATACTGTACAGAATTTTCAAATATTTAATTTAAAAAAATGTAAAGCTTAACAGAAGCTACAACAGAATTTTGTTGTAGGCCCACAGTACAAATTGAAATAAAGTGGCAGAAGGCTGGGGAGACAGTTCAGTCCATAAAGTGCTTACCACAAAGGTATAAGGAAGTGACTTTGGATCCCCAGAATCCACATAAACTTGAGGGAGTAGCAACATCCAACTATAACCCCAGTACTACAGGATGGGGAAACAAGTGAGTGTCTGCAGCTCATTCCCCAGTCAGCCTATGGTGTAGGAGGTCCTTCTGTTTGTGTGTTGCTTTCATTGGTTGAATAAAGAATTGGCCTTTTGATAGGGCAGAGATTAGGTAGGTGGAGTAGACAGAACTGAATGCTGGAAAAAAGGGCAGAGTGGCAGATGCCATGGATCTCCTGCCTGAGAGGGATACTGGTTAGAATCTTGACGGTAAGCCACAGATTTAATAGAAATGGGTTAAATTAAGATGTAAGAATTAGCCAATAAGAATTAGAGCTAATGGGCCAGGCAGTGTTTAAATGAATACAGTTTCTGTGTGATTATTTCGGGTGTAAGCTAGCCTGACGGCCGGGACCAAAGGGATCCCTCCTCATGCAACAAGCCTAGCCAATCAGAGAGCTCCAGGCCCAATGAGACCTAGTCTCAGAAAAACTGAGGTGGCATCAATGAGATGGCTCTGTGTTTGCTACACAAGCCTGGCCATCTGGGTGATCCCTGGAACCTATATAAGAGATGGAAAGAAAAAACAACACCACTTAGTTGTCCCTTGACCTCCATACACCCACTGTGGCAATACATTCTTATACACTTATACACACATACACACACACACACACACACACACTGAGAGTGATTAGAGAAAACACATGATGTTCACTTCTGGCCTCAACACAAACATGCACACACATCCAGATGTACCTGTACACTCACATGCACATAACCACACGGCACTATGCATATGCACACATATACTAAAATATGATATAAAATAAAATGGTAGGCTATCCAGAGTCAGGCCAAATAACAGAGTCAAAAATTATGAAATAAAAATTTGTCTCAGCTAGTTCAAATATGGTTACTACAAAAAAGATTAAATTTATTTTTACTACTAATTATACCAAATAGCTACACTCTACTGTCTACAAAAATACAGTCTGCAATATCCTATTTGTCTATCAACTATGTTGTCTAATATTTCAGATCATTCATTGCCCACTATGAACTGATGGACATATATCAATTGGCACATAAAAAACACAGTGCTTTATAAAGCAAACAATTATTCAATAATAAGGGAAGGAAGAAACCCCATTACCTCCTCTTCATTCTCAGCCTCCTCTTCAAGTACATGTTTCAGTACAATGTCATTCTTTTCTTCTAGAATTCTGTCATTATTTGCAACCCTATTTTTCCCAAACCTCGCACTATTTTGCTTCTGCAGAGCAACACTGAAGCTTTTCTGCTGCTGTGCCTATTTTAAGGAGGACAAAGTTCAAATTATTTCAAAATTGATTCTAGTCGAAACCAACGTTTACTATCTATCCACCTACCCATCCACCCACTCATCCATTTACCTAACTACCGACTTATATATTTGATACAGGCTCCTGCTATACAGCCAGGCTGAACTGGAACTCATTACCTATCTCAGTCTGACCATAAACTTGAGGTCTTCCTGCTTCAGCCTCACAAGTGTTAAATTTATAGTTTTGTGTCCATGTACAGTGCTCCCTGCCTCAAAATTATTCATAACATATCCCTTTTTTAAGTTGCTTCTTATAAAACTGTTTCTTATAAACCTGTTTCAGGGCCTAGGGAATCATGTGCATGTGGGGTCAAACACAAGTCCCATTCTTCGAGATCATGATTGATTGATTTGAAATGAGATCTCTCACTGAGACCTGGGGCTGATCAAGTGATCTGTCCATATCTGCCTCTTCAGGGCTGAGATTACAATCACACACCATGTCTGACTCTTTTATGTGGGTTCTGGGGATCAAACTCAGGTCCTCATGCTTGAAAAGCAAGCACTTTACCAACCAAGCCATCTCCAAAACCCCAATAATTTACTATTTAAATGTAGGTGTAAGATCTGCAACAATGTCCTCTTTTTAATTCCTGATTTGTACTTTCTTCTCTTTCAAATTCTGTTATAAACGATTATCAATTTTATTTAAAAAGATTAAAATCCAATTTTTAGTTTGGCTCATTTCCATATTGCATTTTATCTATTATGCTTGCTTTTTTGTTTGTTTGGATGGTTGGTTGGTTTTTTCAAGACAGCATTTCTCTGTGTGGCCTTGGCTGTCCTGGAACTAGCTCTGTAGACCACGCTGGCCTTGAACTATGAGATCTGCCTGCCTCTGCCTCCAAGTGCTGGGATTAAAGGTATGTGCCACCAATACTTGACTTTGCTTGTTTCTGATCTTATTATTGAACTGTAGGTTTTAATTCAAACTGTATTTTTAATATGTTTTTAAAAGGAACAATTTATAGGAAGTAGAAAGAAAGCTCAGCAGCTAAGAGCACTTGTTGTCCTTGCAGAGGACAAGAGTTCAGTTCTCAGCATCCGTCTCAGGCAGCTCACATGCATCTGTAACCACATCTTCAGGAGATCCAATACCTCTGACTGCCTCTAGCACCTGCACTCACATATACATACCTACACCCAGACATGTGCACATACTCATAATAAAAATAATACAGATCTAGCTTTAAAAAGGTGACATCATAAAGCTGTTACCATTCTGTGGCAGGCATCTATTGTTAAGTCAGATCTGACTGCTGGAAAACCATGTGAAGGGAAAAACTGACTGCTGGGAGTTCAGCTGGGGAATGACTGAAGAAATCAGCTAAACTGACTTTACTTAAATTTTTAAAATATCTGTAACTCCAAAGAAAATGCTAGGAAAAAACCATTCTAAAAGAGAACCAGGGATCATTAGAAAACGTTAAGCTCAAGCACCAGGAAGCATGTTGAGAGGTAAGCCCTGGACATGTTTTACATCCCAGACATCAAGAATATTAAACTGAAAGGTTAAACTCACCTGTTTCATGGCTGTTTCACCTATTTTGTCAGAATGCTTTCGAATGCTTTCCAGAAAGTCCTTGAGATCAGACATGGAGATTTCTTTGATATCCTCCCGGAGTTTAGGAAGCGTGTCTATCATTAGCTGGCAGAAGCGGTACTGACTGACCCGGGGAAAGTACACGGTCTCCAACTGTTCCATTGTTTGAAGTGCAGAATAATACCTGCAAGAGGTTAAAGGGAACTGTAAAAAGTTCATGTCAATTAACTACATAAGGAGACCCAAATAATGAATCCGTCTGATGTTCCCCTCAAAGAGGAGTGACTCCATCTGAGCTCTCGGTGCTGGGACCTTTGCCTAGCTACACAAGGCCCTGGGTTCCACATACAGCACCAGGGAGAAAATAACATTTATCTCCATTACTAAACACAACCATGTATGCTATACACACATTAGCAGCTAACATTCAGGGCTGCCACTAACATAACCTTAATTCCAACTAAATCTATAACATGAGGAACACTATCATAGTTGTTGCAATGTCTTAACTCTTAAACAAGTTTACAAATCACAACACAATGCTAAATTATTCACTATACAATTTCTTACTATCTCTCCTACATTATATCCATCCACACAATGGTACCATCAAAAATTATAGCACATGTTTCATTCTAAATAAATGTTAAATTTATTTAACTGTTTTTTAAAAAAGTCATATTATTTAATTAGAAATATCACTAAGTGCCTCAAATGTAAAATAAAAATCACTTTGAATGATTTCTTTCAAGTCAACAAATATTTTCTGCATGCCCACTATTTATGAGCCACAATGGACATTTCAGGTGTGTGGTAATTAGTAAACCAGAGAAACTGACGCAGACTTTCATGGGCTAATTCTTTCTTTCAACCCTCTGAGTTATAATCTATTGGCAACAATGCTATTTATATGTTATGGTAAGAAAACTAAAACAATATGTATCTTGGTCAAGACGTCACAGTGAAATGGTTCCAGGATTCAGCATATAAACATATAAATATCCTAAGTTTCAAAGATCCAAGGAAAACTAGAAATACTTTAAACTGAAAGATAATAGAAAAAAAGAACATATCAAAACTTGTGACAAGGCATGGCTTATGTCTGTCACACCAGTATTGAAGAATATTTGTGTATATTGTAAAAATGTGTCTCTGCTTAAGACAGCTTCTGATTGGTTTAATAAGGAGTTGAATGGTCAAAAGTTAGGTAGGAGAGGATAGGTGGGATTTCCAGGGAGAGAGAGAGAGGGGAGGAGGAATCCAGGTGTGAGGATTTCACCAGCAGACTGCAAGTTGGACATGCCATACTGAGGAAAGGTAACCAAGCCACATGGCAAAAACGCAGATTTAAAAAAATATGTGTTAATTAAGATATAAGAGCTTATGGGAGGGTCCACCTGTATTTCTGTGCTTTGATTGGTTAAATAAAGACCTGCCTGGCTTATAGTTAGGTCAACCCTTAGGTGGGCGGAGTAGACAGAACGGAAGTTCTTGGAGGAGAAGAAAGGAAGTGAGACGCCACGAACCACCATCGCAGATGGATGCAGGTTAGACCTTTCCGGTAAGTCACCACATGGTGACTTACAGACTTTTATAATGGGTTAGTTTAATTATGAGAGCTAGCCAAGAAAAGGCTAGTGATAATAAGCCAGGCAGAGTTTAAATGAATCCAGTTTGTCACGTGGTTATTTCAGGTGCAGCCAGCCGCTGAGCAGACCAGCAGCTGGGGGCTTGGAAGCTGGGTGCGGGGAACAAACAACACGCACCCCTCTTCCCCCCATTTACAACAAGAGCTAGTTGGGGAAAAGCCTAAGCTAAAGCTGAGATTTCACAATTAATAATAAGTCTTCAGATCATTATTTGTGGACTGGAGGTCCAAAGAGAGTCTGACAGGAAAGCTTGCTACATGCCGGTATTTGGAAGCCTGAGGCAGAACAGTGATAAGTTCAAGCACATGGTGGGATACAGTAAGATGCTGTTTCTGAAGGAAGAAAGAAGAAAATGAGGGCGAGAGGGAAGGAGAGAAGGAAGGACAGAGGGAACAGGTCAGGACAAAGTTTTTCTTTGTTTTTTAAGGGCAAAGTTAAGAAATGAAGCCGGATGCTGGTTGTGCACACCTCTAATCCCAGCACTTGGGAGGCAGAAGCAGATGGATCTCTGTGAGTTTGAGGACAGCCTGGTCTACATAGTGAGTTCCAGGACAACCAGGGCTACACAAAAAAATCCTGTCTCAAAAACAAACAAACAAACCAAAAAAAAAAACAAAACAAAAAACAAAAGCAAACAAAAGAAAAAGAAATGAGAATGACTTCAGACTTCCCAATGGCAACCATGGAAGATAGAGGGTATGAGAGAACACACCTGGAGAGAAGAAAGCTCTTAAGTTTGCTCACACATGTGCCACCCCCACCCCATGTGCGTGTGTGTATGTATGTGTGAGAGTGTATGTGTGTGTGTGTGTGCATGCACACACATGAGAGTGTGACGAGCCCAGGTTGCAGGCAAACCTTAGTTTCTAAATAGTGCTACTGTCTAATAATAATACTATTTCTAATAGAACTATTAAAGAAGCACAGGCGCGGGCAGAAGAGTGCAGTGAGAGCCAGGAACATCTTACTGCACAGCAGGAAAGCACACAAAGACAAACAAGGACACAAACTGGTTTGAAAATCTCTACACTAAACTGGAACAATCTGTACATCAAATAGATTAAAGATAATAATAAACTAATGCATTTATTTTTAAAATATTCATGATTCTACAGCAATAATCAGGAAAAAAAGGAGCAAAGAAAACAGATTAAAAGTGGTAATCCCAGTCAGACAGTGGTGGCACACACCTTTAATCCCAGCACCCAGGAGGCAGAGGCAGGCAGAGCTCTGTGAATTCGAGGCCACCTTGGTCTACAAATTGAGTTCCATGACAGCCAGGGCTATACAGAGAAACCCTGTCTCAAAAAGACAAACAAAAAAATAAAATCCAAAGTGTCCTAAGTTACAAGAGTTGACCTGGACTTTTCAACAATGAATGGCAAAAGAACAGTTGGAGGGCAGCATCTTCAGAAGTGTGGAGCCTCACACCTTCCTTCAGTCCAGCACTCGAGAAGCTGGAAGGTAGGGCCACTGAAGTCTGAAGCTACAAGAGTTCCAGCCCAGCTTGAGTTACAGGTGAGACCTGTCTCTAAAATCATGATTATTGAATTTTATTAATAAAATAAAATGGACCAAAAAACCCACATAAGAACCAATTTTTCAGGCAGGAAAATAGATAATATTTGGGACATGGTAGAGAAAATCTGATTATAATATTAGATTATATCACTGAAAAAACAGATAAACCCCTAAACTATAAAACAGTAAGAGTCATTTTGCTGTGGGACAATGGTCTGTACCCTGTCAATTGTATTTTAATAAAATGCTGATTGGCCAGTAGCCAGGCAGGAAGTATAGGCAGTGCAACGAGAACAGGAGAATTCTGGGAAGAAGAAAGATTCAGTCTGCAAGTCATCACCCTGATGCAGAGGAAGCAAGATGTGACTGCCTTGCCAAAAAAGGTACCAAGCTATGTGACTAACACAGACAAGAATTATGGGCTAATATAAGCTATGAGTTAGTAAGAATCTTGAGCTAATAGGCCAATCAGTTTATGATTAATGTAGACCTCTGTGTGATTCTTTGGGATTGAATGGCTGCAGGACCAGGTAGGACAGAACCTCAGTCAACATCATTGGAAGACACTTTACACACTTTTAAACTTGAAGGTGTAGAGACCAAAATGACTGGTGATGAGTAAAAGCTTCTGCTCCATGAGAAGAACTGGTCCATGAAATGAAGGAAAATTAATCCCTGGTGGGCTTGGAGGGTGGGGTAGATTGCTTGTTTTTTGCAACAAACACATAAAACTTTTTGAAGTTTAAAATATGAGAATGCATAGCACAAAAAGAGAACATAATAATACATAAACAAAAGACTTTTCTGTCATATATGTTTAATAATGGAAAATTACTATTCTATAAATTAATACAAATTGGCAAACCTACTGAAATTTAAGGTATAGTACTATATATCTAAAGCAAGGCATTTACTGACTACAGATTTGTACATTACATGCTATAATTGCTATAAATAATTAAAAATTATTTTCCCAATCTACATGTGTCTTGTTTATTTTGGCTTTTCAATGTTACTTTGGAGTTGTTTTTAAACATCTTGAACATCAATGCTCCTATGGCAATTAATAAACCACGCCATATTACTTTGCATGTCACATTTTCATCTGTATTACGAGGCAGAAGGTGAAGAACACTGCCCTGGCTGTCAACTTATAACCACCTGTACTCTGCCTTAAGCCCACATCCTACACTTGGCCCTTCATTATAGCAAAATATGTCAGTAAGTTAACAAAATCCTGACTCCTGTTGAGTTGTCTGTTTATCCTTTATCAGTACTATCAATCTTGCATGTCACCTCTAAAGGACAAGCATTCGTAAGTACATGGCTACAGTCTGCTCTACTGAGTGATAGTGATAAGCACGTTGCATGAAAAAGGTTAACGATAGAGTAAGTTGGCCTGTGCGGACTGAGACAGCAGAGAAGGGAGCTCACCTTTTCATGCTCATCTGCTCTTTCAGCTTACTGTACATTTCCAGCACTGCAGTAAAAACAACAGTTGAGCTTCGTAAGAAAAGGACATTTGACATAACAAATTTGTTAGTCTTCTCTATACTATGATGTGGTGAGATAATACTCTTGAATAAAAGTTATATGTTGTTAATGGAAATGGTTTAATTTGCACATATTGAACATTATACACATTAACATATTAAAGCTGGAATGCTTGTATATACTGATACCTGCAATGAGACAGAAGCCTATCAATAATTATTCTATTCAGAAACTATGAATATCTCTTTCCAGAATTGGAATTAGAAGTTTCTATTTTAGGTACTTGAGAAAGAAAGCTGAGTGACAGTGAGATTCATCTGACTCAACATAAATAGCATGACTGTAATATAACCGACTACACAAGGAAATTCACACCGAATCTACAAAGAAAGAAAACTGTCAAATGCTAATGGCACAGTGAGTTCTAGCAACAGTGGAAATAAACCCAGCACAGAATATTTATTTCAATGCTTCCACAAAGCCCCAGAAATACAATTATTCAATAAAATAATAAACTTTGAACTGTATAATTCCAATATCTTCCATAATGCTTGACACATGGGGAAATGTATGTGTTGTTCATCAAAAGGGCAGATTTGGGGAGGGGAGGCTCTGGGTGTGGTGCTGAAGAGTAAGTATTCACACATGCTCAGAGCCACTGTCTAGCATCTCTGTTTCACAGCCCACTAAGGTGCATGCAGAACCCAGCTCTCCATCAGCACACAGGTTTAGGCTTACTGTCCAAGGTGACAAACGGCAAAGCATCCAGTGAAGAAGTGTCTTCAAGGTTAACACAATGTATCTAACGGAAGCAGAGGCATTATAAAACCCCATTCAAAGTGTCTCTCAACCCTGAAACCTTTAGAAAACTGGCATTCTATTTATTCAAGGTTAATATGCAAATATCCCTGGTCCACTATGCACTCAACTGAGTGGACTTGTAGGAGTTCTAAGAAAAGCTATTCTCATTAGTGAGAAAACAAAATATGTTAGTCAATAAAAACTGCTGACAATATCATTTATATTCTAAGCTAAATTTCTCTCACATAACTACTATGCATGGTTGTATACGGAGGGCTAGGGTTAGGTCTCTTCCTAGAGAGGAGCTGAGTTAAAGCAGATCCTGAGTGGGATTTCACCGACAACGTGAAAAAAGAGAAATGGTATTAACCTGCTCTGTTTGAACAGGATGCATGCAACTTACAACATAGTAAGTCCCAGTAAAGAAATACTGGCTAGTTCTTGAGAATTTATGTGATATCCCAGTTATATCTGAGCCAGACCAAGAACTAAGTCTTTCCAAAAAGCAACTGGAGAGACAAAAGAGGGGAGGCCTAGCGCTTACAGTGTTTCTTTACTTTATTGAAAATGAGGTTGGGAACAAAGCAAAGTCAACCTGGTAGATGACAAACATAAAACAATGGGAAAACTAGAGGTAAAAAAAAAAATTAGGCAGATTAGATAAAGACCGGAAAAACATAACTAAAAGACTCTCCAGAGGGAAAACAGAAAAGCATGGAGGTAGGGTGATGGTGGAGAGGTAACCCAAATGGCCAGCTAGATGGAAAGGAAATGCAAAGGTGTTGGGAAACAGGTGAAATGGAAACATTCACTTTGTAAAACTCACAGAAATCCAGAGAAGGAGCAAGCATGAAAGGCAACCAGAGGTGGTGCTAGGGAGCAATCCCAATAATCTGTAATCCCCACAGGGAAGATGACTATGCAGTACCATCCAATTATAATTTTACCACACCAAACACAGTACATTATCAGACTCACCTGGGAGGCATAACTGCAATTTCTCTACTACGGTTATAATATTTCTCTGCTGAATTCTACATCGAATAATATCTTCTGTTTGTACTATCACCTTGGAAAATAAAGTGTTGACAATTTTAAGGTCAAATGGCACCCATATATATTGAGTTCTCTCTCTTCCTCCCTCCCTCTTCCCATGCATACTTTTCTTACCTCTTTTCCAGCATCTTGAAACCTTCGGTTGGTATCAGTAACTTGCACCTTAAAAATAATTTCGCCTTAGTTAGACAAACATGCATAAAGCTGCCCTGATGCAACTGCTCACCCTTGTAATCAGATCATACTTCATGAGAAACTCAGAACAAAGAAATGCAAATTCAAATTAACTCTACAGCTTGAACTTGAACTCTTGATTGAGAAGGACTTTTGTTAACTTCAATTGATTGTGACAGTTCTTTTTAACAGATTCTGTGGCAAACTTATCAAATTTACTCAGGATTTTTGAACTTTACTTGCTTTTCTGAGTCTGTCAAACAATTCAAATCACTGACCCAATTGACCACTGGTCCCTTTTTGATAACTTCAATGAGCTCTATGTGCCATTCACTGTCCGTAGGAAATGGCGATTGCATTTTACGGTAATTAAACATTCATACTTTCTGAATGCAAACCCTGGGAGGTTGATTAACATCAAACACAGACATCTCAACCCACAGCAACATGTTCAAGCTGCAGGTGCAGCCAAAGCTCAGCTTGAATTTTCCCACATATTAAGTGACTCATTAGGTCATCGTATGAGGAAGCACATTCTCGCTTATTAAAAATCTCATTAGCTGCAGGACAGAGGTGCTCAGTGACCTCATGATGGTATGTCTGGTCTCTTGTTATCTGAATATCCTTTATATGATGGTTTTTCTAATCATAATCTTTGTATTCTGCCTGATAAGCACTTTGAATGAAAAGATAAAACAATTCCTATAATTAAGCTTTTTATATTCTTACTGAACAAATCCAGGCCTAGTTTAATAAATAATGCCTCCAATATGGCAGAATATGTGAGCAACTTTCTTTAACAAAATTAAATGACAGCATAAAATCATTTATAGTAAATTTTCATGACTTTAGAGGATAGCTTTTTTTGTTGTTTGTTTGTTTTTCAAGACAGAGTCTCTCTGTGTAACAACTCTGGCTATCCTGGAACTCACTGTTTAAACCAGGCTGGCCTTGAACTCACAGAGATCCACCTGTCTCTGCCTCCCAAGTAGGGTTAAAAGGGTGCACCACCACCACCTTGTGAAGATAGCTTTTTTGTTTGTTTGTTTTTTGGGTTTTTTTGTTTTTCGAGACAGGGTTTCTCTGTAGCTTTGGAGCCTGTCCTGGAACTAGCTCTTGTAGACCAGGCTGGTTTCGAACTCACAGAGATCCGCCTGCCTCTGCCTCCCGAGTGCTGGGATTAAAGGCGTGCACCACCACCACCCGGCTGAGGATAGCTTCTTTTTTTAAAAAAAAAAAAAAAAAAAAAGATTTATTTATTATGTATTCAGTGATCTGCCTGCATGTACCCCTGCCAAAAGAGGGCACCAAATCTCATTACAGATGGTTGTGAGCACATGTGGTTGCTGGGAATTGAACTCAGGACCTTTGGAAGAGCAGGCAAAGCTCTTAACCACTGAGCCATCTCTCCAGCCCCAAGGATAGCTTTTTAAGAGTATTGTTGTCACTGTTTTTAAAAATTCTCAAACTGTAAATAGGCCTTTCCCTGTTTGGCACACTTCCTGCATGTAAAGACATCCTATTAGGTAAGAAGCATTTCTGTCATAGTGTTGACAGCTGTGTTAGTGGAGCGCCAGGAACATTCTTATTTACTTCCTGAACGTGCAGTCAATGGCCAGTGTGTTATAGTATTGCATAACTTAATGAGTATAAAGCAAAGGGAAGCTGAATATATTTCCTACCTTCAGTTTTTCTGCACCGGCCCTTACTTTAAGGAGCTCTGTGATAGCATCTACAAAGCCCTGATGGTGGAAGTTGCACATCTTTTCAATCTCCTTGTCATGGCTGCGGATACAAGCATCTAGCTTTTCCATAAACTTCTTGTGCGCATTTGGTTGATCATCATACACAGACCTGTATGTAAAAAAACAACTGAAATTAACTTCTCAGTTCATCAAAAGTTTTTCCTATTAAGCACAATCTTTGCAGCAACTAGAGATTTAACCTCTAAGTAAGTGAATGAGTTGGACAGTTACGACCTTCAATAGAAACAATTTTAAAGGAAAATGTTCCATTTCTTTTTCAGTATGTTAATATTCAAAGACTGAGAAGCCCTCTAAATATATTCCTAGGTGCCCAGAAGTAAAAGTCTTAAGGCTTAGGAGATGGGGGTCAAATATTACTCCTTAACATACTAAGGCTCAAAACTGAATCAATAGTGTGAGTAAAATACATGAAGAAACTCATGACTTTTACAGCATTTACTATGTGTCAGAACATGTTCTGGAAGCAATATAGTAACTCATCTTCACAATAAGGCTATAAGGTTGATATTGTTATTATCCTTGCTTTTTTAATACATTATTCATTATAACTGCCATAAATTCCACAATTCAAAATTTATGACTGGAATATGCATCTTGGCCATCTGGTTTCAAGATTTACATCCTCAAGTATAGAATCATATTGTGGTTACCAGATCATTTGAAAACATGGTACAAAGTTAAGCTCATGCTAATTCCACAGAATGGGTGATACATCAACCCCTTTACTATGCAGTAAGCTGTCCTTGGCTCTGGAAGTGAACACTTTATGTAATGTCTTGTCTGTTTACGTGGAGGCCATAACAGTATGATTTATGAAAGTGGGGGTCTCAGCTTTCTAGAGGCTAAAAACTAAGGTCAGCAAGGTGGGCAGTGAGCCAGACTTACATGGGCAATTAGTCCCACACACATGACTGTACCCTAATAAAGAGCTCTGGACATCAAGACGAGTGACTTCACTGATAACAGAGGAAGAGCTGCCCACACAATGCCACTAGGGGAAGACAAATGGACACTCATCCCTGGACCTCTCCTTCACCCTGCCCAAGAGCCTTTCCCACTGCTAAATGCAGGAAGCATCCACTTGCTCTATCAAGCAGAACTGTATGCATAGACCGCTGACAGAATCTAGCAGTTGTTTCTACATAATGTTGAACCTGGAGGACATTGCACCAATCACTGTCTCTTGTTTAAGGTTTAGTGCAAGTTCCGTTTTCTTCCACCAGGTCTTTGTCAATCATTTCTATATGAAGTAATATTTTCCTCTTTAGGACAGATAAAGTTATTGTCCTTGACAGTTACTCTGACATCTTCTCATTTACTACTTTGTATTGTAACTTAAATATTACTATATGCTATATATTTTGTTTCCCCAAACACACCAAAGCCTCTGAGGGCAGCTGCAAGCCTCAGTTTTTAATGAGTTAAGTACTATGAGCAGTAGACACATTATAGAATGATAATTAAAAACCCGGGCTCTTTGAATGCTTGGCTAGAATGAGACTCTGGTCTTGGTCACCTTCTTTTTCATTCATATACTCGATTTCAGCCTGACTCTACAAACACACAAACATCTTCCAAATTTATATTTGCACCTCAAACTTCAGACTCATATATACCCAGATGAAAGTGTGGTGGGCATTAATCTTCAGTTTATTCAAAAGAGAATTCCTAACCCAGTTCCCCAAAGCTGCTTTTTCCATACTCTTCCTCATCTTAGTAAACTCCATTTAATTATTTCTCAGACAAAAACCCCTGAAATTGTCCCTGGCTTTTTTTCTCCCGCTTCTAACCACAGATGATTTAGCACAGGCATATCCAATCTATGGTCTAGGACAGTGATGAATGCAGCCAACAAATGTGTAAATGGCAGCATTGTATCACAGTGTCAAAAGGCTGACAGGCTGCTGAGATGCTCAGCAGGTGACCCTGTCTGCAACCAAGCCTGACAACTTGAGTTGGATCCCCAGAGCCCAGTTGGTAAAAGAATAGAACCAATTCCCACAAACTGTCTTCTGACCTCTCTGCCTATGCCATGGAACATTTACACACATGCAAACACACAGCATGTGTACTTACACACACACATACATATACATACACATAAAAATAAACAATGTTTTGTTTTGTTTAAGTTGGCCACCTCTGATCTAGCAAATCTATCACATCCACTGATATCACCCCAGTCTAAGCCAGCAATACGTCCTGCTTTATATTATTGCCAACTGCTTCTTACTGCTATGACCCTGCCTTGCCTCCACCTTCCAGCATCTTCCCAACACAGTAGACACATGATATATAATGGAGATGATCTTATTAAAATAAGAGATCTCATATTCATCTTCTCTTGCAACAGCCCTGTAAAGCTCTATACAATTCTGCTGCATGTTACCTCCCTGCCCTCACTTCCTACTATCTAATCTCCATCTTACTAATTCTGTGCCAGCAACACTGGCCTCCTCACAAATTCTGGGTTTTTTTTTTTGTTTTTGTTTTATTTTTCCTTTTTCAAAAAAAAATTATTTATGTACTTTTTCAGGTATGAGTGTTTTGTCTGCAAGCATGCCAGAGAGAGCTAAGGATTCCATTACAGATGGTTGTGAGCCACCATGTGGTTGCTGGGAATTGAACTCAGAACCTTTGGAAGAGCAGCCAGTGCTCTTAACTGCTGAGCCATCTTCTCCAGTCCCATCTTTGTAAATTCTTGAACACATCAAGTCCGTTCCTGTCCTGTGCCCTGCAAATGTGTGTTCCCATATCTTCTGTCTCCCTCACCTCCTCCAGGTCTCTGATCCTCTTTCTGGGGAAAAGGAGGGGCAGAAGAACTGAAGGAGAATGGGGAAGGAGTGGGGAAAGGGAAGTGTGAGAGGAAGGACAGGAAGTAGGAGAGGGTGATAGGTCACCCAAGTCTGCCAAAGGCTGCTCTCTCTGAGTTTAATTGAAAATCTTACAACCTAAGAAACCCCTTTGGTACAGCAACCACAACTGGCCACCTATTTTGATTCAAGGTTCATGGGCTATGAGAGATGCATTTGAGTTCGATGTTGTGTGGTATATAGCCAATCTCATGTAGGAGAGTTCACAGCTCAGACTGCAAGGGCTGAGGAGATGGCTCAGTCATCAAAGCACTTGACATAAAAGCACAGGGACTGAAGTTGGGATCCCCAGAACCCATGTAAGATGCTGGGGGTGTGAGGTACAGTAGGGAGAGCTGCTTATGTCTTAGTGACTATTAACTAAGCTTACTACATGGGCAGTGCTTCTCCCACAGGCCCTCACCTCCACAGCACACTCTGCTAGCAGCCCAGTTTTCAAATGACTCGAGGAAGATTAACACATAAGTCTAAAATCACATAAAAAAAACACAGTCAAGATTTAATCCCAAATCTACCTGATCTAGAATAATTTAAAAAATATTGCATTATGAGACTTTCCAGTGAGCAGCACATGGATTGTGGATGGGAAGCACTGGCCCGAGCAGCCCCACAGATCACCTTTGAAGGCCAGCGATTGATAATGACTCAGCAGGGGATCCCTATGTGCACTGCTGCACCCATCAGGTGAAATCAAGATGGGCAGGAAGAGGGGATGGGAACTGAGGCATGGCTAATCGTTAGGCAGCAGTAAGTTATAAATGCAACAAAAATAAGGAGCAAGACACGAGGAGGAAACACTGAGGTCCCTCCGTGCTTCTCTGAAAAACCCTTGAACAATCATGGTTACTCTTTGAAACTGATTTGCGGGGAAAGAAAGCAAGCAGAGTCACTCAACCTCTAACCCAAGGTCGATTACTATGTTGCCTTAAAATATTAGTGTAAGTTATATTACATTCTAAAGTTTTAAGTGACATACAGTTTAACAAAACTATTTTTTTTTAATTTTCCCCAGGATTTCTAGTATCTAGTAGGAAGCCTAACCAAGCTCCTACAAACACACTTATTCATAAATATGACAGACTAGCAAGACAGAACATGAGAAAGCTGGTAAATGCTATACTACTCCACATGCACTATGGTGGTACCTTTTTAAAAAGACTTTTATGTGAGCTGTGTTTAGTTTGCACATATGTTTGTGCACCATGTGAATGCAGAGCCCCTAGAGTTCAGAAGATGACATCAGACTCCCTGGGACTCAAGTTACAGACAGTTATGAGCGGCCATGTGAGTGGTAGGAACCGAAAATAGGCCCCTGCTTTAACCCCTGAGCCGTCTCATTATGGTAGTAGCTTAGTCCTCCGTACACTAAAAGCAATGTCAAGGTAAAAGTTTAGTCAGGGAACATGAAGGCAGAACACAGTGGCCAGTTGCCTCCCTGCCCCTATGGCCAACGGGCAGCATCATGATGAGCAAGCATGACATGGTGGAGAAACGGGAAAGAAAGAGAAGCAGAGTGGTTCATGTGCTGTGGAGAACAGTGGAACTGGTGGTGAGGAACAGGATGATGGGAGTGGCCTGCGCTGCCACCTGAGGCCATGTGATGTCTGTGCCTGTGCTGCCACTGAGGGTCATGTTTAGGTCCACAACCCCATTGCAACTGGGGGCTGTGTTGAAGTTCATGACCATGTCTGGATGACATGGCTGGACTGCTGCCTAAGCCCATTTTGATGTCTGAGGATCTTATTGAGCAGGCCCACCCCTGGCTGGCCCTGGGAGGGTTGGCCCCACCCTCTCGCCTGCCTGGGGGAGGGAGGTGAGAGAGGAGGAAGAAGGGGGCGGAATGGGAGAGGTGGTCCTGCCCTCGCTGGTCACTACACTCAGGGAAGCTGACCCTGGCCCTTGTCATTTGCAGTATGAGGTGGTAGCATGGGAGCAGGAGAGTTGGCCTTGATGGTGAAGGGGGAGGGCAGAAAGGGAGATCTGGTCCTGCACCTCACCTGACGGGATGGTCCTAGAGGAGGCCCAGGCTGACCAACCCAACTACCAACCAGACTCACATCCAAGGTTCTGAGTCCCTAGTATCTACCCCTATATCTACTCCCCAACAGCTACCCCATCTATGAGCTGCAGGAGCTCATGATGGGGCTGGTCCTGGATCTCCACGACTTAAGGCAACAGCAGAACACCAAGAGTAGTTTCAGCATTTCAGTAGGGTCCAGTATTGATGGCGTAGCAGAAGCCAGAGGTCTTGAACCAGAACAACAACTCACTGCAATGAACATCTGTAACTAAAGCTGTTTGGGCAAAAGGGTCCACTGTGCGGCACACAACAGCTCCCACTGCCACTAAGATGAACGAACACGTGATGGAAGGCGGGCCAAACAGAGGAGCAAGTGGGGTTTTTGCTGTTGTTGTTTTGGGTTTTGGGTTTTTGTTTGTTCGTTTTGTTTTGTTTGAGACAGGGTTTCTCTGTGTAACTTTGGAGCCTTTCCTGGAACTCACTCTATAAACGAGGCTGGCCTCGAACTCACAGAGAGCCACACGTCCCTGCCTCCTGAGTGCTGGAATTAAAGGTATGCACTACCATCGCCCGGCCTTAGGTTTTGTTTTGTTTTTTTAACCACTTTTCTTTTCTTTTCTTTTTTTAGGAGGGAGGCTACAAGGGTGAAAGGCAGACATGGGAGAAGTGGGAAATGAGAGGGCCTGGGGTGCATCATGGAAAATTTCCAAAAAATTGATTTTTAAAAAAATACGTTAAAAAAAAATTCAGCCACCCTTCCAAATGCTTAGCACAAAAGTCTTCTGGCAAGATTCTACGCTACATAACAACAATGAAAGCACGTGATTTACAACAAAAACACATAACTTACACTACACTGAAGATTTTATTGCCATATTTTAATTTTAGCAACTAAAAATGCACAAAGCCTCTTAAATATGACTTAACTATTTAAAGCTACAGTCCATCTTATCTTCTCATATCTCATACAACAAAGTTGAATGTTCAGTTATAAGCTAGTCTGTAACATCTGGTTATCTAATATTATGAATATTATGAGGCTTTTGGATTTAAGCAAGAGAATCATCTTTCGCAGATGCCTTTTTAAATTATTTGTATAGGACTCCATCTAGTGGTAGAAAATATAAAAACAAGAAAATTTAGAGAAAAATCTAAAATTTAGACTATCTAGAGAAAGACGACTCTGGGAAGGTAATGATACTGGTACAGCATGAAGATTCTAAATGTTAAAGTGGATGAAGTAGAAACTGATGTGTTTTATTATCAACTGCAATCTGCTAAATCAAGAGACCAGTGTTCTGATAAATTTCATTCTGTAAATGAACGGAGTTAGTAATATTTCATAGTTTTGTTTTTTGCTTTGGTTTTTCGAGACAGGGTTTCTCTGTGTAACAGCCCTGGCTGTCCTAGACCTAGCTTTGTAGGCCAAGCTGACCCTCAAGCACTGGGTTAAAGGCAAATGCCACCACTGCCTGGCATATTTCTTTCTTTCTTTCTTTCTTTTTTTTTTTATTATGTACACAGTTTTCTGCTTGCACGTTTGCCTGCAGGCCAGAAGAGGGCACCAGATCTCATTACAGTTGGTTGTGAGCTACCATGTGGTTGCTGGGAATTGAACTCAGGACCTCTGGAAGAGCAGCCAGTGCTCTTAACCTCTGAGCCATCTCTCCAGCCCCCTGGCATATTTCATAGCTTTATTTTGGTAAAGAAAAAGTATTTCTGATGAAAAAATTTTAATTCCCAAGAAATGTAAAAAAGAACTTTCATCTTTGGTAATCAGAAGTTTTTAATCAAAGAGCACATATCCTCATAACTATTTTCAATACTTTTTCTTTCACTCTGTCTTCATTATAAAGAGTAAGTCCACCACAATATCTGAGAATAAAATAAAATATATTGGTTTCCAAAACATAATTTTTGTCTCTAAAACATTTAAACTTTGAAAAAAATTGATGTAATCTCAAAGCATTTAATTTTCAATTCCACATATTTCCTATTTTTACTCAATAAACTATAGTTTCTTTTCCAAATAAAGTAAGCATTTCCCTCTATTCCAGAATGCTTCATTCTCTGATAGGATATGTGAGATGTGCAGCCAAGAAAGAGCTGGTCCAGGACAATGTCTGCATGTTATTATGCAGAAAGATACTATGGTGGCCACCACCATAAAAAAGATGCATTTTTATATTCTTATTAAAACTTTTTGGGAAAAAAAAACACTACTTTGTCTCTGGCAAGACTGTATGGGCCAACTGGCTCTCTTGAGACCTGTGCACCCCTTTCCATCTTTTCAAATATCAGCCACAAGGGTACTTCTGTTGCCACTAAAGTGACATAGTAGGTTTAATCTGCATCTCCAGCAATGAAAACTGCTTTCTGTCCTCCAAGTATAGGCATTCTCACTGGCTTCTCATCAGTTCTTCACACGCCAAATCAAGCTTAATTTCTAGTTTATCATTCTTAACATGTTTCTAATAAAAGTGTAACATTTCATATTGATGAAATTACTTATCATTTCTATTTAACCAATTTAAAATTCACAGATTCTGAATAGCGCTACTATTACTATCATAAAATATGTTTGATTTATATTAAATATATTTAACAAAATAATTAACCACCATGACTACTATATTTTGATAAACTAAACATTTTTAAATGCTCCTATGAAGACAATTTTAAATGTTTAACTACATAAAAACTATAAATTTCCAAAATCTATTAAAAACCATCCTACAACCTATCCAATATATATTAACGCCAGGTTCAAAAAAGATTCAAAAAAGAGTTTTGTTAAGTCAGTAAGTTTAAAAACTCACGAAGCTGTTATCAATAATCACATAGCAACTGAAAAGGCAAGATTTTAAGCTACTTCCTTAAACAAAAGACCATAATTATGACAGCTCTTTCAGAATGGGACATACATTAAGTATCCAGTCAGTAAATGGGCACAGTTACATAGCAAAATGTGAGCTAAGGTGTGTGCCTGTAGGAAGCTACACTCTGATATTCTATTTGTTACAACCTGAGTGACCATTTTGTTTCTGGTTACATTTTTCATTCTTGGCTACTACAGATTGAGAATACAATTATGTCTTTCAGTGATGCTATCTCTTCAGAAGCAGTTCAGAATCCACCTGAGCCCCTGTAGCTAGAGCCAGAGATGGAACCGAAAACTACAAACCTTTTTAGATATGCTTACGGCTCTGAATTTTCAAAACAACTTGTAAGGAACAGTGAGGTAAAGCACTACTCAAAGATACTGAAGGAGATGCCATGTGGGAGGGGCTGGAGAGATGGCTCAGCGGTTAAGAGCGCTGAATGCTCTTCCAGAAGACCTGGGTTCAATCCCCAGCACCCATATGGCAGGTCACAACTGTCTGAAAATGCAGTTCCACAAGATCTGACACCTTCACACCAATGCACATAAAATAAAGTTAAATAAATCATTAAAAAATATTTTAAAAAAAGAGATGCCATGTGGGAGAAAGGCCCTTTATTTAAAGAAAAATTACATAATTCAAAATTATTTTCTTTTAAACAAAATAGATTTCATCTAACTTAGATGAATAAAACATTTGCTCAAGAAGCAACTTAATTTGGGGGAAAATTCCATTCCAAGGATGCCTTATCCTACATAAGCTTCGATACATATCTTACAGTTCTCTTCAGTTTCAGCTCAAGATGGCTATACTAGATAACTCTCCAATTACATGGAACTTCCCCAGGTCTTTTACACAAAGTCTATACTATATTTTTATTCATATATCACATCAAACTTATTTAGTATGTTTCTGTTGTTTGTTTTGTTTTGTTTTTCAAGTCAGGGTTTCTCCATGTAACAGCTCTGGCTGTCCTGGAACTCACTCTGTAGACCAAACTGGCCTCTGTAACATAAATTCTAATTGGTATTAATAATAAAAACCCAGAGTCAGATATAGGGGTTAATGCTGAAGATCAGAGAAGCAGAACGGCCAGCCATTAGAGTGTTCTTTTACCTCTACCAACGCTAAGACCAAAGGCGAGGTCTTGTCCTCAGTCTGCATCTCCCAAAGGCGTCTGTCTCCACCAAACCTCAGAATGCACTGCTCTCTTGTTTCCTCCCACATTATATTCCTCTCTCTGCCCAGCCATATCACTCCTGTTTCCACCTCCCAAGTGCTGAGATTAAAGGCGTGGGATCCCAAGTGCTGGGATCACCTTTACGTGAACTCTGTTTCTCTTTTAGACAGATTCAATCTTGTGTAGCCCAGGGTGGTCACGAACTAACAGATTTCTCTGCCTCTGTCTCCTGAGTGCTGGGATCTACCACTCCCTGGCCTCTAGTGGCTTAGCTCTGCATTCTGATAAAGCAAGCTTTATTTGTTAAAACAAATAAAACATAAACAAAATACCACTACAGGCCTCGATATTTGCCTGCCTCTGCTTCCCGAGAGCACCATCACCGCCCATCCTATTTAGTATATTTTTATTTTCTCAGTTCCTTGAGAATGATGATGTATTCCATGTTTATCCACAAGTGTGTGGATAAGAATCAGTCACTAAACCAGACAGTGGTAGTGCACACCTTTAATCCTAGCACTTGGGAGGCAGGGGTAGCAAGTACACCTCTGTGAGTTCAAGGTCAGCAAGGTCTACAGAGCTTGTTCCAGGACAGTTACACAGAGAAATACTGTCTTGAAAAACCAAAAGAAAAAAGAAAAAAAGTCACTAGAGGGCACTCTTCACCAACAATAGTCCTCAGCAATCTTACAACTGCTTCAATGTAAGTGCATCTCATGCAACCTAACATTTTATACTGAGTAGTATAAAACCAAAATAAAATAAAAATAAGCTTTTTCCTTCATTTTTTGTTTGGGTTTTTTTTTTGGTTTTTCAATGCAGGGTCTCTCTTTGTAACCCTGGCTGACCTAGAGTTTGCTATGTAGACAAAAATGACCTCAAACTAGCATAGATCTACCTGCCTCTGGAACGCTGGGATTAAAGATATATACCATAACTGGTTATTTTTCCTTTTAAAGCTATTTTATCTTGTTACTCATTACTTTAAAATAAGTATTTAAAATAGTGAAACAGAACTATAAGCAACAAAAATTCTCCATTCTCAAGCTTCTATGAGTGATCAGCACGGCATAGGATAAACCTTTATCTATTACATACTTACACACTACCTAAAATTTCGTAAGCATTAAGGTACTAAAAGAACACACATAAAAATAATTTATTGCAGTTGGGATGTAATTTATGAGAGAAGAATAAATTAATAAAAATAATTTTACTATCAAAGTCAGTATTTGAGTTAAAACACATAAAAGTATGTGTATTACATATACCAAAAGCTGATACAAAGTCAACACTAACTCTTTAATTAAACTAATTGGATATCAAACTATGCCTTATTTTCTACATCAACATTAAATACCTACAAATAGGTTACTTTATGATGTATTCATGTTAGTGTTGTGTGCAGATGATGCTAAAATCATGGACTAGTAAAATAAGTTAGCCAATGTACTTCATCTTTATGTATTTACTGTGATTTGTATGTGTGTGCACTCACATACACCTGTGCCATGGTGTACACGTAGAGGCCAGAGAACAATCTGAGGGAACGGGTTCTCTCCAGCCACCATATGGGCTCCAGGAACTGAACTCAAGTCAGAAGGTTTGGCAGCAAGCTCCTTATCCAGTTGAGCCATCTTGTTAGCCAGTTTGTACAATGACATAAAAACATTCCGGGAAGCACGACATGGTAATCTAGAAATAAGGCCCTAAAGCCCAGATGAAATGGGTAGACTACAGGAGAACAGTGCTCCCAACGCCCAGGACTACAGTGCTGCTGCTGATGCCATCAGGCTTTCCACTTGCTTTCCTCCCAACTCATCTGTAATACTGCATGGCTACAATATAACAGCAACAGTAACAATCAAGATTAAGGCATCCTACAAGTGGTTGGGTATCCAGACCAATGGAGTAAGCCTCTGGCTGCAGAGTAACTGAGAGTCCCTAAGAACTTTAGGGGAGGGGCTAGAAAACCCAAGACCAAATTTCTTTGTCAGAGAATTCTGGAAAAGACTTGTTTACAAAACACCCATTCTTTGTACATTTACCCACAAAACAGTATACTTAGTTTGCTACAGTGCTATTTAAAAGCTTTCTAAGGGGGCTAGTGCCACAGCTCAAAGGTTAAGAGCCCTTGCTGCTCTTACAGAGGACACAGATTTGACTCCCAGCACCACATGGTAGCTCACAACTATCCATAATTCCTGTCCTACAAAATCCCAGACCCTTTTCTGAAGGTGCACATACAAACACACAGGCAAAACACACAAAGATAAAATTAATAAATTTAATAAAATAATTTAATGCTTTATAAGATAACAGCAATGTGATTCAAGTTCAGTTAAAATTTAAAATATTCAAAAATATTCAATTTTTTGTGTTTGTTTTTTTGTTTTTTGTTTTTGTTTTTCGAGACAGGGTTTCTCTGTGGCTTTGGAGCCTGCGCTGGAACTAGCTCTTGTAGACCAGGCTGGTCTCGAACTCACAAAGATCCGCCTGCCTCTGCCTCCCGAGTGCTGGGATTAAAGGTGTGAGCCACCACCGTCCGGCTCAATTTTTTTTTTTTTTATAATAGAGCTAACATACCTCACCGGTGCTCTTTAAGGGTAAGAGGTGCTGAGTTTGTCCCCCTACAGCACTGGAACATGGACATACTTTATAAGGGATTATCTGGCTTGTCTAAGCATCATGAAGAAGCAAAGGCCAAAAATGAAGGAGTATTTTCCTAAATTTCTGATGTTGAATTTGATTTGCTGTGTTTTCCACCATGTGTAATTCCACCTGTAATTTGTTCTCGCTAACAGTATCCCAACCCCGTGTATAGGAAACATTAGTTAACATTAGTTAACATTACTTCCTGTAATGAGTTGACACTCGTAGGTCTGGCATTAGCACTCTCTCTAACACTGGGTAATAGCGCAGTACGCGCACTAATGAACATCCTCTATGGGAGAGCTGAGGGTGTAATCAGCCAACACAGACTTCCAATAGACTTCCTCCTTCCTGTTTTCACATTCCTGACCAAAAGATGTCCCTTCCTGTTGACTTTTGGACTACCTGGTAAAATACAAAGGGTGAGAAATGGAAGCACTTGACAGGTACCATTTTATTTGTCCTCGAAAATAAACAATTGCTAAAATCATATTTAATTTTAAAATCTTGCAACAATTAAGTAGATTAATGTATGTGGATAGAGATGGCTTCCCTAGAACAGTTTAGAAAATTATCAGAGATATCAGGCTGTCCAGGGCAGACCTAATATGCACTCTGCCAATGGTTGAAGAGTTGAAGAGTTGTCAAAATCCCTCACAGGAACATTATTTTACAATTATGAAGAAATGTGCTTTAAGAAATGTGCAACTAAGAAAGAGCTGGCAGCAAAAAGAACACATGAACCCAGGGCAAAATAATAATAAGAAGAAGAAGAAGAAGAAGAAGTCACTTTGCAAGTGGAGTAGTATATTTATTTTTCAAAACAAAAATGTAATACTGATATCTACATACCCCTGAACAGGAAAAAAAAATTCACAAAACAAAGATTAGAATCTCTTTAAACCCCACTATTTAAAACTGTGTGTCAGCAGAAAAAATACAAAGTTCAAATAGCAAAGTTTCTCTGAAACAGTAATAAGGAGAGATCCAGATATATGGACACAGCTAGGGCAAGATCAGCCATGAAATAAAACCACTGGAGAAAAACCTACAGCAGCAGATAATTGTACCAACTAAGCAGAGGGTACAAATTCAAAATGTCACAAGGTAAAGAAAGAAAGACTCATCAAGCAGAAGAGCAGAAAGGAACGTCAGGAAATCAGTGGAGCTAACAAAACCAAAGGCGGGCTTCAAAACTAACAGAATGAGGCTAGGGAGTACTCTAATGGTCAAGTGCTTGCCTTGAAAACACAGCGACCTGAGTTTGCTCCTCAGAAGCCATGTTTAAAAAGCTGGCATGGGGGTGCACACTTGTAATCCAGGGGCAGGAGGCAGGACAGGTGCATCCCTGGGGCTAGCTGGCCACCCACGTCAGCCTGATTGACAAGTCCTAGGAAAAAGGTACAGAGCATAAAGAACAAGAGCCAATGCTGTCCTCTGACCTCCATATGCACATGCACACATACATACAAACATGCAAAATGCACACACAAGCAAGCCATTACCCTGAGTGTACATGTGTTTGTATGTATGTGTGTGTGTGTGTGTGTGTGTGTATATGAGGGGGTGTCAGTGATTGAAGTTACAACTACCCAAAACTAGAGCTGACGAGAGAAATACCATCAAAACAGAACAAATTATTAAATCATAAAATTATATTTAACTCCAAAGTATTTGATAAGCTTGAATAGATGGATAATTTAATAAAAGAACAACTAATTGACCATTTAGGAACAGAAAGTCTCAGATTGATTACTGCAAAGAGACAGAAACAAGGAAAAGATGGCTTCATGAAAGCATCAGACCCAAGCTGATCCTTCCAAGGACTCGCTCCGTGGAGGTGAGGGTTAGTTAATGCTTATGCAAAGCACAGAAACTGAAGGAGAGCTTCAGTTTTGTTTCATGAAACAGACACTGCATTGCCTGTAAGACAGTCCCAAGAAAGCAAGCAGACCAACCTCACCTTATAAAAACAAACCACCCTGAAAAGCATACAGCACAACAACTTCCAGGACTCAGGAAGTGCAGACCACCACGGAGCAGTTATTCTGCAGTGGCAGGAATGTTTCCTTAATGGGAAATCCACCATCAATGCAGCCACTGTTGAAGCAAGACAAAAATCAGAGGACTATTCCCAAAGGAGCAAAAAAGTACAGAGCGAAAGTTAGTCTTTTTGTTAAACATTCCCCTAGTCCCAAAGCCAGAGCTGCCCTGGGGAGGGCCACTAACAGCTCTCCTCGCGCTCAGGGGACAGAAGAGGTGCTGACACTGCATGTAAGGAGGCTCCAACCCAAAGCGCTCAGGACCAAAGGCATCTGCTATCTTCGTCCTTCAGAGTTTGAGAAGCTTGAACACACACAAGGCAACACAGCTTAGGGAAGGAGACATGAAATGCATTTAGACTTCTTTACACCGCCTACACAGAGCCGAACCGTAATTTGGTAACTGAACATAAAACAAACCATGGAGTGGGATTTCCCCCTTGTGGCATTATGTTGGTGCTCAAAAAGTCTGACTTGGGGGCATTTTGGAGACAGATTTTTTAGATTAGAAATACTCACCCTGTACTGTGTTCAACTTGTGCATTACACTATTAAGTCAGAAAAGAGAAAAAAAGAAGAAAGAAAAAAAAGAAAAGTTTTAAGAAATGAGAAGAAAAAAAGTAAAAAAAGTTTTTCTAAATGCATTATTTATTATGGGTTGAATCTGAAATGTCCCCCACAGGCCAACGTTTTGAGCAGTATTCCCTAGATGGTGGTGTCATCTTTGGAGGCTATGGAACCTCTCAGAGCCAGAGGCTGGGCCTGGTGAGATAGCTCTGTGAGTAAGGTACTTGCTGCACAGCCTGACAGTCTGGATTCCATCCCTGAAGCCCACATAAAGGTAGGAAGGACCCAACCACCAGCTGTCCTCTGACCTCTACAGACATGCCACAGCACATGCACCCACCTCCCATGCAAACAATTTTATAGGGGTGGGGCCCAATTGGTCTTCTAGGGGATACCTGCTTCCTACCTCACTTTCTGGTCCTGCAGGATGGGAGGAGCCTTTACACACTCCTACTGCAGTGAACTGAGTGGTTCTGCCTTGTCTTCCTTGCCATAATGCCCTAAAATCCCCAAAACCATGAGCTAAAATCAATCTTCCCATTAGTTGTTTCTAATAATGTGTGTGTGTGTGTTGGTTACAGCAACACAAAACCAACACACACACACACACACCCCAAGGCCTGTGGTGGTTTAAATGAGAAATCCATTGATTTCTGCATTTGAATATTTGATCCCCTTTGATGGTGTTGTTAGGGGAGGAGCAGCCTTGCTGGAGGAAGTACACCACTTGTGGGGGGTGCTGGGGGGTTACAGCCTTGTAGTACTTACTATTCTCAGTCTTTGTTTCCTGTGTGTGATCATCCAGCTTCCTGCTCTTGCAGCCAATCCATGCCTTCCCTGCCATGAGGACTCTATCCCTCTGGAACCATAAGCTAAAATAAAGCCTTTCTTCCTTAAATTGCTTTTGGCCATATTTTATCACAGGAATAGAAAAAACTAATACAAAGCCCAATAGAATTAATGGGGAAAACTTAACAATTTAACTGCAAATGATAAAATTTTAAATAAGGTAATAGTCAAAAAAACTGGCATCTGGGGCTGAGGGTGTAGCTCAGTGATAGAGTATTTGCCAAACTTGCACAAGGCACTGGGTAGTGAGACAGGCGTAGGCACAAATACAACCAGCATTTGTAGAGGGAGTGTGTGTGTACACATGTGTTACTCAGGTGTCATATAAAGAAATGTGTGTGTGTGCGCACATGTGTGCATGTGTTACTTAGGTGTCACTATAAAGACGTGTCTGCGTGCATGTGTGCGCACGTGTTACTTAGGTGTTACTATAAAGAAATATCTGAAATAGTTACCTATAAAAAGGTTTATTCTGGCTCACTGAATAAAGGAGGTCACTGTTTGGGGCTCATGGCAAAGCAGCACACTGGCGGGAAACATGGCAGAGCAGAACTGCTCTCCTCATCACCCAGAAAGCAAAAGAGGAAGAGGTTGGAGACCCACAGCACCCTCCTAGGGCATGTCCCCAGTGACCCAAGTACCACTCACTACAGACCGTATGATGGCTATTCTTGGTTGTGAACATGACTACATCCGGAATTAGCTAAAACCCAAGTGCCTGGACACACCTGTGAGGAATTCTGGGGAAGAATCACTTCTAAACAGGATCTTTGGGGTGGGAAGATCCACCTTTAATTTGGGCCACACCTCCTGCTGGCAGCCTAGATAAGGATACGGAAGAAAGAAGCTTGCTCTCTTTCCATGCTTGTTCTCGCTAGCTAGTCCACTCCCTCACTGGCATTAGAGCCTACTTCTTTAGGACTCCGGAGTATAATGAAGACTAGCTGAGACATCCAGTCTCGTGGACTAACTAAACTACTGGATTCTTGAATCTCCCACTGGTAGACAAGCACTGTTGGACTAGCTAGAACACAGCCTGTAAGCCACTGAGAAAAATCCCTTTCTCTCTACATATAGATTCATTCTGTAAGTTTTGTTCCTCAAGAGAACCCTAACACACTCCACCTCCTAAAGGTTTCACCACTTTCCAAAAGAACCAGCCTAAGAATAAAGCCTTCAACAAAGAAGCTAAACCACAGTAATATGTGCTTATTTGTGTGTATAAGACCAATTACAAAACATAAGAAAAGACTCAATTAAAATAACAAAAAAACAAATATAGTCATAATGCTACTTAATGATGGGACTATGTTCTTCATCTCTCTACCCCTCTCTCCCTCCCTCCCTTTTCTGGTGGTACTAGGGACCAAACTCAGGGCTTCAATGCATATTAAACAAATACTCTATCATTGAGTTACATTCCCAATTCACAGGCTATATTCTATAAGAAATGCACTGTTAGATGAGTTTGTCATTGAGTGAACACTGCAGACTATATTTACACAAAACCAGGTGTCACAGCCTACTATACATCTTCCCACTGGAAGGTCTTAGGGGGCAATAATATGCACAGAGCTGTGATCTCCGACAGCAATAAGGCCTTCACCTCCTAAAGGAACTAAAGCTGTCTTACAGCTAACTTTACATAGAAAAAACAGAATCTAAAATGGTGATTTCGGGGCCAAAGATATGGCTCAGGGGTTATGAGTGTTTATAGCTCATCCAGAGGATCCAGGTTCAGTTCCCAGTACCCACATGATTCCTCCCAATGGCCTAGTAACTCCAGTTCCTGGGGATCCAACACCCTCTTCTGGCCTAGAGCCGATAGCACCTGCATTCATTTGGTACACTAAACTGAAGCAGGTACAAACATATACACATAAATAAAAAAACAAAAATCTTTTTAACAATAAAATAATTTTCAAAAGTATAAACAATAAACCACTAAACAGCCTCTTAAAAAGTATACAGTTGGCCGGGTGTGGTAGCTCACACCTTTAATATCAACATTTAAGAGACAGAGGCAGGCAGATTTCTGTGAGATGGAGGCCAGCCTAGTCTACAGAGCAAGGTTCAGGACAGTCAAGGTTGGCTGTTACACAGAAAAACCCTGTCTTGAAAAAACAAAACAAAACAAAAAACATACAATTGTACAAGCGTTATTTTTCTATGGGCAGCAGCATGGCAGATCTCTTTACCACAGCCTCACCACAACTATGACATAACTAACAGAAATTTTCCAACTCCACTACAATCTTATGGGACCACCATCATACATGAAATCTGCCATTGATCAAAATGTCTCTATAGGGTACAAGACTACAATTATCCACCTCATTTTAAGAGTTCTAAAATTTATTAATGGAATACTTTCAAATAGTATTATGTTCTTGGATAGGCAGTCTTAAAGTTACCAAGATGTCTGTTCTTCCTAACTAATCTATAAATTTAGTTCAACTGTAATAAAACACTTTCAAAGTTTTTTTGGTTTTTTTGGTTTCTTGTTTTGTTGTTGTTGTTGTTGCTGTTGCTGTTGTTGTTTTTGAGACACAGTTTCTCTGTAGCTTTGGTGACTGTTCTGGAACTAGCTCTTGACCAGGCTGGCCTCAAACTCACAGAGATCCGTCTACCTCTGCCTCCAGACTGCTGGGATGAAAGGCATGCACCACCACCACCTGGCACTTTCAAGTTTTTTTTTAAGAGTTAAACAAGTTAATTACAAAGTTCACTTGAAGAATAAATTAGAAGTACCAGGAAACCCCTTAAAAGGAAAAGATGAGTAACAAGGTAGAGATAGCCCAATCAGATTGAACAAACAACAAAGCTTCCATAATTTAAAGGGTCTGTTATAGGATGGAACCAAACAAAAACATTAACAGAATAGAGAAACCATAGTTGGTCCCACTAAATGCAGGTTCAAAAATTCAGTACTTGATATCGGCAACACCTAAGAGTCAATGTGGAAAAGAAAATCTACTTTTTAAATAATTAATATTAAACTATCTGAATTGCATATAAAAAGGGATAAAACTAGAGCCATTCCTTATACCATATCTCAGGAATATGCAACAAGAATCATATGTAAAAGTAAAAATAAAATCATGTAAGTATCAAAAGAAAACATGGGTGAATTTCCTTACAAGAGGATAGACTTTTATACTATGACAAAATCCAGAAGCAAAAAGGGGAAAAATTTATTTGTATTTTAATAAAAAAATTACATAGGGAAAAAATTAACCATAGGCAAACAACAAAATAAAAAAAATGTTCCCAACTAATGGCACTAATTTTTCTTGACTTTGGCTTTAGTTTTGTTTATGATTTCTTTTTAATATTTAGTAATTTTTTTCTTTGATAACTGTATATGTATATACACATACATACATATATATCATTCTTATTTCTGTCTGTGGCGGGTTGAAAGAAAATGGCCCCCAAAGAGAGTGGCACTATTAGGACGTGTGGCCCTGTTGGAGTAGGTGTGGTCTTGGAGGAAGTGTGTCACTATGGGAGTGAGCTCTGAGGTCTTATATATGTTCAAACCACACCAGGGGTCTCAATCACTTCCTGTGCCTGTACAAGATGCAGAACTCTCAGCTACCTCTCCAGCACCACGTCTGCCTACATGCCACCATGTTCTACCATGATGATAATGGACTAAACCTCTGTATCTGTAAGGCACCCAATTAAATGTTTTTCTTTATAAGAGCTGCCACGGGCACAGTGTCTCTTCACAGTAATAGAAACTCTCACCTTAGTTAGAGTCTTAACACTGTTATTCCCTCTCCACCTTTCTGGTCTCTTTCTCACAGCTATGCCTCTTTGTTTTGTTCTGTGACCCTCTGACTTTATCCAGACTTTATCCAGTACTGTCTCTGTGGCCACATATTTGAAACTATCCAACCAAAGCCTGGTGGGCTCCCATTTGGCACACACTGAAGGTGCTGACTGTCCTTCTCCCAGAATCTATCAGTAGCCAACAGTACAGCAGCGATAGGTCAGAGTTCCACTATCCAGTCCCCATCCATGACTGGCTGTTGATGTGCCCAGCCTCGTGCAGGTCCAACCACTGCTGCTGTAAGATCAAGTCTGCAACAGCTGTATCATGCCCTCAAGGCAGCATCTCCCAACTCTTCTCCCTAACTTCAGGCTCTGACAGTCTTTCCAATCCATCCTCCACAATCTTTCCTGAGCTTTAGAATGGGTAGTATATGTGCCCCATTCAGAGCCAAGCATGAAACTATCGATCATTCTAAGCATCGTGAGCACTCATCATTCACCAGCAGTCAGTCACTCCTGAGAGACGCTTCTCTGATGAAGGATGAGGGGAGCATTTGTCTGTGAGCACTTAGGATGCACCTTGGGACCATGTCAATTTAGCTCAGCCACTGTAGTCAAGAGAACAAACCCACAGGTCTCTCTGATAAATGGATCCTAGCTTTGAATCTTTAGTATGCATTTAACCTGGAGTGCTTGTACAAGCTAAAAAATTAAAAATTAAAAAAAAAAACTAGAAAGTCCCCACTGTGTGTTGGGGGGTGGGGGTCGAAGGGAGAGTAGCCAGTAGAACACAGATGATTTGAAAAGAGAGGGAACATTGAGGGTAGAAGGGCTCAATTATGAATGGGGGTTGAGAGACGGGGAGAAGAAGGAACAGGGAAAGAGGGTTAGGTGAGCTGAAGGATACATGAAAAGCTATATGTAAGCCAATTTTTAAAAATGAATTAAAAACAATTTAAGAGAGAAGTCTGTATGGCTAGATAACACTGTTCCTAGAATCCACTGTTTATCAGAGAAAACTCCAATACTAGAGATGGGGTGCCTCTTTATATGGTCAGGGAGGTCCCAGAAGACCCCAAAACAACACAGGCTATTCCCATTCCTCTTGAGTACCCACCAGACCTAGACAATAAGACTGTGCTGCTTAAGATACCTTGGGTACAAACTATATAGACTACAACCTGGAACTGAATTGGAAGATTCCTCCCTGCCAGCTGGGTTTCATAATGCCAGAAGGTGCAATGCAGGCTGCTAGGGAATATAAAACATTGATGGTCTCTACCAGAACCCTACAAACTGCAATGCCAACCTGCCATAAATGTCTCTATGGTGCAATGGTAGTACGGTGTTGTGGGGGTAACCAACAGTTGGATTTGGGGCTGCTCCACAGGAGGGAATGGATACATGTGTGGTACTGTAAACATGGTCACACACAAAAGTTTCTGGAAATTTTTGAAAGTGTTACTACAGAGTGTTACTACAGTCAGTTTCTCAGCATGTTGGGAGACAGGAGAAACATGGCGGGAAGGAGTAAAGAGAAAGGGGATGGCTAATAAAAGGAAAGAGCAATCACGTCATTTCTGAGAAGGACCAAATACTTTTCAAGAATTTGGTTAAAGATTTTATATCCCCCAAGGGCCCACGTCTGATATCTGTCTAAATCAGTACGCTGTTTGCTCCATGTATATATGGTGTGTATGTGTGTGTGTGTGTTGGAGGGATAATGTGTACACTGGGGTGTGAGTGTGTGTGCGCACGCACGCGCGCACCTGTGTAGATTCTGGAGATCAACATCATGTGTCTTCCTTAACTATTCTCCACCTTAGTTTCTGAGACTTTATCTCTCCTGAACCTGGAGTTGAACAATTTCGTAATCTAAACTCAAGTCCCCGTGCTTATCCGACAAGCACTTTGCTAAGCCATCTCTTCAACCCCTGGACCAATAAGTTCTCTCTGTGACTCTCATGTGACTCTCATTGAATGAAGTTACTGAAACAAGTTTATCATCAGAAAGGTTTCACCTCTCATTAGAGGGCACTGATAATTTATAAAGTCCCGGACCTAAGAAGCACTGCTCTAGCTGGCTTACTGATGATAGAAGCAAGTGTTAAAACAAGTGGAAAGCCATGCTCACCAGTCAACACCTTTAACCCCCAGCACTCAGAAGACTTACATAGCAGGCACCACAGAAGTTCAGAACTAGCCTGAACTACAACTATCTCAAAAAATAAAAAAAGTAAGTCACTTAGTGAACTATTTGAAATTCTAAGAAAATAAAAAAATTGGACTTTAAGTACATTAAATTTAATGGTTGTTAAAAAAAAAATCAAAAATTCTTCCTACCAAAATTAACTCAGAAATGCCTAAACGCTCAATATTACATGACAGTAGAACTTTGGCAAAAAACCCTAGTTCGACAATTTATTTATAAAATTGGCTATTTCTTATTTTTGATCATTTTATTCAACTAAGATTTCCCTTATCAATTTACTTTCTGACCAACTAAGTTAGCATTAGTCTAATAGTATTAAGATGATGAAAAAGGCAAGTTTATGCTCAAACTGAGTCATTTCTTTTTAATATGTCTAAAAATAATTAACAAGATCTTCAAGTAACTTTAAAAGCTAGATATTTAATTAATAATCATTCAATCATCTGGTTGTTGTGTACAACAGAATACTAGAAGACTGACTACCAAACACAACTAAATTAAATACTCTTGTTACTCCTTTTCCTATGTCCTGCGGAGGCTTTATTTCTGTCTAGGACAGCTCACGCAAGTGTTCGTATCTCCACTTTGTGAATCGTGTGAGGATGTTTGTAGCTACAAGAGCTCATGTGCTCATCAGCTTTACTGCCCGACTGTAGCATTGCCCCATATTCATCCATTGGGCAAAAGTTGAAATTAAAGCCAGTAGTTTAAAAGCATACTAGGAAAAATAGTGACAGAGAATGCAACTGTGCTTTTGTGTGTTTTTAACGTGTTTTTTCCAGAGTTGGTGGCCAATCTTTGTAATCTCAACCTTGAGAAAGCTGATGGAAGAGGACTATAATGAGTTCCAGGCTCGGCTGCATAGTAAGTATGAGGGAGAAAAAGAAAAAAAAAATTCTCTATTTTTTTTTTTTGTTCTCGTTCACACTCTAAAAACTTACAGAAAAGTCCACAAAGCTTTTGCTTATAAGGATTACAGCTAACAATATTACTGCATTAAAAATTAAAAAGACGAGCAACAAGATGGCTCAGTATGTAAAAGTACTTGCTGCACAAGCCTGACAGGAATCCAAATAAAGCTCTGTGAGTTCCACATGCACACCATAGCATGTGCCCATGCATGCCAAGGATACACACACACATTCACACACACACACACACACACACACACACACACACACACGTTCCCACATGGAGGCACATCATATACAGAAGCATAATAATAAGTTCCATTTAAGAAAATCAAGCCATGTCAGGGCATGCTAACACACACTATAATTCCAGCATTCAGAAGACAGGAACAGAATAATTACTTGAGCCCAAGAAGTTGGAGACCATCCTCAGTAACACAGTGAGACACCCTCATCAAAGAGAAAGAAAGAGGGGGAAGGGAAGAAGGAAGGGAGATGAAATGAAATGAAATAGAAAAAGAACTTATTATAGAATTGGATCATTTATTCTGAAAAGTAAGAGCAGCCATGACAGGCTCTGTGTAAGCTGGAGAACCAAGACCAGGAACACAATTCTGGGGAAATCAGGTCTGGGAACCCCAGGGACTCCTATGAGTCCAAGAGTACAGAAGGATTCCAGAAGCTCCAGTACCCAAAGACAGAAGATCCATGCCCCAGTACAAGAAGGGGGAACTCAGGGGCTAGAGAGAAGGCTCTGTGGTTAAGAGAACCAGCTGCTTTTCCCAGGTTGAATTCCCAGAACCCACACAATGACTCACACTGTCCATAACTCCAGCTCCAGGCGATCTGGTACCCTCAGCACCAGGGTCACATCTAGTGCATGCAGGAAAAACACTCATATACAGAAAATAAAATTAAAATAACTTCAAGAGAGAGGGAGAACTCAGCTTTCCTCTGCTATCTCATCCTGTTAGACCCTCCTCAGATCACTGGATGAGGTGCACACATATTGGTGAGGTGGAGAGAACTGAGAGAGGCTACAGCAGGAATCCAACCCTATCCATAACCCAGTGCTTAAATAAGAGAAAATCTGAAGTAACACTGACGTCCAGTAAAGCTATACAGTAGGCCCTTGTCGTCACTAGATTCTTCTCTACTGTCCCTCAAGGTGTTTGAATATCTCCCCCAACCATCCTAAGTGGGCGAGCATGGGAAAGAAGAGGACTGGACACTAGTGTTTCATTTGTTTTGAGTTAAAGCCATTGTTTGGGTAGTGCGAGCCTATAACCCCAGCAGTTGGAAACTAGGCAAAAACATCCTAAAATTCAGGATTGGCCTGATCTATTTAGCAAGCTCAATACACTCAAGCTACACAGTCATTTTGTCTCAAGTCACCAGCAACAACAAAAATCTCCTAATCTGACTTAGACAAAATATAATTTAAAACTTGACCAGAAATGGTGGTACAAATCTTTAATCTCAACACACAAAGATAGATCTTTACGTGTTCAAGGCCAGCCTGATCTACACAGCGAGTTCTAGGAATAGCCAGCACAATATAGTGAGACAGTCTCAAAAATTTTTTTAAACTTGCTGACTTTTACAGGTCTCTGTTATCGGGTGATATCCAGTCCTGGTGTCTGAGTCATTCCTAGGATCCAACAAAGGGACGTGGTTTCCAGCCTCCTGAAAACCAGGAGTAACACAACAATTTAAGGACTCATTATCCATTCCACCTTCATTGGCTGGGCAACTACCATAACCAAAAGGATATTTTCTGATCCGTGGCCAATAAAAGCAGTACCGAATCACAAATCAATTGCTTCATGAACATGTTAAGGAATGGCTGTCCCTTTATGAGACTAAAGAGGTCCTTCAGTAGAATCTAGATATCACCAAGTTTTCTTGGAGTCTGATCCATATTTTTACTAGTATATATGTAAAGTTTGATGAAAAGATTCATATAAGTAAATTAAGAAAAGGTACTGATGAGGCCTTCCCAGAGCATGGCAGAACTTTGTATAATAAAAGCTTGGAGGTACCGAGAACAAATAGGCACGGTCTCTCATGTTCTGGCTTTCTGGGCATCTCAACACTCCTTCCCATTCTACAAACATGGAAACAAGGCCAAGGGGGTTAAATGATTTTTGCAGTCATCAGTGGCAGGTCTACGGGAAAGAAAATACACCAGATGAACTGGCTCATTGGGGTAAAGTGAATTTGCAACTCAAACCGACTTCGCTTTATCCACACTTAACGTCGAGAAAACAGAGTTCCATTTCCAGGAAGTATGTCCTGAAGAAAGACTATTGAAAAGGCACAATTCGTCTCAAATTCCCTAAATGAACAAGTTCATTCATCCTAACTGGGAAAGAAGAGACCTTAATTCTTGAAGAGTGTAGAGCCTAGTGGTACCAGCTAATACTCTATTGGGACAGCAAGCATCCCGTCTGGTATGGAATATTCATTACCTGGTCCTATTCCTAAAGAGAATGGGTTAGGACCCATTTTAAAATAAACCGAAAATTTAATGCAAAATTAACCAAATGCTTGTCAATAAGTAAAAGCTTCCTGTCCCAAGAACATCGTCACCCCAGCGTGAACCCTAGCCATCCGCTCCTCCCCTGCAGCCCACGCTCGCGTCTCGCCCGAGGAGAAGGGTGCTGCAACCGGGGAGAAAGGTACTGGCGTCTCGCGCACGATTTCAGTTCTCCCACGCCCGGGGTAGTCAGGGCGCCTGGGTTTCCTCCAGAGCACAACTTGGCACCCGGATCAGTCACGCCGGCCGCCGGCAGGTGACCTTCGTCCCCAGCAGAGCCGACAGCCTCTGCTGCCGACACTGCGCTCGGGGTCAGGGCCTCGGCGCCTCAAAGCCCCAGGCTGGGGCGGCTCCCCGGGTCACAGACACCCCAGCAGCCACACCCACAGGCGGCGCGGTGACAGGTGCCCGGGCCCTCCGGGTCCCGCAGCCCACGAGCGCCCGCCCCCGCGCGCACCACCTGTCGGGCCGACGCGCGCGCACCCGGCAGCAGACGCCCCGCCCTGCTCCTAAGGAGTCCCTGACCAGGGTGACCCGAAAGCCCTGGCAGACGAAAGCTTTACCGGAGGGTGGGCCCTACGCAGGCGGTGTCTGTGCTTTCGATCTCCTGCAGGATCCGCTCGTGCTCCGGGACCGTGCCCAGAGCCTCGCCGCTCTCCGCCATCTTGGCTGGAAGCGGAGGCGCCGGCCGGGCGCGGCGCCGCGCGGACCACAGGAGCGAGCGGCAGGTGGCGCAAGCGCGGCAAGACCCTGGGGGGCGGGGCTTGTGGGAGGGGGCGGAGCCTGGCCGGGTGGGGCTCAGAGGGTGGGGTCTGCCCCTAGAGAGGTAGCACTGACCCTGGGGGACCAGACCATGGCCTCCAGTTTTCCTCGCGACCCGCCCCTGGTTATCTAGAGGCGTATTAAAGTGTAGCACTTTCCAGATCCTCAGCTGAACGCTGCAGGTACTGTACATAGCAATGCAGAGGTGCTCCTTAGTCACACTCTGTTTCAGAAGCTACCAGAGCGCCTGATGGGCTTTAAAATAGTGGGGAGTCAGAGAAAGGCAAATACTCTCATGAAAATAAAAACTGAGTGGGTCGTTGAGATTTCTTTTAGAAACGAACAAAATTCTATATCATGACTGTTCTGAATAGATCGTGTCCTCTGCCTGATGCAAGTTCACCGAGGTTAGTCATATTGGACACAAACTATTAAACATCAGGAAAAAAAGGGAACGAGGCAAAGACACTTGCTGACAGGCTAAAAAAAGAGGCCTAAGGCGATGTCTCATTTAGTGGCAAAGCTCTTGAACCCACATGCTCCCCGGTAGTGGTAGCTGGGATGGGGTTGGAGAAAGAACCTGGGGGAGGTGGGTGTTGCATGACATAGAGGTGGAAAGAAATGGCAGGTGACTTGAGCAAAGGAATCCATGTCAAAAAAGAGTCTTGCTTAACAATCTGTACCTAGGACACCATGTAAACCAGTTTGTCGTGATCAAAGCAGTGATTGAAGATTAATCAGAAAAGAGTGCGAACCTACCCTGAGGGACAACTCTTTTCTGGTTTCCATTAATCCAGGAGCTCCGAGCTTCCCTCTGAGTCAAGCAGGCTGTGCACTAGCCAGCTGCCAGGCTCACTCGCTTCCCTGGGTCTCCACTACAAGCCTTTCTCCTTCCTCACCCGCTTCCCCCCACAGGAAACCCTGGGAGGTGGACTTGAGAACACAAACTCTGACAAGTGTCCCAAACCACATTCCTGGATTGATATCACTTCACAGCTTGTGACACTAGGCAAAGCCTAATCCTGTTCTACCTCAGTTTCCCCACCTATAAACACCAATAGCAGCAGTATCTACCTTATACTGCTATTCTATGTTACATTAGTTACTGTTCTTTCTGGAACAAATTACCACAAAAGACAGGGCTCGAAATGACTCGCGGATTCCCTTAGAATTCTTACTGAGTTATTATCAAGGTACCAGCACTACCACATTTCTCTCCAGGCTCTAGGGAAGAATTTGTCACTTTGCTTGTCCAACTTCTAAATGCTATTATACCCTTTGCTTGTGTCTTTCTCACCGGGTGGCTCTGGTAGCCGGGAACTCACAACATAGACCAGGCTGGCTTTCAACTCACAGATATCTGACTGCCTCTACCTCCCAAGTGCTGGGGTTAAAGGCATGAGCCACCATGTCCAGCCTTTTTCTTTAAAGGTTTATTTATTTTACGTGCACTATTGTTTTGCCTATATGCGTATCTGTGTGCCATATACAGTGCTCACTGAGGCCAGAAGAGAACGTCAGATCCTCGGCCACTGGAATTACAGACAGTTGTTGCCCGCCACATGAGTGCTAAGAACCATAGCCAGGTCCTTTGCTACAGCAGCAAGTGCTTTCAACCACTAAACCACCGCTCCAGCCAAGTGTCATTTATTTTGCACACCTGAGTCCCAGAACCTTGAGTGCATGCTGGCTTATAAAGGCAGAGAGTCTGCTACATCTGACAGTGCATTCCACCCGGAACCAAGCCCCGCTGCATGTCAAAGTGAAGCCACCAAAGCCCCACTCCTCTTCCCACGGCCTTGATGGGAATACAGCCTTCTCTGGAAAAATCTCTTCCCCTTGTGCTCCCAGAATATGAATGACAGGTGAAAAAAACCTCTTCTCAGAACGACCAGTATTGTCACACCAAGTTAAGCTCCTCTCTAGGAAAATTCAGATAACATTTTTTTTCAACCCCTGATAACCACTGGTAGTTCCTCATAGGAATCCTAAACACAGCAGAGAAAGCTGAGGGATTTTTTTTCTTAAAACCAAACAATGCTGAAGTTCTGAAGTAAGTGGAAAATTTAGGATAAGGTAGAAAGAAACTGGTCCAAACAAGTCTAAGCAAAGGGCGGAAGGTAGCCACCCTGTGATTGGTAGCCAATAGAAATTTAAACTATGAAATAATTTGCTTTTTATTTCTGTTTTGTGTTTGTTGTTTGTTTGTTCTATGAGTCAAGGGTTCTCTGTGTAGCTCTGGTTGTCCTGGAACTCGCTCTGTAGATCTGACTGGCCTCGAACTCAGAGATCTGTCTGTCTCTGTCTCCGATGCTGGGATTAAAGGCACGAGCCACCACTGCCTGACTTAAACTATAAAATTATTTATAGTTTCTTCAAAGTTGCTTTGCGTGCATTGACGTTAAACATATCATAATGCTGCTGTGTAGTCAGTCATCTTGATAGAAGCCTGCGGCACAGTGCAAATTCCCTGATGCCCGGGTCTAGCAAGAGCTCCGATGTGAGAAACAGAATTTATGAACTTCTGTCAGAGGTTATAAATCTCTTGGCTATTCATACAAATGAGTCTTTATTAAAAAGAAATTAGACTTTCTTCTGCTGACGACTGCTTCTCCAACTACTGAGGCACCCCTGTCTGGTGTTAGCGCTCCCTACTTTCAGGTTCCGCTCTTGAAAAGGAAAAAGAAACCTAAAAACTAAATCACAAAAGAAAGAGGACAATTTTTTTTCTTCCTTACAAAGAAGTAAAAATCTAGTTCCTGCTATGGCAAATTCCAGACTCAGAAAGTAAGCGTGACCAGACTCTCCATAGAGTAAAGCCAGGCTGTGAATGCAAGAAGAACCCGCATGTTGGCCAGGCCAGCTTGCTGATAGCAGCTATCTCCTGCTGAGGTACTCCTCTCCTAAGCATCAGCTACACTGACTTTTCCCATCTCTTCGAAATCTTGACACCATTTGTCCAAACCTAGTTCCATATGCTCTCTCTCCTTGGGAAGTCAGGGCTGTTGGAAGGCATCTCTTACTGGGCCCTTTTCAGTCCCTGCCCAGAGAAGTTGCCTTACCTTGGGTACCCTGCTTTCTTCTGCACAAGTCAGGAAGAAGGGAAGTCAGTCCTCTTGCCACTTCTCCTTTGAAAGTAGTGTTTGTTGTTTCCTCTCTGTGGCTTCTGACAGTTCTGTTAGTACCTAAACGGTTTTTGTGGGGACTTTTTTTTCTAAGAATTTAAAACTAAATGTGTTTACAACTAAGTTTTCTGTCTTTTAATTTTGTTTTGGTTGTTTGACTTGTCGGTCAGTTGATTGGTTTGTTCATTGATTTTTATTAAATTAAGGGCCTTGAGGATGCTAAGCAAGCGTCACTCTTAACATATAACAGAATTTGCATGCTGAAAATTGAGGCCACAGCAGAGCTCCCCACCTCCCACCCCTGCCCAGCCCCTGAGAGAATACCAGTAGCCTGTCTCAAAGCTAAACTTGTCTATATATTTCCTAAACTTTGCTTTACTTTTTCTGTAAGTTGTAAGACTGCCCTGGGAAAGCTGAAGAGAAATTAGGAAGTTTGGGTTTTGTTATATCCCTGGTTTGGCCAAACTATGATAAACCCAGTTTCTTTTACTGATTCGAGGTCTCTCCTGGTTCTCTTCTCTCTCTCTCTCTCTCTCTCTCTCTCTCTCTCTCTCTCTCTCTCTCTCTCTGTGTGTGTGTGTGTGTGTGTGGTGTGTGTGTGTGGTGTGTGTGTGTGTGGTGTGTGTGTGTGTGGTGTGTATGTGTGTGTGTGGAGAGAGTTTGTGTGAGAGTTTATATGTGTGTGAGTTTGTGTATATGTGTGTGTGTGTGTGTGAGAGAGAGAGAGAGAGAGAGAGAGAGGAGAGAGAGAGAGTGTGTGTGTAGTGGCATTTCATTTGTATTTTAAAAAATAAAGCTTGCCTGAACATCAGAGAGTAAAAAAGCCCCACTAGTCAGCCTTGCAGACCAGGCAGTGGTAACATGCACCCTTAATCCCAGTAGCCACATTAGTTTGCCAGAGAAACTGGGAGGTGCATGCTTTTTATCCCCGTGCTGCACACCTTTAATCCAGCCCTAGAGAGGAAAATGGGAGGAGACAGCTCACAGACAAAGTCTCATTCTGAGATTCCTGGAGGCAGGATCATCATTTTCGGACTGAGGTAGAGGTAAGAGCCAGTGGCTAGGTTGAATCCCAATTTCTGTCTGAGTTTTTATTAATTGTTCTTCGTGTGTGTGTGTGTGTGTGTGTGTGTGTGTGTGTGTGTGTGTGAGAGAGAGAGAGAGAGAGAGAGAGAGAGAGAGAGTCCATGTGAGTGTGAAGGTCATAGGACCGACAGCCTGGGGTGTTGGTCCTCGTCTTGCACCTTGTTTTGAAACAGTCTCTTTGTCTTTCACTATTGTATGCGCTGGTCAGCTGGCTTCTAAACTGGCTCTGGTCTTTAGGTCTTTACCTCCCATCTCACAACAGGACCGCTGAGGTTACAGAGCCACCCCACTGGCCCAGCTTTCCATCCGTTTAGGGGATTTGAATTTAGAGTCTTATGCTCGCAGGGAAATCCTTACTCCCTTGCTATCTTCCCAGACCAGCTCCAGGGTTTACATCTTTTTTTCCCCAGCACTGGAGAGCAAGCCTAGGACCTCACACAGCTATCATTTTTTCCTGTGTGTAATGAACCTGAGAGTATAGTTACAGCCACAGACCTGAGTTGTCTGGCAATGCTACCACTGAGCTACATCCTTAGCCCACTATCTTATCTGCACACTTTAATCACACATAAGTATAATGAACAGGGAGAAAAGGGTGGGGGGCCTGTCTAAGGGGGTACACAGTTCCATTAGTCTGCTCCGGGGGTGCAGATGGTAAGACACACAGGCAGATTTCACATGCACACTGATATGTTTGGGCAATGGATAGTAACTGCCCAAGACCCACCCAAAGATCTCGAAAGATAAACAAGAAGACCTGCCAGGAAGTCTGTCACAGTGGGATCCATTCTCTGTCCAGCATGAAAGTAACCAGCAAAGTACAGATTTGACTTGGAAAATCTGTAGTCGTTAAAAACTTACACTTTAACTACCTGCCTCTGGACTAACAGCCTGGCTTAAGAAGACATGCTTTTTAGGAGGAGAATATAGGAAGCAGGTGACCTAGTCTGGCATTTTAACTGCTTGGGGTCAAATTCCAAGTCACCTCTTAGTAGAGGTTAGGCTTCAGGGATTTCTTAACTTGTCTAAGCCTTAATTTCTTCAAGTAGGGATTAGGCACAAAAATAAGAGTCCCTAGTGTTATAGTAAAACTAAAATGCTGGGGACTAAGAGAGATGGCTCGTGGTTAAGAGCATTGCCTACTCTTCCAAAGGTCCTGAGTTCAATTCCCAGCAACCACATGGTGGGTCACAACCATCTAAATGAGGTCTGGTGCCCTCTTCTGGCCTGCAGGCACACATGTAGACAGAATATTGTATACATAGTAAATAAATACAAGAAAAGAAACACCTCTTTAAGTGCACGTCTTTAACCCCAGCACTTGGGAGGCAGAGGCAGGCAGATCTCTGTGAGTTTGAGGCCAGCCTGGTCTACAAGAGCTAGTTCCAGGACAGGTTCCAAAGCTACAAAGAAACCCTGTCTCAAAACAAACAAACAAAAAAACCCTAAAATGCTGCAGGTCCCCAAGTGGCAGCAGTGGGCACAAGACCACAGCGGGCCATGAAGGCAGCTGGTCCCAGTCAGGGAGCCAGGCAGTAGGTAAGTGACAGAGACCTATTAGGCACACCATGCAGAGACAGTAGGTATTTATTTTGTGGGTTATGGAGGGGAAAGGGAAAGGGGGGAAAGGGAGAAGAGCAGAGAGAGAGAGGAAAAAAACAGAGAAAGGTGAAGGGGAGAAGTAGGGATAAGGGAAAAAGGCAGAAGCTGCCTCTTCAGGAGAAAGATGGAAAGGAAGGGACTCAAGCTGGAAACAGAAGCAGAAGGAAGATGCCTCAGTGTACGGGGAAGGGAGTGAGTGGACAGGGCTTGTCTCTTAAAGGAACAGGACAGACCATTATATTCCCATCTCTTTTTTATAATAAAACGGCAGGAAGTTAGGCACAACAGGTTAAAGGAATTGAGATGGCGGATTTTGTGGACATCATCTTGGGGGGGCAGGACCTGAGAAAGCTGGGTGCTGGTCACATCCTGGCATAGCTGGTCTCTTTGCTGCACCACTACTGCTGGTCCTGCAGGAACGACAAGATTAGTCAGATCCACAAGGCATCTGTTTTTAATTCCAGCCTTTGCCCACCACTGCTGCTTATGGTGCAGCAGCTCAAAGACAGGGCAGATCGATAGGTCTCTCTTGTTATTATATTTAAAGCTCCCACTGCTCAAAAGAGTGGCTTTTCCATACAAGTTGTGTCTGCTGCCATTTTGACTAAGGTCAGGTGACTTTACTGCCATCTTAACTGATAGCCAGGTCAGGTGACCAAGTCCCACCATCTTTACTGAGGTATTCCATGTCTGGTTCCCCCCCATGCTGACTCTGTTGCATGTGTGTTTTGTGTAGTGGCATACCTTTAGTAGGGCCCACCAAAGCATCTACTTCACCCAGTTCCTCTTCACTCTGTGTGCATACATGTAACCTAAATGCACCTATGCTTACTGTTAAATGTTATAATTGTCTGTTCATTGTATCTCATTCCAGACTATAAAAACAGTAAGTCTTATGTTTTACATTGGTATGTACTTTTAAGTCTCTTAATCCAACCCTGCTTTACCTGTAAGTTGACAGCCAGTACAGTCAAGCTAAGACTCAACTTTCCAGACAGATTCTATACTGTTGTTATAACTCACCTATACCTGGTAAACAGTCCTCTACTGCTCAGAGATCTGGGGAACATGGCATTTAAATATTTAATTATTAAGAAAATTTTCATAACAAAAAGAGACAGGTTGGCTCCTAGCAGCAGCACTCTATTTCCTCCAAAGAAGACAGAAGACAAATGGGCACAGAACAACATCCATCCACAATTTGCTTCAACTGACAAGCACTGACCACTGGGCAAAACTGCCTTTCATCTAAACTGAAGATCTCCAGACAGTGGACACAATCACTGCAACTAACAGCTTAGCTGCTCAGGTCAAGGTAGGCTTGTCTTTCTACAGATTTCTTAGCCCACAGGATCTTCTGGAGGCTGGCAGGCCCTGTGCCAAACAGCAAAAGAAAAATACGACTTTCAGTGACCATGGAAGACCCTGAGGAGTAGCTCTAGGTGCCAACCAAGTAAGTTCTCTGTTGTTCTTTAATCAATAACTCCTCAAGTAAAATTTTATCCTTCTCAAAGATCTCTAATACAGTTTGACACCTGAGAGGTTTTGTCAGTTTAAAAAGGACAACCTCACCAAAAAAAAAATTTAGTAAAATACAAATACAAGTTATTAAGGTGTGTACCTGCAAGTCATAAAGATGAGGACAAATACAAGTTAACAAAATTCTCTTCATACTACCTTTCATAGTCTTAAAGATTGTTCAAAAACATCTGTCACAGTCATTCTGATATAAATATGCTGCTGTTTAAAACTTATGTTTTCATAAACCCAAAAAAAATCTTGTGAGTTCCAGGGAGTCGAATTAAAGGATCTACCTTAAACAGGTCACATACACCCCTCTCAAATCCCTGGGCCTAAATTTTTTTTTTCCTAAATTTAACTTTGTCCTCTGTTCTGCCAATACTTTAAACAGGTGTAAGAGACACCAGACATTTCCATATCACAAACACCAGACAGGAACAAAGAAACCAGCTACCCCAGTATGTGACCAGCACACAACTTTCTCAGGTTCCCCCCACCAAGATGACGCCCACAAATAAACAGGAAGCAGTCTTGAGAATCTACCACCCCAATTCCTTTAACCTGTTATGCCTAACCTCCTGCCTTTTTATTATAAAAAAAGAGATGGGAATATAATGGTCTGTCCTGCCCCTTTAAAAGACAAGCCCTGCCCACTCCCTCCTGTCCGCTAAGGCAAGCAGATATTCCTTCTACTTCTGCTTCTAGCCTGAGTCCCTTCCTTTCCATCTTTCTCCCGAAGAGGCACTTCTGCCTCTCTTTCTTCTCCCCACTTCTCCCCTTCCTCCCCTTCCCCTTCTCTGTTTCTCTCTGTGTGTCTCTCTGTCTCTCAATCTCTCTGCTTTTCTCTCTTCTCCCCTTCCCCCCTTTCCCTTCCATAACCCACAAAATAAATACCCACTTTCTCTGCATGGTGTGCCTAATATGTCTCTGTCTCTCACCTGCTGCTGCCCGGCTCGCTGCCTGGTACCAACTGCCTTTGTGGCCTGCTGTGGTCTTGTGCCCACTGCTCATGCTGCCACTTGGGGACCTGTGGCATTTTAGTTTTACCATAACACCTAGTGCATCAATTTGTGTATGGATTAGAGATAATAAATGTGTTATGTTTAGCTCTTAGAGTTCTAGCAACATTGGCAGTGGAGGCTAAAATTACCAGGCATTTGTCAGTAAACTATATAAGATAACAGTTTAACTTCCTCTTTGATAAAATAAAAATAAAAGGCAAGACATAATTGTTCTTTTTTCTAACCACTGCTGCGATAACATGGCTGGGCATCAGGGCTCCCAGATCATGTGCCTTGATATTTCTGAAAGTTTAGTCAGTGGAAACTATAAAACCTGTTTCCTGCTGTCATAGAGGAGGAAAAAGGAATACATCTTTGCCTTAATCTCATGGTTCCAGAACCACTTCAGCAGGCCCTCTGGATCTAGTATTGGAAAGACACACATCTCTTCCTGTCCTCAGGGTCAGCGCCCATCCCTTCAGGCACAAACATGGTGGTAAACAAACCAAGGCATCTAGCTCCACTTCTAGGCAATGCTCCTAAAGCAGATACCAGGACCACACTTACTGCCCCGTCAGGGCCTTGTGAGTATTAAACATTTGTTACGTGGGTGATTCAGATTCAGCTGCGTCAAGTAAGCTTTAATGCTACAAAACCTGTTCCGTGCTGGTATAGGTATTGAAAACCCCTCCCTGCAGTGGGTCTTTAATAGTAATGATTTTTATGCTCTAAAGCTTTGCTAATCCCATTCAGTTGCTTCTTAAAGATATATGATTATAGAACTGCAACAAAATATAAACCTTACTGGCTCTAATAAATTAAGTGTTCCGGCTGGCTTCTAGATGATTCCAGATAGCCAGTCCCAAGGGTGACTCCAGCTTCCACTTTCTTAGTGCAGTGACCCCAAGTGACCACGTCTTGTAAGTGCAGAAGAATAAACAAAGCATAGGGACAGGGTGGATCCCTACTGCAAACCCTTGTACAGGAAGCCACAGTCCCATTAAGCTCAGGACCCCGCCGTGGAGAACAATAGGAGGAAATTTGGTATTGCAGCCAAATAAAATCAGTTTTTCATGAAATATGGAACAGTTCTCAAAGGAGTTCAAAAGTAATAAGCCCTAAATTTGATCATACATCAACCGTTTTTATTGCATGGGTTTCGTTATTATTGTTGTATTTTCTGCAGTGCGGGGCAAGTGCTTGACCACAGAGCCACATCCCAGTTCTTCAGCAATGGATGGCTACACAGCTCACTCCAGTCAAGGACCCCAGATTGTCAAGTTGTCAAGGTACTATAAGTGCAATCAGCACTGTCATCATCATAATCCTCCCTCTCTCTCTCTCTCTCTCTCTCTCTCTCTCTCTCTCTCTCTCTGTGTGTGTGTGTGTGTGTGT
>JAQHUG010000199.1:1753031-1769815 GCA_028555095.1 Dicrostonyx torquatus
GAGGAGGAGGAGAAAGAAAATGATGATATAAAATAAACAGACAGGAAAATAAGCAGCAGTTAGTGGAGGGGAGAAGTCAGGACGTGGGAGAAGGTGTAAGCAAGAAGCTGAGAACTGGGCAAGCAGTAAGCTAGAGGAGAAAGTGGGTTAAGAGAGTCAAGTGTTGTGTTTAGTCTTTTATGGTGAGAGATACTTTTGTGGTACTGGCAAAGACTGGCAATGCAGGAGAGTGGGAAAGGCTGTGGTGTCATGCTTGATCGGCTAGGTAGGTCAGGGCCTGAATCAATTTGTGTTGCGGTACTTGTGCCTAGACATGCACCCATGTGAACACACACACACACACAAACACACACAGACTAAATAAATGTAGTTTAAAACTTGAGAAAGAGAATGGAAACAGGAAAGAGGAGAGAGAGAGAGAGATTTCCTCAGTAGCCGGCATGCAAGGTCATTGTGACAAGGAGGGTAAAGTTTTGAAACAAAAAAAGGTATAAAATAATCCCCCCCCCCAGCAGAGCAGAGAATGAAGGGCCTAAGAAATATACAACGCAGGTGCTGGGCAGCTAGAAGGGCCACCAGAGGTCACGAGAAGAATGAAGCCAGGTGTGGTGCATGCCTGTAAGCCCCACCCTGGGGAGATGGAGGCAGCCTGGAGCAGAGAGTCTGAAGCTGGCCTCACCTACACGAGAACCTGTCAATGAAAGGAAGGAGAGATAGAGACACAGGAAGAGAGGGAAGAAAAGACAAAAAAAAATCGAAGTCAGATCAGCTTGGCTGTGCGCCACACGCTCCAGCTTTGTTCGGCTGTGGGAATGGGGTGCGGGGAGTCCACCTGGACAAAGGCTATGGACAGGTCAACAAAGTGAGCGGGTCATGGTGTGAGGGACTGGAACAGTAGAGAGGTCAATGGATGTGGGGTTCTAAAGGTGAAAGAGTGTCAGTGCCTAGAATATGTATGTGTCCCCTAAACAGTCCCTCCCCATACCCAAATCTACCCCTTACTGATGTCCTATCGGTGTGAGTTAAAGCTTAATTCAAAAATAAGCAGGGCATCCCTCATCCAAGACTTCCCACTGCCTACCTGAAGGGCGAAGTCATGTTCCTGGACAGACTGTGTTGGTAAACTTACTGCCATTTCTTAATCCACAAAGTCAAGACTCCAGTGGGCTTCCTGGCATGGGTAAGTGCCAGGCCAGTGAGAATCTCATTACCTGTGGAAAACAGAATGTCAGCGCTCTGCAGGCCACTATGTGTGTCTGCTCTCAGGCCCAGAATTTCAAAGTTCAGCAGGACTGCCACTATACCCTGGGTGGAGAATGGAACAAAACCCAGACTTCCTTAGTCGGGCTTCTTAAACAGGGTGTAGGGAGGATCCAAAAGGAACAAAGTGGCCTCAAGTCAAGAATCCCAGTGGAAGCCTTGAGTGAGATGCCAGGCCTGGTTCATCCAGCCAATAGCATTGTTCAGTGGGCATCCCAGAGCTCTGGAGATCCAAAATAGCACATAGACAAATCATGGTTACTTTCCCTTTTTCTTTCTCTCACTCTCTCAGCACAGAAAACCCAACATTTCTTTTAGTATCTAAACTGATGTCTCTGTACCAGGTATTTACAACTTGTGTGTCTTCTCCAAAGTGTCTGGCCAGGATCTCAGAGCTTTAAAACTTGGCTCCTTCATCGGGTGATATGGACCACGGGGTCAACTCCGAGTCTTTGTGCAACCTCTGTTTTAAGAATCTCCAAGTAATATGTAAAGTACTAGTATCCGGGAATTCTGAACAAATGGAGGTTTCCTTGCTTGGTTAGGAGGAATAAAACCAGCAAGTTTGGTGTCTTATTTTTGTGAGATCCAAGGGAGATGTTCCTGTCATGTTTTACAGAGTTAAATACTGTGGAAGTCAGCGGTCCAGTACTTAAATAGCTGTTCCCCTGTCCAAGCCCAGGTCCAGAAATCTTTGAACATGGATGATAAAGACCTGCCTTCAGAGAAGAAACTGCAATCAGGAATCCTTTTCTCGGAGGTAAAGGGAAAAGCTTTAATGGTTCTTTAATGGTGGCTTGGGTTTAAGCACTAAACTGTCTCTCTAGTATTTGAAAGGATTTCGTTTGGAGCTCATTGTGTTGACTGTCTTCTGAAAGATTAGATAGTTTAGTTAGACTCCTCCTGGCCATGTAAATGTCTCCTCATTTATTGACTGTCTGCAGTCTTTATCAAAGACCGAACACAATCGCCAGCTTGTAAACAGAGATCCCATTATCTGTGTGCTACTGATAAGATTTACTGAGAGTTGAATTTTTTTTTTTTATGATTGACTGACCAGTTAAAGATACTAATACAGTACAGGAAAGGATGATAAATGAATAAGAATTCAGTCCATGAACGTGCCATTTTGTTTGGGGGCTACAATTCCTGATTTGCAACTGTAGATTGTAGAAGTAGTTACAAGTATAACACTCAGTTAAAACTATGGAAGTCCATGTGAATATGCCTTGCATTTTTCTGCTGCTCTTTCGATAACCTGCAAAGGGGTTTACGCTTCCCCAGGAAGACCACGTTAAATCTTTCAGGTCACAAAGAGACAAATTCCGTGGATGTGGATCTACTTTGGAAACTTTGCTAGGGGATTCAGATCTGAATTGGTTTTTGTTTTATTTTTGTTTGTTTTGGCTTGGTTTTGGTGCTGAATATGAAATCAAGATCCTTCTGGAGGCTTGGCAAGCACTACCTCCCGACTTAGAGGTCCGTGTTTTCAAATGCTGTAATCAAAATGCAAATTTGGGAAGGGGCTCAGTAGGTGGTTTTAATCCATGGGACCAACATTCTGTTGTATTGATTATGATTTTGGTGGTCTCTGCTGAGGGGGGCAGGTTCTGTGCCATTCAGCTTCCTTCTCTGAGTGACAGAGGAGAGAAGGTATCCCATCCTTCTGGACACACATAGCAAGGATTCCAGGAAACATGGCTTCTACAGTTCAACCAGAGCGAGAAGGGACTTTGTAGCAGGAGGTACAGGAAGAGAGAGGCTAGTGTTCAAGAGAAGGCAGCAAAATAGATGTGAACTTAGGCAGTTTTACCTGAGAGAGATGGAAAGGATGATCGCTTCCATACAGAGCACAAGTTGCTCAGTACAAAACAAAAAACCTTTGCCACGAAGTCTCTCCTCCCCTCAATGTTCTCAGCTCCTGACTCAGATGGACAGGGCCAGAACCACCTGCCCTTCTCCGTCGCACGCACTGAGGCTGGCCTTGAAACTTCCTGTTGTCTGCTTCCTTACCTCCTGACAGAAAACTGTCCTGAGCCCTGTGAGTCCACACAACGGCTCTCTGTGGGCCTTTCAAACTCCTACATCCAAATTGTATTTTATTCACGGATTCCTACATCCAAATTGTATTTTAGCCTCCCACAGCTGTAAATTCCTGCAGGGCTGGACTTAATCTTGTGTTTTTTATTTGTTTCTAGACAGGGTCTCACTAGTAGGGGTTGGCTTGGAATCGAGGCTGGCCTTGAATTTGCAGGGACCTACCTGCCTCTACTTCCCCAGTGCTGGGATGAAAGGCACACACCACCAACCTGGCTCAGTCTTAATGATTTAAAACATAACAAAGCAGAGGTTAGCATATAATGCATTTTTTTAATGCACCGAGCAGGTGCATTTTTTAGCCTTGGCTCACACACCTCATCTTCTCATCACCAAAAAGTTCTTACACCCTCAAGGGCCAGTTGTGCTCTGTGGGCATCTATGTGAGAATTGCACACTTGCACACTTAGCAGACTTGTGTCATGTCTCCGATCTGTGTCCTATGTATCACAATCACAGTCAAAGAGTCCCACGTCCACAGGCTGAGTCGGCTTCAGTCCCCTGCTTCACCCACAGTGCCTCAAGGTATTCTCTTCAGGGTTGTCACCTACCAAGTGACTGTTGATTAGGAAGGGAGGGAAGGTGGTCTGGCCACTTCTGTAAACGGCAGCACATTTGGGACTATCCAGGCACAAACAGAAGCCAAACCATAAGGAGCAGCAGGCAGACAGCCCCCCAGTCTTCAAACACCCCCAAAGAAAAGACAAAGAAAACTCACTAAATGTTTGCCAGGGGCAGGCAGAGGACAATAGCAGCACTTTGGTCAGGACATCCTAAGAAGGAACAAATGGCCAGTTGTCACTGGAGCAAACTAGGCAAAGGAGGCAAAGTCATCAATAAGAACTGGCTAAGCACCAATGATGCACAGGGCATTTGAGGTTCATTCTTCTTAACCATTTCATTGAGATGTAATTCATATACTGTGTACCTCACCCAATTACAGCACATGCTTCAGGGGACTGCAGTAGATACACCGTGTTGTACAGCCAGTAGCCCATATGACTTTATACCCTGCTCAACGCCTCCACCCCCGATTAGCAGTCCCACCTGTAAGTAATCAGCCGCTAACCTACTTTCTGATTTTACTGCTTATTCCTGTTCTGAAAACTTGATATGAAATGGAATAAACTATGGCTCCTTATGTCCAGCTTCTTTCTTTTAGCATATTCTCAAGGCTTTTGCATATCATAGCCTGTAGCAGAATTCATTCTCTTTTATCATCAGATAATGTCCCATCCTATGGATGCATCATGTCCCATAGATCCACTTATCAGTGATTAGGTATTTTGGGTACATTTTAATTTTTTATTAGCATTCATTAGTTATACAGGATCATGCCATTTTCATACACACACACAAAGTATTTTGACAGTCAGCTCCCACAGACTCTCCCTCCTGCTTCCCTCTGGTTGTTTCCTCTTTCCAAATAGTTGGGATGGGTTTTGTGCTTTCATTCTGAAAGTGGGTCTCATGCAGCCAAGGCTGCTGTCTGAAGCTGGCCTTGAACTTCTGATCCTCCTGACTCTACTTTCTGAGTGTTGGAGTATACGACCACATCTGACTACCAGGGCTGATTCTTGACAACTGGTATTTCATTTTTCTTTCCAATACTCCTGAAAGTAAGGTGTCTGTGTCTTCACACTACAGATGAGACCCAGATGGCCAATTCTCCCACTCCATTGAAAATGGCAGTAGGAGTGAGCCCAGGTCTGCTCGCCTCAAAGCTTCCATATTCAGTCACCTGCTATTGAGCAAACCTTCCTGTACAGATAGCTCACAAACACTAAAGACTCAGAGTAACAGCTTCCCCTCCCATCTTTCAGGAAATGTAGCTGCCAATTAAATTATTTCGGTAGCTGTGGACATAACGGCAAGCACACAAGCTTTGGGATAGACAAGTCATGTTCTGTCCACTTCATAACCGTGTCATATGAGCCAAGGTGTTAAATTTCTGTCTCTGTTTCCTGCCATGTAAAAGTGCAAACAATTCCCCTCACTGTGGTGGGGATGAATTGAGGCGGGGATGTGAAGTGCCTGACACGGAGTAGGTAGTTATGGTGTTGTAGCTACCACGCTCATGGCTGTTTTCAGTGGAAGTAAAAACAAGTTTCATACACACATGCATGCATGCATACACACACATGCATGCATGTATACATACATACACGCATGCATGCATACACACATACACACACGCACGCATGCACATACATACACACACGCACACATGCACGCACACACACACACACCTCTTCCCCATTGACAGGAGTCTGGGAAAGCCAGCTCTGGGTGTGGGGTGGTGGGAAATCCAGGCAGAAATCTCCAGTGGCAGACAGGCAGAGATAAGAGGCAGGAATTCAGGTGAGAGGTCAGGGTTAGAGATATGGATTCTGGGGTTATCTCCATGAAGGTAGAAGTGTTGTTCCCACCAATCAAACTAAGAACACCACCACAGTTTAAAACCAAATTTGAAGCAAGCGTTAATAAAATACTGGTCAGGTGGATGGGCTCTGGCCAGGTCCATACCCCGGTTCCCAGGAAATGACCTGGAATCAAGTATGGCAAGGACTTAGAAGGAAAACCCATACATAATTCATCGCATTTTCCATCAGGTTCAATCAGGGGCAAGCATACATTCTGACATATTTCCTGCCTGCCTGCCTGCCTGCCTTCTGCCCACACGTGATCAAGCACATCCAGTGCAGATGGGTCAAACGAAGTTGTTTAGGAGGGTGAAAACACGTGGCCTCTAGCATTTCAGGAACTCTCTCTGTCCTTGGGCCTTGCAGATCGGACTCATTTTGTTTCATGGATCACTAAGGCATAGTAATTAAAGCTTAAAATGTAACTTTGGCTCTCACAGACGGTTGACGCTGTGATGGTGTTTTAGTAAAACCAGGCAGAAAATGAAGAAGTGAGTCCAAGTTCCAAACCCTGCACTATCCACAGTTAAGGCCATAGGACAGAATAAGAAGCAACAAGAGATAGAAACAAGCACGTGAGGGGCTGTGATTGGACAAAAGTAGCATTTAATTATGAAAGCCAAGGAGAAAGGACATTTGAGACAGAGAGGCGTGGGAGAAAACCGAAAAGGCTTTGGTAAGAAGGTATACAGTACTGAAGACTGGGATGAGCCGCTACGGTCAGCACCCAGACGCCCATGGAGGCTTCAATACTGAGCACCTACCCATCCCATCCATTGGGCACCTGGAAAACGTTTAAGCAACTCTGCTCTATGTAAGCACCGCAGTAAGTGGCCAGTCTTAAGGGTGTAGATTCCAGGAAGGTGGCATTGTTTTAATGGGAGAGTATGTAAATCCCAACAATATGACTTGAGATTTCATGATGCTCTTACCCTGTCTCCTTCCTCAAATCACAACTGCCTGAAAGTGCCACTAAGACAACATTCTTTTTCCTAACTATGTATTTGTCTAAGAGAAAACTTTTACCAAAACAGCATGTCCCAGCAGGTTCAATGCAGAACAGACATTGAATAAGAAGGGTCTCCTGTTGTGTGTTAGGACACACACTAAAGATACTTGGAAACTCTATAAATGACACCACTATTCTTACAAATTATTTGCTATTTTGGGAAATATACCTAATTTTTACAAGATACCTGTGTTAACATGTAATAATCTTACTGCTGCTATTTTAAAATGGACTAATAAATAATATCAAAAAATTAAAATACAAATCCTGAGCCCACTGACTTCCCTGCCCCTGTCATCACCACCAAAGACTCTGGTTCAGTAGGAATGACATTAGCCCTGGAAAGGTTTGTTTATTCTGATTTCTTGGATTGCCATGCTGGAGACCTCAGACTGTACTTTGTTAAGATGTGGTCTCACATAGCCCAGGCTAGCCTCAACCTCACTATATAGTCAAGAATGACCTCAACATCATCCTTGACCCTCTTACTTTGTGTCCCCACATATTTAGATAAAGGCTTATGCCACCATGGTCAGCTTATATGGTGCTGGGGATCAAACCCCCAGATTTGTGTGTGAGTTTCATCACCAGCCCTCAGAATACTCTTTAGATAGGACTTTCTATTCCTAGCGCCCCTACTACTGCCTGGATTACAAACAGAAAAGAGAAAGAGAAATGCACTGTGTTCGGGGCTGGGGAGAGATTGCCTCTGGCATCTCATTTCCACTATATACATTTCAGAAGCAGACAAGAGCTCTGAGTGAATCCCCCAAGGTGTCACGGCCTCCCCACCTGTCCTGAAGCCTCCGTTCTGGCCAATGCATTTAACTATGTTTGAAGTCCATGTTTCCTTTGGTAAAGCTTTTTCCATCATAGCCATTTATCAAAGGATTTATAACCCTCAAGGTAAAGTTCCTTGCAACAGGCCTGAAGGATGGTCTCCACCACAGACACGTTAAGAGCCCTTCAGGTGCATTAATGCCCTGGCCCCTGGATTTATTGCAACACAGTAAAGTTTCTCTTTAGAAAACACACTCTGAGTCCCTGCAGCCTTTTCCAGAAAGAGATGAGGAGCTGAATGATTTGAGAGGGAGTCAAAGAATGCCATCTTTTTAATTATGTGCTAAACACAGGAACACCTAATACAAATATTTGGCTATGTGGTCAAGCAGTGGCTTAAGGTCACCGGCAGAAATTTACAGGGAACTTTAAGGGCCCTGCACAATGATCTTCTTAGTTATGACTTCTGAATTGCTCTTCATTGCCAATACCACTGCACTTGGACATAAATAAAATTTGCTGAATTAGGGCCCTGCCCTGGCTAAAATGTTTACCCTTTCCTTGAAATGAGTTGTGGTCATGGAAGCCTTTCTGTTTTGTTGGCAGGAGCAGATTTACACAAGATTAGCCCTCTTAACATAGCCTAATGACTCACTAACTTAAAATGCTTTCTGGGTAGGTGCTGGGCTTGTCTGCTCAACGTGGCGGGGAAGAAGGGGAAATCTAGTTCAGAATGTCTTTGGGTAGCATGATGCCACACCGCCATGTTGCTATAATATCTATTCTGCACATAGTTTTACCAAATATTGGACTGGAGAAGTTGTCAATCATGCTCTCTGCTCTGCTTGAGCCCTGGCTCACAAAGATGTGATGTGTCCTATGAGGCTTAGCACTCCACGCGCTGGACCATCGGCCTCTGATGTGCCGGGCTTGTCTCCCGACTGAAATGAAAGGCAGTCGTGTGGTGATCTGAGAAAAATTCCCATGGTCCCGACTGGTCACAGAGGACAAAAGCAGCAGAGAAGGGGGAAAAATTCTAAAGACAATGTCAGGTACAGTGGTGCACACCTGTAGTCCCAGAGCTTAGATGGCTGAGGCCAACCTGGGTGACAGACCTTGTCTTAAAAAGTAAAAATAAACAAATACTAATTGTTTACTTAAAAAAGAAAAGTCTTAGGGCTTAGATTTGGAGGAAAGGTGTGTGTTTCATTTTTGATCACCTTCCGGTGGGCTCACACCTTTCAGTAAGATTTCACTCGGGACAGTCTTTAAATACTATGTTAAGTAGACCCTGAAACACTTCCTTTTCACAATGCTTTTCTCTTAGCATCACCCCAATGACAACTGCCACACCTGCATAATAGCTCAAAAGAAGGACTTTGTAAAATCCTTCTAGAATAATCCTCAGACATCATGTGCTCAAATTCACCTTGGCATACCCAGAGCCTAGCACCATGTATAACCTACAGTATGCTGTTCACTAAATTTATTTATAATTTTTTATTAGTGTGTGTGTGTGTGTGTGTGTGTGTGTGTACAGGCATGCAGGTGCCATAGTGTGTACATTTGGAGGTCAGAATTCAGTTCAATTCCTCAACCATAGGATGTGGGAACTGAACTAAGGTCTTCTATTTTTAAATTTATTTTATTTATTATGTATAGTGTTCTGCCTTCATATGTACCTGCACCCCAGAAGAAGGCACCAGATCTCATTATAGATGAACCACCATGTGGTTGCTGGGAATTGAACTCATGACCTCTGGATGAACAGTCAATGCTCTTAACTGCTGAGCCACCTGTCCAGCCCCCAAACCCAGGTCTTCCAGTTTGTACAGCAAGGACTTTTAGTCACTGAGATAGCCCAATGACCCAGGTAATAAATGTTTTAGATGACTGTTAAATGCAGGAGCAGAGAGAGTCAAGAATTGTCAATTTGATACACTATTTAAAGTGCAGCTCTTCCTCACAAGTATCAGGACTGTTGGTTACTGTCATGGATGGGGCAATGGCCTGAATATGAGAAGGATCCCTTGAAGGTCCCTGCCTTGGAAGTTTGATCCCCAGGTATCCTAGTTAGCTTTAACTGTCGTCAACTTGATAGCCTAGTGTTACCCAAGACGACTGTCTCAACTGAAGGACGGCCCAGATCAGATTGGTCTGTTGAGTACGTTGGTGAGGGGCTGTCTTGATTGTCAACTGATACAGAAAGGCCCAGCCCATGGTTGACAGTACCATTCCCTAAGCAGGTGGTCCTGGGCTGTGTAAGGAGGGAGCCACCAAGCAGCACTGCTCCATGGCTTCTGCAGTACTTCCTAGCTACGAGTGAGTTTCCTGGTCATCGGGATTGCGTCAAGAAATAGTAAGCACACTTGTCTGCTTGTTGACATCCTTCAGTGGTGGGCTGTGACCTGAGAGTCTATGCCAAATAAACACTTTCCTACTGAAGCTGGTTTTGGTCAGAGTGTTATATCACAGTCACACAAATGAAGCCACAGCTCCAGAGTAGAGATACTGGGGCATGCTGTGAACTGTTAAGAGGCAGAGCCTACTAAGAGGTCCTTAGGTGATGGGAACCACCAAAGAGGGATTAAGAGACTATAGTACTCTTCCTTTTGCTTCCTAGCTCATATCTTGAGTGTTTCTTTTTTCCTACCATTCACTCCTACTATCGTATGTAGTCTTCCAGAGGCAGAAAGCAATAGACAAGTCCTATGTGGAGATCTGGTCTCTGAGCCATGGATGAAAATAATCTTTGACTGAGTTAAAATAACATAATTTCAGTATAACAATCCAGAGAGGACAAATACAATGCATATGAGCTATCAGGTAGCTTTCCTTTGAGGGGAACTGGATTATTGAGCAACTATGCAGCATGGGACACAGCCAGAAAGGAGATAAGAGGATAGGCCTGGTTCAGGACAACAAGGAGCTGCCAGGGTGTATCGTGAGGCTTCCAAGCACCTCAAGGACTTAAAAAACGTGAAAATTCCAGTGCCTTTTCCAAATGGGAGTCACAGTATTGTCCTGCCCACCCCCCTACATACACACACTTCCTCCCTCCCTACTCCCCCACACACACTTCTCTCATCTCATTCCACGCATGGGCTAGCCTTGAACTCACTCTATAGCCAGACCTTGATTTTCAGATTCTCCCATTTCTACTTACCAAATGCAGGGATTACCCACCTGGGTCACTCTGCCCAGTTTATGCCGTATGGGGTGGGGGTGGGGTTCAAGCATGCTAGGCAAGCAGTAGTCTCCCAGGTGAGCACCATCCCCACCCCCACGCCATCATTACTCATTCTAGAGCTTCTCTCTCTCCCCAGCCACAGAAAACTTTTCTTTTCTATTCGGCCTCCACTCTAGTTTCGGGTCTGTGAAAAAGCGAATGTGTCTCCTAGTGAAGAATACTCGTGATGACTGACTCTACGAACCCCAGGGGGGATTTGGTGTGGCTCCCAGGAAGTCAGGGAAGTGGCAGTGTTAACCCTGAGTCATACGGTTCAACAACTTGTTTAATTTTCCAAACTCTGACAGGCATGCCATCCCCTCTCTGAAAATGATATAATGACGATATTTTCGTCATTCGAAAAAGACTTTCTTAGATCATTTTTCTCACAACAATGGCAGTAAATTAAAAACATCCTCAATCTTCATCAATAGGGAAATGGTTTTTGTTTTTGTTTTTTTTTCTTTAAATGAGTCTGATAAATCTGTCCACAAAGTCCTAATGTTAGCAAGAAAAGCAGACTGAAAGAAAGACGCGTGGCTGATCTGTCGTTGCTGCTTTGCTGCAGTCCAGGCATGGAACCCAAGACCCTAAGTACGCGAGGTAAACCCTCTTCCCTGAGCTATAGCCCCAGCACTCACTTTACTGGCTTTGAAATACCAAAGTTATGGTTCTGGATATCCACAGTCATTCACACATAAACCCAGGCAGACCTAGCAACACTCCAGTGACAGCAGCAGCCACCTCTAAGGAGAAGAGTAAAGACAAAGGAGTCCAAACAGCTTCTGACTTCCTCACTGTGGCTGGTTCTCACAGCACCACGTGCTGTGTGGGCTGCTGGGGGAGAAAAAACCTTAGTGGTGTCCAACAGCCAATGCTACAAGTCCAGGCTAGGGGGACAACCAACCACTTGGCACTGGATTTGAGGCCTGCTCTGCTCCAGGGAGCTCATGCTTGGTACTGTAAACCTAGTCAACAAAAGCCTGTGTCTGGGAAGGTCTTTGGCCCTCGAGAGAACCTTCTACTGTTGTCTTACTATATAGATATGTTATCTGCGTGCTTTCTAAAAATGTAGGTTTATACCCATAGATTAGTGCTGCTCTCAATCTTGGCCAAAGAAACTTCTCTCGTGGTCAGCAATTACCCCTCCCTGCCCTCCAATAGCCCTAGCAAAGCCCAGCACATGTTCCTGTCCTCCTCTTCCTCAATTCAGCACAGGAAAGACAAACACTCAACTATCCAACTGCTCTGGCCAATTTAAATGAGTTTTTCCCCCACGTTAAGTATGCTGAATACAACATTTACTTTTTTTTTTTAAACCTCTCCTTGGGACTTGTTCTGCTCTTGTTGCACCCTTTTCAAATTAGCACTTTATTCTTGGATATCCCCGTGCTCAGAGAAGCCTCCTCTGGAGCCCGCCCTCCCCGCCACCCTCTCATTGTGTTCTCTGCAAACACTGGCTTCCTAGAAAACCATCTCGTAGGCACTGGTGTTGGACATCAAACCATTTCCTCCTGTGCTCTAATTTCAATTTCAAGTTCTCGGTCCTTGGTTACCCGGGGCTCTGTCTCGTTCCAGAAAGAAAATGAAAATTATCTGAGCAACCCGCATCCTTGGCTGCAAAAGTTCTGGCAACTATGCACTCAAGGGTGATCAATTCCTGCAGGCAAATTATCCCTCCATTTTTAAAAGAAATAAACAAGCCAGACTCTCCTCCACTTTCTTTTTAAAGAAATGTTTTGCTTTGTTTTTTCCTTTCTGTGGTCCTCTTAAATATCTTAAACAAGGAACTTTAATAAAGAGGTGGCCCTATCTAATATTTATTGTGTTCCTGATACAAACTAAGTAGTGTGCCAGCACTAGGCCTTTAATAGTTTTAAGGATGTTTCCTGAGCCCTGCTTTAGGGAAACTGGTCACTTCTGTTTGTACTTCTTTTCTTCCCTTTTGTGTACCCAGGTTTCTCAGCCCCAGTTTTGAATATTCACACCCCAATTCTCTAATCTTTCTTGTTAACACCTCGTAGCTTGGCCTTTGATTATTTCACTCGGTGATTAGCGCTCCTACAATAAGTGTTAATCTCTTTTAAAATACCTCAAAGCTCTGCCCTTCCCTAAGTGTTGCTGCCCCAGTGGGTATTCCAGAGAGGATATCCCTATTGTGAGTCCTATCTATGGAGCATTTCCCTCGCACACCACTGGCTCAGGAAAGGCCTGCGTCAAATCTTGTGACACAGTTAAAATATAGTATTGCAAGCTCAGGTTGCACCCACCACATACTCTAGACTCCTACTGTGTGCAGCGGCTTGTCACTACTAAAAGCAGAGCCTCGTGTAGTAATAGCAGCGAATAGACCTCTAGAGGGCGCCCGCGGTAGTTCTGTCCGGGAAGAGCGGATTCCAGGCCTTAGAGAGCCAGATAGAAAACATCGTGCAGGGTTTCCCCCGCACCCTTTTACCCACCCGAGTCACTCCAGTGAGAGCTGCAGCCTTCTCTAAAGCAGCCAGAGCAACTGCCAATCCTCTGCATACCAGTGTGAGAGCATCTCCAGCTCTCTTAGCTAGTTTTCTCCTAGATGATGAGTGAATATGAACTAGCAAGTGAAGTAAGTTGGTCCACACAATGATCCTTCCTATTTCAAAGTGAGGAGTGGGTTTGTCTTAAATGCAGGCTAAAGCCTGGGCAGTGGTGGCATGCACCTTTAATCCCAGCACTCTGGAGGCAGAGGTAGGCTGATCTCTGTGAGTTCGAGGCCAACCTGGTCTACAAGAGCTAGTTTCAGAACAGGCTCCAAAGCTACAGAGAAACCCTGTCTCAAAAAACAAAAACAAACAAAAATATGCAGGCGAGAGCAGCGGTTCTCAACCTGTGGGTCTCGATCCCTCTGGGATCACACTACCTTTTTACAGGGGTCACCTAAGGTCATCCTGCATATCAGATCATATTTACATTACAATCCATAACAGAGGCAGATTACAGTTATGAAGTAGCAACAGAAATAATTTATGGGTGGGGATCACCACAACATGAGGAACTGTATTAAAGGGTCACAGCTTTAGGAAGGTTGAGAACCAGTGGTCTAGAAATACGCTTTCAAAGTGGCAAGCCCTTAGCAGGTACCACACATGAGGAAGGACAAACTTAAGAAACTAATTTTTCCTTTTGAATTTAAGACAGCAGCTTTCATCTTTGTGGCAGGTGGTCAGCTTCCATTAGACCACGGCAGTTTCAACACTTTAGAAAGTTTCCCATAAAGCCTGTTCTTCCCCATCTGCCCCTCCACTACACGCAGTCAACATAAGAACTCAAATCTTATCGTTTCTGACATTATGGCAACTAACTTTGTTATTTACCTTTAAAGTAAGATGAGCTTTTGCATCATTCCTCCATATACCCTCTCTTTGGCATACACACAGCAACCATTCCAACCCATTTTATAAGTCGGTAAGTGGAGGTCCAAAGAGACTGAAACTATACAGTCATGTACTGTGTGAAGTTAAGAATTTAAAGTCACTAAATCCAGCATGATGGAGCAATGCTTTTCTTTAATCCCAGTACTTGGGAGGCAGAGGCAAGGGGATCTCAGAGTTCAAGGCCAGCCTGGTCTACAGTGAATTCCAGGACAGTCAGATCTACACAGAGAGACTCTATCTCGAATAAAACCAGTTAATTAATTAATTTAATGTCCCATCACCCAACTTTCACAGTCAAGAGCATCCCCACCAACTTTTATAAGGCTCCTTCTTCACCATGCAATCGTTATTAGCATGAGCAATTCATAACAGCAGAGCAAGGCCTAGAAAACAAGCAGCATGCATCACTGCTGCACGGGCTGGAAGCATGCATTTGTCCATAGACTCATGGGAGGGAAACCCCAGAACTAGGCACAGCAGAGACAACTAGTTGTGCATCATGGAACTGGGGCAGAGAAGTGAGAATTCCAAAGACTGAGTCAGGGACAGCCATGAGCAAGCCCGTCGTTTTGGTATTCTTCATTCTGAACACTCACCCAGACCAGGTAGATCCGGACCATTGAACAGTTGCCTGAGTACGGTTACTGGGAATGGAGGGCACTTATTAAAATCAGACCTGCCAAAACGTGAGCGCCTGGAAGGCTCATGTGCAGAAGCTTCCCAGGAATCCTGACCACATGAGAGACTCAGAAGCCAGATGGCGGGAGCAGGTCTACAGGTTCAAAGTCAGCACTACCTGCTCCTGCATTTAACCAGTGAGAACCCTTGAACAAGAGGAAGCTTTCTGGAGAGCTGAAACAGAGAAAGAGAAAGTCTTATTAAAGAGAATCGTGTTGACTTAGAGTTGTGGCTCACACCTTTCATCCCAGCAGCCCAGGAGGCAGAGGTAAGGGTATCCTGTGAGTTTGATGCCAGGCTGGTCTACATAACACAGTCCAGTCCAGCCATTTTTATATAGTAAGACCCTGTTTCAATACAAACTGTAATTGGATTGTATTGGTGTGGCTATAAGAGGAGGAAGAGGCATCAGAAAGCAATCCTGGCAGAGAATAAGCTACCTGAAGCAAGAGAGCACAAGTCAGAAGACAGTGCATCCTTGACTTTGGACTTTCAGCTTCTAAAAACTGCGGGAAATCAGTTTTGCTGACTCCCTGCCTCTGCTTTCCCTCACACTATCCACAAAAGACTAGCACATTTCTCTAAGCCTCGGGTTCTTTATCTGCAAAATGGGGACAATAACGTTACCCTTGCCATAGGGTTGAGAAAATTAAATGAAAGGGATGTGTGTGTGTATGTGTGTGTGTGTATGTGTGTGTGTAGGTGTTTAACAGGCTAATAGTCATACAACAGGAGCTAATTAATACAGCCCTGTGATAGAACTACGCATGAGATTCTGAGAAATCTCTTGACACAACACCCTCTTCAGCTTACTAAATGGTCATATCAACATTATTATAAATTGTAGATAATTTTAAATGATTTTAAAATATCATAATTATACAATGCTTATTCTTTCAAAATGGCTTCAAAGTCAAGGCAAATATTTTTTAAAGCCATGTGCTAATCCTGTTACAAAAGAAAAAAAATCCAATAAGTTTCAATTTTATTCTCAACAAAATATCATAGGAAAAAGTTAATGCAACCAATTTTCCAATCCCATGAGAAGAGAGTCTGTGATCTGATTAAGGAGAACTCTGGGCAGGCTCAGGAGGGAGATTACACGGTACACAACTGCGGACCAGAAACGCCCTGGCTAACTGTCAGGGGACTTCTTCCCCACATTCTTGAGCTCTCTGAAAGGTCAGGAAACAGGTGCTCAGTGCCATTGTTCTTGGCTCCATTCCTCCATTTAAAGATTCTCATTAAATCAAGGAACGGAGGAAAGCGTGGAGAGGTCAGTCCCAGGTTCAGCAGCACTTAAAAGGGTCCAGTGGGGAGGAATCAGGAGGAGAGGATGTTGCCAAGGCTGTGGAGAGGTCAGTGAGAAAGGGCCAGAGGGAACAGGTCATACCAACAGGTACCCCACCTGACCCAGGACTCCTTAGAAGCTCTTTTGGGAACCCCTCCTGCCACCAGCCAGAGCACTTCATAGTCAGTGCGCCAGCCTTGCCGGAACAGCCAAATGGAGCAGCAGACGCGAAGTCCAGAATGCACCTTCAGCCCTTGCTCTCCCAAGCGGTCCAGTCCCTTTTCTTCATTAGCATGTACTGACAGAGGGTGGGGCCTGTGCTAGGGGTTGGGGTTACAGCAGTAACCAAGGAAGTCTTGCTTTCATAGAGGAAGATGCAGATGATTAAAAAAAAAAGCTATGTAATGACATGACAGGATGGGAGAGACGTAATGAAGAGAGAGGGGCAGGACAGCAGGGTACCAGTGGAGTAGGGAGGAAGGGGTTTGCTGAGGGTGTTAGGTTTGAGCAAACGCTTGACTAAAAGGAGAAGCCACATAGGTCTTAGGAGGACTGAAGGAGAACAACCAATAGGAGCCAAGGCTCCAAAGACACAGGGAGGGAGCTT
>JAQHUG010000199.1:1784619-1802313 GCA_028555095.1 Dicrostonyx torquatus
ACTGTGGAAACCTTAAGAGTCACATGTTCTCCACTGCAGGTTTGACCAAATTGCTTATCTTCTCAGAACTAGTTCATATGCAGCTGACCTCAACTATACCTTCAGGTTCCAATGCTGGGATTCTAGAGACATTTATTCCCTACAGTGAATTGACACGTTTTCTAGGATTGTAAAAAGTAATTGTTTTTGGCAGTTGCATTATATTAATGACATTGCGTCAAGAAAGCAGGAGAAAGAGAATGCTTTTTCAAAATTTTAAGTGTATAGACTCATTCAAACCCAATCACAGCTGGGCGGTGGTGGCACATGCCTTTAATCCCAGCACTCAGGAAGAAGTATCAGGTGGATCTCTGAGTTTGAGCCCAGCTTAGTCTACTAAGTGAGTTCCAGGACTGCCTGGACTACACAGAGAAACCCTGTCTCAAATAATTTTTTAAAAAAATTCACAAACTGTAAGAGACTAGAGAAAGAGTGTGAGAGAAAATCAGAGGTGTAAGGAAATAATAAATAGACCTGTTGGGTGTCTCTAGAAAGCACTGTGTCTTAAAACTGTGATTTATATTTTAAAATTCAATTATCAGAAGGAAAAATTAAAAGTGTAACTTGCCCAAGAACTCATGTCTAGTACGTGGAAAGATAGTGTTGAAACTTGAGTTTATTTAAAGTTCAAAGTCCATGTTCCTTCCACTTATCTACTCATTTTCCAAAAACAGAACAAAACAGGATTCGAGGAAAGTGAATGAGATTTGGAAGCAATAAATACTACAGCAAAAGCAAAGATGGGTTCATAGGTAGATTCCCAGAATCCCGGGGGTGGAGCTGAAACAGCAAAACCATGCTTCAGGTCGGCTGAGCTACATAGCAAGGTTCCTGCTTCAAAAAATTCTGAAAAATATATGAAAACAAATCACAAAAAGCAAGCTAGAAAGGGAAAGGAAGGAACAAATAATCCAGCTAATCTCAGCCCTTGAGAGCGGTCCTCCTGGACGGGTTCTCATCCTGGCCCGCAGCTCTCCCTCCTTAATAGCAATGAAAACTATGTCATTTCAACATAATATGCAATAACCAAAGCCCCACTGCATTTAAAGGGCCTCAGACACCATTTCTGTAAAGGAATTCTAAACATTATTGCAGAGTTGGTGCATATTAGTTCTTTTTTGCTATAGCAAAGGAGCTAGACCAGAAAAGGAACTAACCCTAAAAATCAATAAATAAGAAATAAAGATTAATTGGAAAGAATAAGAGCGGTGTGGATAAAATATTTAAACAGAGCAAACGTGCAAGTGACCAAGAGGAAGGATCGGGTGCGCACAAATGACCAAGCCGAGGGGGAGAAGCTGAAACCAGCTGTGGTCCTCTCTGAAGGAGCTGCTGGGTAAGGGAAATGTAAAGCTGTAGGAAGTGGGCAGGGAGATGAGAAAGGACACCAGATCACTAGCTGGTGAGTAGTCACTAGGCAGAAACCAGGCACCGGCTCACAGATGTACGGAATGTGAGCCTGAAGGGCACAACGACCAGCGCTTCACATACACCAAAGAAAGGGATGGGCAAGGGAAGGTGCCCGGAACCTAGAGAAGGGTAGATCCACCCTGCACCTCAAAGAAAAGTGCTTTGGGAGTTAGGGAGGCAATGAACACTCCTTGAAAGAATCAGTTTTCAGTTAAACTCAGTGTCAAGAAAGTGCTTTCTCTATATATCTGCCTGTCTGTCCGTCTGTCTGTATGCGTGTGTGTATGTATATGTGTGTGTGTGTATATATATGTGTGTGTGTGTGTGTGTGTATGTGTGTGTGTGTGTATCAGTTATCAGTGTTGGATTTTAACATGCCAGACAAACTATCTACCACTGAGCTATATCTTCAGCTGTCAGAAAAAGAAGATTTCTCTGCCCAGGAATTGGCCCCAGGGTGCAGTGGTGAGAGCACCAAATCCTACCACTAGGTCACCAGAGAACGTTGTGGGTTTCCTTGGCTTGGACTGCTTGCCTACTTGTCTCCACTTTCTTTCCTTCCTTCCTTCTTCATTCCTTTTCTCCCTCTTTTCCTCACTTCCTTTCTCCTTTTAACACAGGGCACCACATATCCTGAACAAAGGCTCTGTCACCAAACTACATCCCATCCCACATTTTACCTTTCTTTTGAGGTAGAGTCTCAGGAAATTGCCCAGGCTGGCTTTGAGCTTGTGTGTCCTCCTGCCTCAGGATCCCAAGTAGCTGGGATCACAGGCCTATGTCCCCAGACCCACTCAGCTAGGATAACAAGAGCAAAGAGCAAGTGCGGGTGATAGACAGGAAAATGCCAGCCCAGAAGTGAGAGGATTCTAAAAGCTAAAGCCCGATCAAGCTGGCTGCTTGCAGCTGTGTCCTCATGGAACAGTGCCATCAAGAATGAAGCATCTGTTTTCAGTGTGTGTAGGAAAGTCCCGATTTCAGGACTGACCACTTGTTATTGGATAATCAATTAGGAGCTCATCCCTGAGAAACACTAATATTCTCTCTCTCTCTCTCTTTCTCTCTCCCTCTCTCAGTTTTTGAGACAGGATTTCTCTGTGTAACCCTAGCTGTCCTGGAACTCACTTTGTAGACCAAGCTGGCCTCAAACTCACATGTGCTGGATTAAAGGCGTGCATCACCATGCCCAGCTAATTTTCCCACGCTCAACAGTTCGTTCACGTTGTCAGGAAGCTGTTAGTTTGTTCCCGGCTGCTCAGCCCCAAAATAATCACACAGAAACTATATTATTTGCAATACCGTTTTGCCAATAGCTTAAGCAAATTTCTAGCTTACTCTTATATCTTAAATTAACCCATTTCTATTAATCTGTGTATCGCCACATGGTTGTGGCTTACCGGCAACGTTCCAGCACATCTGTCCTCGGTGGCAGCTACATGGCTTCTCTCTGACTCTGCCTTCTTTCTCCTAGAATTCAGTTTTCCCACCTAGCTCTATAATGCTAAGCCACTGGCCAAATCAGATTTATTCATTAACCAATAAAAGCAACACATAGACAGAAGGACTTCCCACATCAAGTTCAGGTCTGGTTTAAGCAACCATATCATTGCATTATCATGGGCACAGCCTCCCTGTCATTTCTAAGAGATTGTGATCTCACAGCAGATTTCCTGGCCCTCTGATTCTTAAAATGTTTTTGTTACCTCTCCTGTAATGATCCCTGAACTTTAGGTGCGAGAGTTGTGTGGTAGATGGAGCCGGGCTCCCCATGATCAGTCACTGCTATTTGTTTTTGTTTTCTGTATTTTAACTAGTTGTGGCTTTCTGTGGTGGTCTGTTTCCTGCAGAGAGAGAGGCTTCTTTGGTGAGAGGTGACAGCTACACGTATTTGTGTGTAACAAAAAGCAATTTTCTAAGATGTATTTGTTTGGTGGCAGGGGCGGGCACAAGCGTGTGTGTGCCATGGTGCACAGGTGAGGCGAGGGTGCAGCCTTCTTCCCATCATTAGCGAGCAGAGTGTCTCTTGTCTCTGCTGCTGCGCTGCTTAAGTGAGCTTCTGGCTGTTCTTGTCTCCATCTCCAACCTCATAGAAGTGCTGGGGTTACAGATGGAGGGAGCCTCTGCATCCTGCTTCTTACATGGGTTCCAGGAATTGAACTCAGGCTCTCAGGCTTGCATGGCAAGCGCTTTTACCCTCTGAGCCATCTCCGCGGCCCTCCGAACGATTTTTAAAGACATTCAACTTTACTAACAGCAAAAGAAAGCACAAATGAAACTAAACTCCACAAAACTGGATAATACCAATGTTACTAGGAAGTTGGGGAAACACGACCTGTTGGACTTCTAGGTAGATTGCAAAAGGATACATGGGCACCCAATTTAGCAATGCTTATTAAAATTTAAAATGCACATTTTTTTCCCCTTCCAAGTTAGGGTTTCTCTGTGTATGTAGCCCTGGCTGTTCTAGAACAACGGTGGCACTTCCACAGAAATACTGATACATGAGCAAAAAGACATTTGTACAGGGTTGTTCAATATTGAACTATTTGTCAAGCAGAAAAACACCTCCCCCTAAAAAAACCTGAAATAGTCCGAAGTCTAATGCAGCAAACTAAGTAAATAAATTATAGCAATTATACCCTGGAACATCTATAAACCAGAACACAGAATCGTGGGATAAATATGTCCATGCTGACTTTTAATCTATCTAAGATATACTGGCAAAGAAAACACACAAGTTTCAGAAGAGCATGCGTGTAACTCATTTTTAGCTTTGTTGTGTTTTGTTTTGTTATTGAGACAGAGTTTCTCCGTGTAGCCCTGGCTGTCCTGAAAACTATTCTGTAGACCAGGCTGGCTTCAAAGTGCTGGGATTAAAGGCATGAGCCACCATCAACACCCTGGCTTCATTTTAACTTTTTAAAAACAGTAAGATTTTTTTATGTGTATTAGAACAGTGTGTGTTAATTTCTGTTTGGTATCACTACAAGAGTCTTGAATTTTATTTTTTTTCCTCCCTCCTTTTTCCCACCTCCTTCCCTCTCTCTCTCCCTCTCTCCCTTTTCTCTGTCCCTCCTTCCTTCTTTTCTTGTGCTGGGAACCAAACCTAGGTTCTTGTATGTACTGGGCAAGCCCTCTACCACTGAGTCACTCCAGCAACATAAATTTTTAAATTATACATTTCTGTACTTAGGAAGGTGTCTGTGTTAATAAAACACATTTATTACTTTAGTAATTAGAAAAGAGATTTTTATTATCAGTCTACAGGAAGTGCTGATCTCTGCACTCAGCATTTACAGCTACTTTAAGAGGGCTTCAGGCAAAGGTCCCAAGTCTTTTTCCAGACAAGGGAGCACTCAATTCTGCACTGATTCTGGCAATCCAGTCTCTGTAGTGTCTGAGGTAGAACAAGATCCACCCTGTAACCATTATGGAGAAGCTGAGGACCAGCATTCAGGGGCAAAAGCTGAGGGAAAAAAATGGCCAAAGAGCTCACGCCAAGGAGCTAGGCAGAGATGCAACGCCAAGTGGAGGGAACCTGGTGCACAGAGCCACCTAGCACTAAGTGGAAGTGATGGGTGGGCCTCTCAAAAGAGAAGGTATCCCCACATCCAAGGAAAAGCCATGAAGAATGCAAGCCAGCAGTGAATGAGCAACCATCACATAGAGAAACACAAAGAGCACTGGGCTGGAGAGATGACTCATTGGATAAAAAGTCCTTGCTTCTGGAAAGTGAGGATCAGAGTTCGAATCCCCAGCACACACACACAGGGCGGCCCACAACCATCTCTTAACTCTAGTTCCAGGAGATCCAGTGCCTTCTTCTGGCCTCCATGGGCACTACAAACTTATGGTGAACATAATACGTAAATTCATGTATACATATGTGCAGGTAAAATGCCCATACACATAAAATAAATAGATCTTATTCTAAGAAAGAAATAGAAGATTCTGTTGAAAAGTATGTAAATAAATAAATAAATAATCAGGCAAAAAGCTAAGCTTCAGTTTAGTGCTGGCCTCCACACATGCATGCATATTCGTGTGCACACAGGCACGAGCACACACACACACGAATGCTCACATGCATTTGTACGTGGATACACAGATGTGCCTGTACACTCACAAAAACAATGTAGAAGCCAGGTGTGGTGGCTTAAGCCTGCAATCTCACTCCTCAGGAGGCTGAGGAAGGAAAAGTATCAAGAGTTCAAAGCCAGCTTGGGCAAAATAGTGAGTTCTAAGCCAGCCTGGGCTACAGTGTAAGACCGCGCCTCTAAGAAACAAACACAAACCAAAACAACCGAAAGAAGGAAGAAGAAGCAATAAAGCATGAGGCTTGTTTAAATATCCTATTTTAGATGGGTTCAGATTTTTAAAAAGAAAAAAATTACTTTCCTAAAGTATAGTATAGGTTTTTTTTTTTTTTTAGGTGTAACTTCAATTTCTTTCCGGTCATAGAGCTATGAAAACTGTCATACTTCCTCCATGCAAATATCTGTTGAGACTGCCTCATCGTATCACACCAGTTAGAGGGCCTTTCACAGAATCCAGCTCTTCCTTTGACATCTGCTTTTGGGAAATGAGCTTCCTGTTGGGCAGTGGCTGCCAGGTGAAACCCTCAAACCTCTGAAGTGTAAAGTTAATGCCACCATCTCCATCCCCCGAAAGCTCTCTGTCCGGAACCTCTAGGGCAGTCAGCCATTTCCCTCTGCAGCAAGGCTGGGTGAGAACTCCTTTTTAGGCAAAGCATTAAAAGGAGTTGGCTGAGCATAGCTAAAAAAAAAAAAAAAAAAAAACCTTGTCAACAGGGTGGAGCCAACCCCAGGGGCAGAAGTATTACTTCACAGTTGCATTGGCTTCCTGTGGCTGCCAATAGAGACAGAGTCTGGCAGCCAGCCCACCAAAGGGAAGAGGGAACTCTAAGGAAGAAAATAACCCTGGGTATGATGGCACTCAGGAGGCTGAGGCAGGAGGATTGTTGCAAGTTCTACACCAGCAGCTTGGTCTGCATAACAAGTTCCAGGGTAGCTGGTTAAAAAGTGAGATTCTGTCTCAAAAAGAAAAGAATAAGAGAAGAGGAAACTAACAATGAGTCCAATAAGGTGGAAAAGTAGCCAGCCTGCGACCAGAGCTGTCTGTTTGTCTTGCCATCCTGTGGGACCCTTTCCGGCTTTAACTGCTCATCCTCCTCCTGGGGGAGCATTTTACGTGGCACCTTTCCCATGTTCTTTGATGGTTATGACTTGTTTGGTATCGGGGGATTGAGAGCTGAATGCATTGGCCACACGTTGGGGCTTTGGGTCAGGAAGATTCTGAGTTCAAGGCTAGCCTGCATTTGAACACATGGAGTAAATTTTAAGTCAGCCTGAGCTACATAGTGGGACTCTCTCTTAACCAAAACCAAATAATCCTAGCACTCAGAAAGTAGAGACTGGAGGATCAGCAACTCAAGGTCATCCTCAGTTACCAACTGGTCTCCAGGTCAGCCTGAGCTACATAAGACCCTAACTAAACACACACACACACACACACACACACACACACACACACAAGTTATGAGACAGGTATTATTATTACCTCTATTTTTCAATTGAGAAAATGAAAGCCCAGAAAAGTGCCCTTGAGGATTCAAAGTGGGAGGACAGGCTCCACAACCCTTCCTGGTGGTCACTGATTCTCCCAAGTGAAAATCAAGTAAAGGCTTTGCCAGCCCAGCTGCCACTGTGGATTGCAGTGATCTCGCCTCCTCCCTGGTGAGAAGTATTTTGGGTTTTCCTTCCTTGCACACAACCAGGCAAATGACAGCAATTCTAAAAGGAGATAAATATAAAAACAAGAAGTGAAACGCTTCAGACACCTGAACCCTAGGCACTGCTGCAAGCAGGGAGCCTGTGGAGCCACGGTGCAACAGAAATGCTTGTGTCCTGTTTAGATAGGCTTTGTTTTGCTACACGGCTGCGTGTGTGCGGCCCAGTGATAGCAGGTCCTGAGGGTCCAGCACGCCTTTGATGAGTGAAGCACACAAAGGCCAGCATTTTGATGTAATCTGATAGCATGCAGTTAAGTCCTAGACAACCGGCAACTGCGAGGAAGCGATAAACACAACTTCCTGCACCAAGCCGCCTGAGATAACACTTTCCATGGACTGGAAGGGGGAAAAGAGAGAGAGGGAGCAGGGCATGATTGCTACAGAATTTAAAAGGAACTATTCTGTCCTTAATAAATAACTTCTTTTTTAATGCGGTCCCAGTACCATCTACACAAAACCAAGGACAACCAGGTGACCCTGCGGTAATTCCATATTAGGACTTGATTCTGACTTATTTTTAGGCAAAGTCACTTAAGATTTCTCTCTTATTGATATCAAAGCCCCAAGTCTCAGGTAGTTTCTTCGCCCCAAAAACTTCAGTGAGATGCAACAAGAATTCAGATGGCTAAAACCGAGGCTGCAGCCATTGGCAAGGTGGTGTTCTTAATTGAACCACTAAAGAGGCCCATTCAGTCTAAATAAACACACATCGGAATAAATGCCAATTTGCCTAGAGACTGATAGCTGTTTCCACAATGCCAAAATAGGGTCAAAGGGGCGATTTCACTGAGTATTTGTGTAGGTTGTGTCATATATAAACAACCAATAAAAGCCAGGTGTGGTGGCGCACACCTAGAATCCCGGCTCTCTGGAGACTAAAACCAGAAGGATCCAAGTTCAAGGCCAGCTTGGAACCGCGTCTCAAAAACATAAAAAAAAAAAAAAAAAAACAGTAAGGGTAGAATATGTTGGGACTTTTCTGCTGAAACGCCCGTTTATTCCCTCACTCAATAAGGCAACATTTCTTTTAATTTATTTTAGTGCTAGTCCTTTCTTCAAGTGTGCAGTATATATATGTGCATGTGTGTATCTGTGTTTGTGAGCATGTGTGTACAGGTATACATGTGCATGTCTGTGCGTGAGCGTGTATGACAGAGGTCAACCTCAGGTGTCCTTTAGATGTCATCCCCCTTGCTTTTTGGGAACAAGGTCTTGTGGTGGCCTGGCGTTCACCAAGTAGCCGGTGAGCTGGCCAGTGAGCCCCAGGGATCCTTTTGTCTCTCTCCCTCTCTCTCTCTTGCTCCCCATTGCTGGTATAACAAACAGGCTACTACATCAGGCTCTTTTATTTGGGTGCTAGGGATCAAATTCAGGCTACCTTCCCCCCCACCACTGCACAGAAAATCTTCACTGAATTCCTACTATGTGCCAGGAAATAATAAACTTAAAAGAAAAATAAAAAACAGAACTTAGAATTTTCCAGCATACCTAGAGAAACAAAGGTTAGGGTAAATTCAAAAATAAGTGTACAGTCCAAACACAGTTCAGTGCCCTGAAGACAAAAAGGACACGGGGGTCTACTTCCAATGAGGGAATCAGCAAAGATCTTACCTCTGCAATGGTGGGGCCTGAATCACCTAGGCAAACTAACAGAGGAGCTCAGGGCGGGGCGGCGGGGGTTGGGGGGGAGACTGGATGACGACAAACCAACAAACTGTGACATACGGACTCTGAGTTGGGAAAGTGTCTACGCCTTTGAGGATTCAAATGAATAAAGACACAGAGGGGTTGTCACCAGGCTGCATATTAAGAACCAGATCACAGAAGACTTGTAGACCACATGTGGGAGCTGGGTTTTAACCTTAATACCTGGTGAATGTTTCACTAACTCTTTTTTTTTTAATATGTGTGGTGCATACGTGCATGCGTGTGTGTGTATGTGTGTGTGTGTGTGTGTGTTCTGAGTACTTATACAGATTCGTGCACATGTGTGTAGGCCTCAGAAACTGGCACAGAGGGTCCATCTTGGTCTCTCTCCACCTTGTATATTGAGGTCTGGTGTTTTACTCAAGAGTTCAGCTCATCTGGCTAGCCAGCTTGCTCTTTTTGTCTCTGCTGCCTGGATGCTAGTGTGGCAGACAGGCCATCACACTGCCAGCATACGTAGTGTGTGGGGACCCAGACTCCAGCCTTCATATTGCATGGCAAATGCTTTCCCATTGAGCCACCTTCCCAGACCTGCATCCCACCAATTCTTCCAACCTTTCTCCCTGTTCTGCTTTCTAGGCTTCCTGGTGTTGAATCTCCAAAATAATGCAGCAGTTTTAATATCCTTCAGGAGAATCTGAAATCAAATTCCTACAGGAGTTCTACTAAGCTCAACCTGTTTAGCTAACCCTCTAAGTAGGGGATGGGCATAAAATTAGGGCTATAAAAAAATTAAGCAATTGGATCACGTGTCATTTTATTATTTTAATGTGATTCTGGAGTCACAGGGTTCTTGTATCTAGATTGGACTTCAGCAGTCATGTGAGCCCATTCTTTCCAGAGAAGTGATGGAGGGCCTGCAAGCTCATTGGCTTTTCTCCTAATTCCGAGTAGTCTCCTCCATAAAATAGCTGTCCCTAAAGAACAAACACCAGAGCTCCTTCTAAGGCCAGGTCTCAGAATCTGTGTCCAGGCTGCGAAGGGGTCTCTTGGTCCATCCCTGCCTCCTAGGCTGTCTCACTGAGGCTTCCTTGATGGGGCCCTGGTCTGATCCTGCCTCCCCGGATCTCGCATTGCATCCATTCCTTCATTGAGTATCCATCCACCCACATTATACGTTTCAGAATCCTCTGCTGAAGCCATTGTGGTGGGAGAGCGAGCCAATATGCAAAGCCTCACTGGCTTGTCCCAGAGGCCTGGGAACCTGGCTGTCCAGGTTCTACAAGCCTGCCATTTTGAACTTTCTGTATGGATTGAGATTACTCTAAAATCAAGACCCCCGTATCTCTGAGAACATATTCTGGGTGAGGCCCTTAGGCAATCTGTGCCTCACCTCAGGGGATTCTGAAGTGCTGGGTGTGAATAGAGGTTTTCTTTTCCGTCTGAGACTCCTGCCAAGGGCGCCTGGATACCTCTGAGGGAGGTTAAAGAAGCTGAGATTGAGCAAAATAAGCCAAAGCCTGACACCTACAGAAGCCTTCAGCACCTACCATTACTACTCTGATTGTGTCTGCACATGAGCTGGGCGTGTGTGCACACATATGTATGTGCACATGTGAATGCCAGAGATCAGCCTCACTGTCATTCCTTAGGTGCCATCCTCCTGTTTTTTGAGACAGAGACTTTCACTTGGCCTGGAACTTGCTGATTAGACTGGTTGGTCACTGGGTTCAGGGACACTTTCTCTGCGTTCCCAGAATGCACTACCAGCTTTGTTACACGGTTCTGGGGATTGACCTGAGGTCCTCTTGCTTGTATGGCAAACACTTGACCAACTGAGCTATCTCTACAGACCCCTTTAGCAGCGTTCTGAGCTCAGCAGTTCATTCCACCGACCTTATGCGTGATCCTTTACCCCATCTGGGCCTCTACTTTGCTTTAGACGATGCTCAGGCCCTCACATGCTCACACTCCGGTGAACAAGCCAAAACATTTGGAATCTCGACAGAAGTTGCCTTTAATACTGCACTTTCTAAAACAGAAAGGCAAGGAAAGGGAGGCCCAGAATGAAAGGAGAAAGAGGGAGGGAGGGAGAGGGGAAGGAAGGAAAGAAGAAAGAAATGAAGGAAGGAAGGAAGGAAATAAGATGAATGGAAAATCTAAAAAAAAAAAAAGTAGTTAATTAATAAAAACTAAAGAAGGCTAGGGAAGCTGTGCCGCCCAAGCCATAACTACAATATGTTGAGTTTTTGTTGTGAATTGATGTTTATTTAACTTTCAAAACACAGCCCAACAAAGACCACCTAGAGTCCTTTGCACACTTCAAATCTGAAATGGGAGACTCGCTTGTGTGTTAGCCACTTCTGTTTAAGAAAGTGAAGGAAAGGCTAACAGAAAATTTGTTAGTGTGGTATTTTTTTCCTTTAAACCGAAAACACTTCCTTTTCGGAAGATATTTTTTAGTTGTTGAAATTTGTGGAAAGTGTTTAACCCAGCACCTAACATTCAGGAAGTGTTTGATAAATTCTGATTATGTTTCCAGCAAAATAAAAGACTTGACAGAGGTATTGGAAGATCTGAATTCTAGGGATCTCTGTGGCTGTGGCAAGCAACCTCTCTGCCTGCTATTATAAGATGAGCAAAGTCAACAAAACTATACAATAGAAAGCCTGAAGGGCTTTCCCAGCTGCTGTTCTGCAGATACTTCTAATTCAGTGGTGCCTCCATGTTCAAACTGAATTATTTTTATGGCAAGAGCTTTTCACATCTGTGGAATATTCTTTTACGTTGTGTGAATATATGTCACTGTGATTGGTTTAATAAAGAAGCTGACTGGGCAATAATAGCTGGACAAAATAAGGTTGGGAGAGAGCCAAACAGAGAATTCTGGGAAGAAGAAGGGCGAAGTCAGAGAAGTAGCAAGCAGTCGCAGAGAGCAGCAAGATGGACATGCCCTACTGAAAAGAGGTACCCAACTACATGACAAAGCATAGGTAAAAATATGGGTTAATTGAAAATGTAAGAGTTAGCTAGTAAAAAGCCTCTTGGCCAACCATTTGTAATTAGTATTAAGTCCCTTGTTAATTATTTGGGAACTGGAGGGTGGGAAATTAAAGTCTACACATAGCTTGTTATGAATCCCTTACGGACTGGGTGTGCGGCTCATCCTCAGAAGACTAAGCACAAGTTCAAGACCAGCCTTGGCTATATAACAAGACTCTGCCTCAAACAGCCTGGGTGAAGTCAGGCATGATGGTACATGCCTTAAATCCCAGCACTCAGGAGGCACAGACAGGCAGGTCTCTGTGAGTTCAAGTCCAGCCTGTTCTACATAGTGAGTTCCGAGACCATGGTGATGGTGAATTCCAGGACAGTCAGGGTTACATAGTGAGACTCTGTTTTTGTTCCTTTGTTTGTTTTTTCTTTAAAAGGCTGAATAAATAAACAAGTGGCATACCTTACAGAGCACTTCCTTTTCCTTTCCTAAATTAATGAGTTCAGGAGCATTAAAATCAGACAAAGGTGCCCAGCAGTGGTGGTACATGCCTTTAATCCCAGCACTTGAGAGGCAGAGGCAGATTTCTGTGAGTTCGGGGGCCAGCCGAGTGAGTTCCAGGACAGCCAGGGCTACCAGAGAAACCCTGTCTCGAAAAACCAAGAGAGAAAAAGAGAAGAGTAACATTTGCCTAAGAGATGATCCGTGGGGCAAACTTTGAGCAGCAGAGCCTAGGAAATGCTACCTTGAGGAGTCTAGTTCTAATATGGCCCGTGACCATCTAACATGTCAGGCTCCCCAGGCTCCTCCGACTCCACATAAATCACAGCATCCTCTGATGATGAGACACTTCCTACAACGAGAGTTCAAGCATTCTGGAGAGTGTCACTTCCCCGAAGCCTTTCCTCCAAATCACATTGTTCTGCTCTCCAAACCACTGTCAATGCTTTTGTTCCAAGCCTCATCCACCCATTAATTCTCCAAAAGGAAGAGGGGGTGGGGAGAAGCTATTGTGTAATGTAAAGTTGGCAAATCTTATGAAAACACATTCTTAAAACATCTCTCATTTTAAAGAAACAAAGTAAAATGTATGCATTGTTTTCTTTTTCATGACTAATAATATGATTCATGGCTACAGGGAGGTATTTTGGGCATATCTACATAAAACAAGTACTGAAAAACTCAACTGAAGAAAATGAAAACAACTCCATTAGAAAAACAAACCATGAGACACCTGCCTCTGACTCCTGTGTGCTGGAATTAAAGGTGATCTCTGAGAGTTCGAGGCCAGCCTGCTCTACAGAGTGAGTTCCAGGACAGGCTCCAAAGCTACACAGAGAAACCCTGTCTCGAAATACCAAAAAAAAGAAAGAAAGAAAAGGAAAAAAGAAAAAAGAGAGGGAGGGAGGAAGGGAGGGGGAGAGAGAGAGAGAGGGAGGGAGAAAAGTAGGGAAAGAGAGGGAGGGAGGGAGGAAAGGATGGGGGGAGAGAGAGAGAGAAAAGATACCGAATTTTACCACTTTGCCTCAAAACTTGGGCAAGTTGCTATCTGTCAAGGTTTTACCAACGGCAAGTGTCTTTACACTTCTTATCCCTTGCCACGTGTGGCTGCTGAACACTTGAGATATGCCTGTGTTAAATGCTCACTGGATTGAGAAGACTTAGAAGAAAAAAAATAATGGGCCAGGGATTGCCATTTAGTTGGTTGAGTGCTCCCAGCAGGCAAGAAGCCCTAGGTTTGACCTTCAGCATAGCATACAAGTGGGTGTACCCGTGTACTCTCAGGAGGATCAAAAGTTCAAAGTCATCCAAGTTAGAAACTGGTCTTGGGATGAGAAGAAGGGGGGAGCTGGAGAGAAATCTCAGTGGGTTATAGCTCCTCCTGTGAAATCCTAAGGACCTGAGTTTGAATCTTCGGTACTCACATAAAAAGCACGGGAGGGCTGTGGCTATGTGTGTGCCTATAAACCTAGCCCTGGGGGGCCAAGACAGGCAGGTCCCAGGGCCTCACTGCCAGCCAGGACAAAGCTGAAACACTGAACTGCTTCAGCAAAAGACCTTGCCTCAGGGCAGCAAGGTGAAGAGTGATGTAGGAAGGCATCCGACATCTTTTTCTGGTCTCAGAACATTCTCACATGGGTATCTATACCTGCACATTTACACACGCGCGTGCACACACACACACACACACACTGTAGCGGTTTTAAAAAAATGGTCCCCAAAGGGAGTAGCACTGTTATGTGGTGTGGCCTTGTTGGAGGAAGTCTGTCGCTGTGGAGTCAGGCTTTGAGGTCTCATGCTCAAGCTACACCCAGTGTCTCAGGTCACTTCCTGTTGTCTGAAGGGTCAAGATGTAGCCCCTTCTCTTTCAGCTCCTTCTCCAGCACCTTGTCTGCCTGCATGCCACCATGTCCTGTCAAGACAATAATGGACTAAAGCTCTGAAACTGTAAGCCACCCAATTAAATGCTTTCCTTTATAAGAGTTGCCATGGTAATAGTGTCTCTTCACAGCAGGAGAAACCCTAAGACACATATACACCACATGCACAAACATACCAAAAAAGAGGTCCTGTTAACAATTTTATGCTGATTACATAATGAAATATTATTTTACAAATGTTTTATTTATAATATGTAATTGAATTGCATTTGAAGTTCTCGTTATATGGTAGCTCTAGCTTAGACCCCTGTCTTGTTAGATAGTAATTCTAAGGTAAAAGTTCCATCTAAGATTTCTTACTAATAAACATCTTACTCTTATTTCCACTCTACCTTCCCACCCAAATGATTGTGGCTCGATTTGTAACTAGAAACTAAATTCATGAACGTGGTGTGTATTTATTTGAATAAAAAGATATTAATATTAAATTGAACAGGTGAGAATGAAAGCAAAGGTAATGTTATATAATACTACATAACATAATTTTTAAAAGGCTCTTTTTATATATACTTGAAGAAATACAACAAAGACAAGATGTTGGAAATATTAAGTTGGATAACATTTGCTGTTGGTATTGATGTGGGGAAATAGGCATTTTAATGCTGCTTGTGAGAATATAAATTGGCATAAACTCTTTAAAAGACAACTTGATGAATAACTATCAAACTTTTTAAAACTTTGAAATATTTTTATTTGTTTTTATACATATGGGTGTTTTGCCTGAACCATGGTCTTCTGGACTCTTCCCTGCTAGGCCATCTCACCAGCCCCTTCTACCAAAGTTTATAATGCACTCACCTTTCCACCCATAATTTATGTATGGGGATATATGGTAGACGGACATATTTATAAAGTATGTCTCACCAAGATTGGACAAGAGGAACTGTTGTGTAGGCTCATAAACAAGGCACTGGCCAAAAGTTCATATGTTACAATACTGTGCTTCCACAAAAATATTGGTAGTCTCAATTATTATTGATATTAATATAAATATATAAAAATAAAACTTACGCCGGGTGATGGTGGCGCATGCCTTTAATCCCAGCACTTGGAAAGCAGAGGCAGGCGGATCTTTGTGAGTTCGAGACCAGCCTGGTCTACAAGAGCTAGTTCCAGCATAGGCTCCAAAGCCACAGAGAAACCCTGTCTTGAAAAACAAAAAAAATAAATAAATAAATAATAAAACTTACCTTAAAATAATAAATGAAAAATCACAGTGCAGGAATTTGTTGTTTACTCAAAATTATATGAAATTATGTTTTCAGTCATCAGACAAAATAAAAATCTAAATCACTAATTTAACAACATAAAAAGATAAATTTGTATTTTTTGTTCAACTGGATCTGGGGATATGCTGGCTAGTATTGATTATCAACTTGTCGCACCTGGCAGGAGGGACCACCGTGGAAGAATGGCCTCAATCAGATTGGCCTGCAGGGCATTTTCTTGATGGCTAACTGATGTAGGAGGGCCCAGCTGACTCTGGGCAGTGTGGTCCTGGGTAGTGTAAGAAGACTGGCACAAGCAGGTGAAGCAGGCGGGTAAGTGGTGCTCCTCCATGGTCTCTGCTTCAGTTCCCGCCTTGAGTTCTTGCCCTGGCTTCCTATCACGGTGGCCGGGAACCTGTGAGTCAAATAAGCCCTTTCCTCCCTGAGTTAGTTTTGCTCAGTGTTCTATCACAATCAGAGTAGGACAAGAGTCCTACACATTCATACCAGCGAGATGTATTGAAGACGGCAAAAGCGAAAAGCATCTCGTGCAAGGACATGGCGCTCACTAAGCTCCCAATAAAGGCTTGCTATTAGTAGTAATTATTAGTCTTACAAATTCAAATTTCCCAGGTGTGGTGAAGCACAGGAGCCTGAGGCAGGAAGGTTGTGACTTTGAGTCCAGCCTGTGCTACATCATGAAATCTTGTCTAAAATAATTATAATAATTAATAATAATAAGTTTGAGCTAAAAGAGACACAAAACAAATGTGGAAAGTGACAGCAGGGAAAGTGAGAGATATGTGGTGGCCATTGAAGAAGTGTAATTAACAGCATTTGATGAGGAGGAGGGGGTAATGGTGGTGGACCCCCTACTAGCCAAATGAACCATAGAGCCAATTTGAGACTGGAAAAATCATGAGAAGCAACAACTCTGGGGAAAGATAAGTCCAGTTTAGACATTATAAAATTTAAAGGGACCTAAAAACACCTGAATATTATCAACTGGGTTACTGGATCAGTCCCCCCAAAACTCCATGGCAAAAGCCTTTGGGTATTCTCATGTAAGGTGATACAAAGGATGGATTTTCTCAGCCGAGGCTAAGGATATGACAGAGGAAAAGCCAAATCTTCACCGTTGGTGAATAACCCTTCAGAATGTCAGCACATGAACACATTTGAAAATAGAAATGACACAGATGTCAGTCAGTGAAGATGAAGCTAGGGGGACAGAGTTAATCCACTCTTACTAGTGTCCTTATAAAGAAAAAATTGCAACAGAGGCATGCCCTCTGGGCGGCAACACTGGAAGATAAAGGGAGGGGTCAGGGCAATGATTTTACAAGCCAAGGACCCAACCTCATTGTCCCATCCATCTCTCTCTTCTGACCTCCACTTACGGCAGCTCAAGAAAGCCAGAAACATGACGGTACCAAGTCAGAAACAAAAAGTTTCAAAGGTCAAGGCTGACAAGTCAGATGCTCTGAGACCAAGGAAAAGAAATGGCTCTGGTAAGGCAACGGGGTCATTGGTGGCCTTGAGAAAAGCATGCTGTAATAGACGAAAAGAAGTGGAGTCCAGATGGACAGGAGGAAGAAAGACAGACTTTGCGAAACTTTGAGGAAGTTAAGGGGAGTCAAAGTGAAGTTAGATGGGATCACTGTGGGGTTTTTTTTTTGTTATTATTGTTGTTGTTTTTGTTTTTGTTTTTTTAAAAAAAGGGTTTCTCTGTAGCTTTGGAGCCTGTCCTGAAACTAGCTCTTGTAGCCCAGGATCCGCCTGCCTCTGCCTCTGCCTCCCGAGTGCTGGGATTAAAGGCGTGCCCCACCACCGCCTGGCGATCACTGTGTTTTGTAAGCAGAGACTGCGCCTTCGTTTCCCGGCTGACCAGACCCGGATAATCACATAGAAACTATATTAATTACATCACTGTTTGGCCAATTGCTTAGTATTCCTAGTTAGCTCTTACATCTTAAATTAACTCATTTCTATTAATCTGTGTATCGCCACAAGGCTGTGGCATACCAGTAAGGTTCCAGAAGCTCTTTCTCCTTTGGCAGCTGTATGGCGTCTCCTTGACTCCACCTACTCTCTCTCTATCTCTTCCATCCTGGCTATATTCTTCCCTGCCATAGGCCAAAG
>JAQHUG010000199.1:1816688-1841746 GCA_028555095.1 Dicrostonyx torquatus
TAAAGGGATAAAAGGGTGGATTGTTGAGTTTACTTTTGAACAACCACTAGTCTATTTTACATTGGTATGGATTTTTATATAGTGATACAATATATAAAATATATAGGGTCATTTTTGTTATGCTGTATATGTTTCTATTCTTGTTTAAGGTATTATATCTATACAGCTCATCTAACAATGTAACATAAAATCTTTGAAAGTTATTATTAAAAACTATTTAGAGTCAGACAGTGGTGGCACACACCTTTAATCCCAGCACTCAGGAGCAGAGGTAGTTGGATCTCTGTGAGTTCAAGGCCAGCTTGGTTTTCAGAGTGAGTTCCAGGACATTCAAAGCTGTTACACAGAGAAACCTGTCTCAAAAAACCAAAACCAAAAAAAAAAAACCAACAACAATAAAACTATTTAGGATAATTAAGAAATACAGGTTAGTAGTTACCAACCCAAAACTGTCTTTTTAGACCTCAAAACATTTTCTTAAACAGCTTAAGCTATTTCATCTCTCAACTTTACACATTTGTAATTTTTCTTTTAATTTATTCTGTGTCTTTTACATCATGAATCTTGATCCCATTCATTTTCCTGACCCTTCACATCTGCCCTTCATCCCTGCAGTTCCCCCTACTCCACAAATAAAACAAAACTTAAGAGAAAAGGGGGAAAGAGTTAAGAAAGGGAAAAAATTTAAAATCTTATCATGGAAGCTGCAGTGTGACACAGTGAGTCATGTAGTAACACAATTTGTCCATATATCTTTACTTGCAAGTGTTCATTACAAAGAGTTATTGGTCTGGTTCGAGGCCTCCGGTATCTAGTACACTACTGATGCTGGGCCCTCTCTAGGACTGTTCCTGGGTATCCTGTTGTTGCCCGTATTGTAGAGATCCTGCAGTTTTGGGTCCATGGGTCAGGTTCCTTCATGTGCTCCAGCAGATCACAGATGGGGTGGATGTTGGGGCAGGCTGGCCAAGTCATAACCCTAGATCTGGGCCTGGGCAGCTCAGGGGTTAGTCTGCCAGCCAGTTCTCCTCTGTCCTCACCACCAGGGTGAGCTCTCCAGCATTGCCCCAGTTAATTCACCCTTGTAGCAATGATCAAGGGGTGGGGCCAGTTCTCCTGCTTTCATATCCTCAGGGTGGTTCTCCCACACCTGCAACATTGGGACCTGATCTATTGTGTTGCCCAGATAAGGTACAGGGGCCTTTCTCCTGATACTGCAGCTGGTGGGGGCAGGGACAGGCCTCCTCTCTCAGAGCCTCAGGGCTAGCTCCTCCACCTGTCTCAGGCCTTAACGGGTGGGAGATGGGGGAGGGCATCTCTCCTCTACCCATGCTGCCACATACCAGATGAGTAATGGGGACCGCTCTCCCTTGCTCATAACATCAGGACTGGGTCACCCTCGCCTCTGACCACCAGGCAGCTTTGCTGCGCCTTGCCGCCTAGATTGTAACTGTAACTTTGTACCCTTTGCAAGCCTCTGACTTGTCACCTGTAAAATGCCAGTAATGACAGGACCTCCCTCACAGGCTGGTTGTGAAATTAAATGAAAGAACACCTATAAAGCACTTAAAATAGTAAATGGTAAGTCCAAAACAAATATGAGTTTTATTGCTATGAGTTCAGTGACTCTGGGGGTGGGAGGAAACATGTAGGCTCCTCAGACCAAAAGCTGAAATGAAATGCAGCGCTAAGAGTTACAAATCCTTTATTTTACTTGAACCCAAGCTGAAAAATAAGTTCTGGTTATACTTGTGATCTTCAGACCACGGATGTTGCCTGTTAGAGTGTATTATGTTGGTTTTCTGTCGCTATAACAAGATACCAGAGGTAAGGAAATTATGAGGAGAAAAAAAGTAGTATTTTGATTCATAGTTTCAGAAATTTCAGTGTTTCGCTGAGGCAGGAAGCATGTGACGGGGGAGATTTGTTTACTTCATGTCGGCCATAAAGGAGAGAAGAAGGGCCTGGGGTTCTAAAAACTCTTCCAAGGGGCATGCCCCTAACCTAACTTTCTACAATGAGGCCCCACATCCTAAAGGTCCTACCACTTCCCAATGGTGCCACAAGCCACTAGTGTGGGGCTTTTGGGGACATATAAAATCCAAACCATAGCCAAGAACCACAGCCTCCTGCTCTAGCTTTCCAGAGAACATGATTTTCTACCTCGTTAGAGTGTCTTTGGGTCTCTGAGATTCTGCGGTGCCCCATCTCCTCACCTCTGTCCCTTCTGATCACGGTCCTTTCTTACATACGGTGAGGAGAGTAGCAGGTTGAAAATCATGAGAAGATTTTGAAGCTGTGTCCTTCTGTCAGCATTTCTGTGGATGGGCGAGGCTGGCAGGTAAGAGGGCATGGCTGATTTGGGGCTTGAGGCTCGTGTATGAATCATAGGTTACTTAGTAAGGAAAAAAGGAAGATTCCTGTCAGTCACACATAATGAGAGCAGCTGGCCTTTAAAAAAAAAAAAAGAAAGAAAGAAAAAGAAACTAACTAACTAGTTTAGGTTAGACAATTCCAACCTAGAGGAGACTGAACAAGTTTTTCTCAGTGCTAGGATTAAAGTCCCGACCTAGTCCAAGCTAGCCAAGCCCTCCACCAGGGAACTACATTGTCAGCTCCACCCCACACTCACCTTTGTTTCCTTTGAGACAGGACCACTCTATGCGGTACAGGCTGACCTTGAATTCAAACTCACGGGTCTCATAACTCTGCCTCCAGTGATGGGATTACAAGTTGGTTCTACCACACCAGGCTTGGAAATAGTTTAAGAATAGCCTAACATTTATGCTGTGGGGTCAGGAGACATACCTGGCTGAGCACATCTTTCCATCCAAAGCAGACATGCATAAGATGATGGTCATATGTACGGGCAAATGTTCAAGGCCCTCTTTTACCGCTTGTCCTATCACCTTGGATAGAACCCAACTGCCCGTGTCCCTCTACATAAAAGCGAGATAAATAATATGCCTGCTTTATAGGGCTGTGAAGAGAACAGAACAAAGCAATGTGTTAAAAGGGCTTGGGACAACGCCTGCACATATGGGTACTCACCAAGGCGACGCTATTAATACTCGGTATGCAAAACTGAAAACAGTGAGTGTGTTTCGTATGGAAATCTTCTGGGTTTATTCTTTGAGGGCCACCCAGGTGGTAGTGTTTCCTTCACCATGGTAAGGTGACTAAACTTAACTCTAGAAATGAAGTCTAAGAAGTAAGCCAGCTGGAAATGGTCACCAATTCCCAGTCTCTTCTGTTCGGTACCTGCAGGAAGCCTCTCAGGTCTCGCTCCGCGTCATTCTAAAGCCTGTGCCTTGAACCATCATGCATGCTTCCTATGTCACACCAGTCTTTCCACTCTCCATGTCATCGACACCTCAAGGCACCAGGAGCTCTGCCGTCACAGCCCACCCACCTAAGGCGTGGTGGCTTAGCAGGGGAAGCTGGTTAGGAGGAAGGAGCCAAATATCCTGGGCTCAGGAGTCCAGGCAGGGGCCACAATGTAGTGAGTAGGGCTTGTGCTGGATTTCAGCCCAGGTGAGTCCTCCACAATGGTTGTTCCATAGTCTCTTACAACCATAAGACCAAACAGCTTAGACAAAAAAAAAAAAAAAAAAAAAAAAAAAAAAAAAAAAAACCACTTCACTTTTTTTTTTTGAAATCTGTAGACAGATGCAGGAGAAAAGGCAATAGAAAGAAATTACGTTTGATTACGATTACAAGCAATGTGTTGTAGTGATGAACATGGGCTTTGGGGAATACCTCCATGGTTAAGAGAACACAGTGCTCTTGCAGCGGACCAAGGTTCGGTTCCCAGCGCTCTCAATTGTAACCCCAGTTCCAGGAGCTCTGGCTCGCTCGGTCTGCAAGAGTATCTGCATGCACGAGGTGAGCACAGACTCATACGGACACACACACACACACATAAATAGATAATCAATACTTTTTTTTAAAAGCATGAGCCTTGTACATAGGTATCCACCTGAGCTGGGGACACAGCATAAACTGATTTAAACTATGCCAGTTTCCTTGTCATTAATATGGGGCTAAGAATGCCACCCGGCAGAGCTGTTGAGAAAGTATAGAGGTACTGTATGGGCAAAGCACTTAGCACAACGTCCAGCACATATAAACATTCAATAAACGGTAACTAATGTTTCTGTTCTTTCAGAGGGCTAGGAAATTATTTAGTGAAAGAAGGGAAATCATGTGGATGTGTTAAAATCCTGAGAGCTAGTCATACCTGGTGATGTATACAGAGAAGCTGATTTGTTCGTTATATGCTGTGCACATCTAAAACTTAAATTTTTTAAATTAAAAAACAAGGGATCCATAATTCTCTTCAGCTCCACCACTCAAAACTTGATGTTTCCTCACGAGTATCTGTCTCGGCTAATGAGATGGATCAGCAGGTTAAGACTCTTGCCACCCGAGCCTGACCATCTGAGTTCAACTCCACACAATGAAAGGAGAGAACTGACTCCCCCAAACTGCCCTCTGGCCTTCACATGTACCCTGTGGCATGAATGCTCCTCACCTACCCTACTCACAAATAACTAACTGTAATTTTCAAAAGAAAATACTATGAGAAAAAGAAGTATTGCTCAAATCCTGTAGGCCAGGACTTTGTGAGAGCATGGGATGCCAGAGTCTCTGCCCCCAGGAGCTTCCGGTTTAATCAGATTAAATACATAATCACACAGATGCATATTAGCACCAAAAATTACACAGAATACTCCAGATGAAGGCTCTGATGGTGTTGATAATGAAGGACATTCAGAGACAGCTCATCTGAAGGACTGACATGAAGTCAAAGGCCTGGAAAGAGCTCAGTTACAGAAAGAGCACCCACGTGGTTGGTGACTAAAGACACAGCTAACTGAAGGAGGGGCTGGGGATGGAGCTCAGCTGGTAGTCATTGGGGGAAGTGCAGACAAGAGGATCAGAAGTTGAAGGTTATCCTCAGTGATTTGAGGCTTCAGCTACTTGAGACCTGGCTTCCTCTACCCCCCTGACCCTTCCCCCAAAGAGAGAGAAGGGGAGCACTTTGGGGGGACCCCCGTTTGTTCCCAGTCTGCTGAGAAGTCTCAAAGGGAAGAGGCAGGAGTATATGAAAGAGTGTGCTTTGATTGCAGAGACCAGATTGAAGGGGCCATGTTTATATACGAAAGGATTTCTTTACAAGGATCCACAAGAAATCAATATAGTTAGCTGCCTCTGGGTGTGGGAACTGGAAAACTAGATAAGGTTGGAGAGAGGCTTAATTTTCATGGTATGAGCTTTAGGACAAGCGAAGGGTACCTTTATTTTTGTGCACACATGATTCTGCCATGTACATTTAACCCAACAAGTCTGTGGCATACTCTTGCCCCTTTCCCGCCTGGCAGTGCAAGGCCCAGATTTTAGACGCACCTCCACCTCCCTAGAGGCAGTGGATTTTATTATATCTGTTATTATATTTGTTTTTTTGGTGTCTGTGGGTTAGTTTCACAGGGTCTCACGCTGGCCTTGGACTTGTGACAATTCTCCTGACTCAGCTTCTCAAAGCTCGGGTTTCAGGCATGAGCCACCACACCAGGCTTACTGTATTGGTTCAGCTCTTCTGCCAGTTCAGCCAGAGTGCCTGCATCACCTCCCCTTCCTCAACCCTCCATGATCCAGGAGGATGCAACAGGGAACCCAGATTCAGACTCAAGAGGGAGGAAGACCCCCACCAGCCAGATGGAATGCACTCCTCATGCAGGTGCCAGCCTTGGATTCTCCAGGGTAGGTACTACACTCTGCTGGCAGCATGGGGATGGAAGGGGGGCTTCGGGGGAGGGAGGATAGGGAGACTCGACTTGTTAATGGAGTCAACAGTTTCTTCTATTTGGACCTGAGTTCATGGGCCTGCTTGGGAGGCTAAATAGCTGCTGGTGGGCCCAGGCCAGGTACTACTGCTGTATCTCAAAGAGGCTCTCTCAGCCAGTCATAGGGAGCCATTTGACACAGAAGGTAAGGTCCTTTGGAGACTAATAGATTCCTTTCTCAAGCGGGGATTCTGCCTCCTCTGGCCACTTGCTCCTCACCACAGAGGAGCCAGGGTCACCTTCCCCTGATGGCCTTCTTTTCCTTGGACATTTTGGGTATTTTGTTAATAGATTTTTCTATTAAAATCAATTTTTTTTTGGCTTTTTGAGACAGGGTCCTGAAACTAGCTCTTGTAGACCAGGCTGGCCTCGAACTCACAGAAATTCACCTGTTTCTGCTTTCCAAGTGCTAGGATTAAAGGCATGCACCACCAATGCCCAGCCCTGAAATCAAAAATTTTTATATCATTGTATGAGAAAAAAATGCCCTCTCTCAAAGCCAAAAAAATTTAAGCCACATGTCAAAAGTATATGCTCATGTGTATGTGCACACACACACGCACACACACACACACACACACACACACACACACACACTCACCATTGAGTTAATTATGAAGCAGTCAAATGAACACCTCACATATTTCAGCCTAAACTAGTTTTCCCTGGTGATTGGTGGACTTCACCCCCCTCTGCCTTTAGAAGCACAACCTTCCAGAAGGCCTAAGAAGGGTGGATTCAGGGAATGTTGGAGTTTTGAGAGTCTGTAAAGACCATGGCTCTTGAGGCACATGGCCCATGACCAAATGTCCAGGAATGCCTTCAGGCTTGCACAGGTGACTGCTTCCTGGAGGGAGCTCAAGGGTGGATGCAGGACTTTCCAAGGGCTTATGGGAAAGTTGCTCCAGGCTTGAGGGTGGGCACAGCCTCCAGCCAGTGGGAAAGAGGGGACCTTAGGGGAGCCCCATGTTTAGGAAATAGCATTCTGCTTCCCGAGAGCCCTAGACAGCAGCTGGCTCCAGGGCTCATCTGCTCTCTGTGTCTTGTTCTAGGACTTTCCTCCTTCCTCTTTCTTATCTTGTTCAACACAATCATTTGATGGCAACTTCTGTGAAGATTGTCTTTGTGGCCTGCAAGAATGAGGCTAACAATAGCTGCCCCGATTTGCTGGTGGTGGGACTGTGGGTTATATCTTAGCTCTTCCTCGTTTCTCTCTTTTTCTGACCCACACTTACTTTTACAGAGGTGGAGGATATGGTGGTCCTTTTCAAGTTTGTGTGGGGTTTTTTGTTTTGGTTTGGGTTTTTTAGTTCTTTTGTGTGTGTGTGTGAAAAAAAAAAAAAAAACAAAAAAAAACTAGAAACTATAGTTCTCTGGTTTTATATTGAAAATACAAAATGAACCTCAAAAAGAATTTAGAAAAGTTAAAACGTAGGTACTACCAAGGCTTTTGATTGTTCTTCTGTTGTTTTGTTTCTTGTTTTCCCCTCTCATGTTCCTAAAAGACTCAAAGAGTCAACTTTTTCTCAATTCGGCAGTCCTCCTTTCCCTGCCCCCACTTTCTGCCTCCAACACCTGCTAGCTGGGTCACCCTCTCAAACCATATTCTTCACTTCAGCTGCCGTCAGTAGATGAGCTTTCTAAACTGGGAAAGCAATACTCCACACCGCTAAGCAGAGCCAGTTTCGCTAAGACAGATGGAAACAGAAATGGGACCGCATTCACTTGGTGATTTGCATAGGGCCAGACACTGAAAACTGGAGCCTCAGAACTCAGCCAATGCATTCTCGCAACTCCTGAAAAGCTACCCCTCCCCTTAGTCTTAGGTCTCATTCAGTGACCCTCCACCCCTTAAGGACCATTACTAAATGAACCGGGACTAAGTATACCCAAGAGTCATACTGCCTTGATTCAAATCTTCATGCTGTCTCCTCAGCTCTGGAGACTTGAATAAATCACTTGGCTCAATCTCTGTGCCCTCAACTGCAAAGTGGCAACAACGTGAATGGAACGCGATTGTACCCGTGGCACTGGCCGAGTGTACCATGCGCCTGATCCATCTTTAACATCAGTGACTGTGCCATTCCTTCATGGGAGCTCTCAACACTCACACAAGTCTCTCATACTTTCATTTCTGTTTCAATTCAAAAGTACTTACATCTGTGGGTGTAGTGGCATTCATTTTTAGTCCCAGTACTCAGGAGTTTGAGTTGTGAGGACGACCTGAGCCCAGGAGTTCAAGGCCAGCCTAGGCAGTACAGTAAGACCCCAGATAAGAAACAAAGCATTCATTTTATTTGGGGGTGATTAGGAGAGTTTTGTCTGGATTTTGTCCAAGGTGTCATAGACATCAGGAAAAAAGAATTCGCTGGTTAATTGTTAAACTATCCTTGAATGGCTGCTCAGAGCAGTGTTCTGTGTACAGAATAGGAAAGAAGAGACGGGAGAGAAAAGGGAAGCCGAAGATGGGCAGCGCAAACAAGAGATCTTATTGCAAAGAGGGCAGATGGTAGAGCCATCCATGAGGAAGGGTCCCTAGAAGAGGTCAGTGTTAGTCATAGGCAAAACTAGGGACAAAAGCCATGCTTGGTTATTTGAGATTCATAATTGTCCATCTAGAATATGGCTCTCAGCTGGCGGTGGTTTTGCATGTTACAACATCTAAATTCTAACTTTTTCTCACCGGGAGATGGAGAAAGAGGCCTCTGGCATCCCTAGGCAGAGAATTAGCATCCTTCCTACAACAGAGCTGTCCAGCCCCAAATGCCACAGTGTGGGAAAGCATGACTGTCCCCTGAAGTGCTTTTCAGTGCGTGATTTCAGGCTCAATCCATAGCGGCATTTCCTCTTTCTGCCATTGCTTTCCGGGCTCCTGTTTACTCACCTGATGTCCCCATGTCTTTCATTTGGGGAAAGGAGGCAAAATGAAGGACAGCAGTAGCTATGGCAGCTGATGACCGCATGATGGCCGCATCCAGGCCCAGAAACCACCTTTAAATAAGTCACTTTCCAGTCAAATGGGCGGTCAACCGAGAAGACTCCCCACCCCCGCAAAAAAAAAAAACACCAAAACAAGAACAAAAAGTTCATCAAAACATATTCATAACAAAGGGTTTTCTTGGCTCTTAGCTAATGCATCTCACTAATCAAACAACAGAGGAATGCGGCCCCTGCCTGTTGACCCTGTAACTCAACACCACTATGCTGTGTTAAATTGATAAATTTGTTTAAAAGAATGTTCGCCTCCCTTTACTGTATGACTCTTTTGGATGCCTTTTTCTAAGAGATGGAGCCTGGCCTCCAAGAATATAGGGTGCAAAGCAAGGGAGGCTGGCTCAGAGGAACTGAATCTCCCATGTGAGTAGGTAGCCCCAGACTCAGGCCTCTTGAGGACGCAAGGCCGTGTCCGTTCTTAGAAGCTGTCTGCCTACTCTCGTCAGATAGGAGAGGAAATCAAAGGTCTTTCCATGACGTCAAGAGCATAAGGTGGGAGCGGGGAGGCACTAGATCTTTCCATGACACCAAGAGCATGAGGTGGGAGCGGGGAGGCACTAGATCTTTCCATGACGCCAAGAGCATGAGGTGGGAGTGGGGAGGCACTAGGTCATATTTCCCCAATACACTCACTCTCAGAACTACTCTACTTTGGTAGCTAATGCAGGACTAAGATGCCCTGCGCAGACACAAACGGCATTCCAAAGAACCAACAACCACCAAGCAGAAGTTGCAGAGAAGAAATAACTTTGTGAGAGTCGTTGAAGATGTGTAGCAAGGCTGAAGGGGGTGATTGAAGAACAGAACACATGCTGGATGGTGGTGGCACATGCCTTTAATCCCAGCACTCAGGAGGCAGAGGCAGGTGGATCTCTGAGTTTGAGGCCATCCAGGTCTACAGAGTGAGTTCTAGGACAGCCAAGGCTACACAGAGAAACCCTGTCTCAAAACAAAACAGAACATATGCTGGGCAGTAGTGGCCCACACCTCTGATCCCAGCACTCTATAAGGCAGGTGCAAGCAGACCTCTGTGTGTTCAAGGATAGCCTAGCCTACATAGTAAGTTCCAGGCTAGTCAGAGCTACATAGCTATGGCCAGTGAGCTGGCTCAGCTGGTAAAACGCAGTTGACACCAAGTCTGACCACTGAGTTCAATCCAGGGAACCCACAAGATGGAGAAAGGGGAAAACACGCTCCCAAAAGTTATCCTCTGACCTCCACACTGTACTGTGGCATGCACTTGCTCACACGTATACATGCATGTTCACACACACACAAATAAATAATGTAACAGAAAATGCCTTAAAGGAACAAAGCCTTCGAAAGGAGCTGTCACTGAGGTCGGACTTGCTGACTTAATGGCTCTCCACTGCTCCTTACTGAGCACTTTCGGCCATCGTGCAAGACGCTATCTCTCTCTGCATCATTTGATTCTTGCAACAGCCTGTGAGGCCATTCACTTCTCCATCCCTGGAGTGGAGGGGAGGGGAAACTTTAGAGACAGAGATTAGGAATAATACCATCAAAATTTGCCTGTATGCAGATCCAAATGAATGGCAGGCAAGACAGGTTCCACAGGCCTTATCAGACTTGACTAAATGCTCCAGGAGAGAACTGAAGACACCAAAGCCAGTAAGGGAAGGAGTGACTTGGACACTGGTGTAAGGCAGGAGAGGTTTGAGCTGTCTGACTGAAGGACCCTTCGCAGGGTTCTAGCACTTGGACATGAGGAATGCAGCTACTTTGGACCTAATGGATCTTTACCAGCAGCAGACCAAGGGGTCACTACCTCTTGGGGCTCGGGACCCTTTGTATTAAGGCAATGGAGAAGTATCCGCATTTGGTGCTCAGAAGTATTGAAGTCCATTTAGATGCTGGTGTCGTGGTGGTGCACACCTCTAATCCACATGTTAGAAACAGGACGATCAGGAATTAAGGTCCTCTCTAGCTACACATGGAGTCCAAGGCCAGACCCTGTAGCAAAAATGTATAGAGAACACGTCATAAATTTTCACATCATCCTTGCACAGGGGCCACGCTCATGGTCTAATTTTTGTATAGGTGCTGCTGAATCAGGCACCCCATTACTTTATAACAAAAAGGAAACATTTCTCCGTCTCAGTGGTTCTCCAGGTGATCTCAAACACCTAGAAACAAAATAAGCCATTCTCCCACCTCAGCCTGCCTGGTAGCCAGGACCCCGGGGCCCATGTCCCTGCGCCCAGCCTACAGTTTCTTCACAGGGAATCCAGCTAGCTCTAGTGAGCAGGAACATTGTTTCATTTTCATTGTTTCTTATTTTATGATTACTTTCTGTTTATGGTGAGTCATACTGGTTTCTCACAGTAATTATATAAAGTTCTCTCAGAAGATGAATTTATTTTCTAAGTTATATGATGCAAAGAAAACTGGTTAAATGGGAGTTGGGGAGATAAAAAGCAACCTAAGTGGGTTTATGTCACCTTCTAGGTTATAGTCCATTGTGGTGGGAAAGTCAATGCAGGAACTTCAAACAGCGGGCTACGTCCCACCCACAGTTAAGAACAAAGGGAGAGCCGGGTGGTGGCGCATGCCTTTAATCCCAGCACTCGGGAGGCAGAGGCAGGCGGATCTTTGTGAGTTCGAGACCAGCCTGGTCTACAAGAGCTAGTTCCAGGACAGGCTCCAAAGCCACAGAGAAACCCTGTCACGAAAAACCAAAAAAAAAAAAAAGAAAGAAAGAACAAAGGGAGAGAAATAAATGCAGGCACGCTGGCTTGCTCGCTTGTTCTCAGCTTGATTTATCCACTCTTGCTTCGGTTTGGGAACCCCCTGCCTAGAGAATGACACCACCCACACTAGGCTTGGTGTTCTCACTTCAGTTAACTAAGATAACCTCCTACAGACATGCCCTCAGGTCAACACAGTGAAGATAGTCCCCATTGAGACACCCTTCTGGATAATTCTAGGTTGTCTGAGGTTGACACTGAAAACTAATCTTTACATGGTGTGATGGTATGAATGAAAATGGCCCCCACAGACTCATAGGGAGTGGCTTTACGGAAGGGGTGGCCTTGTTGGAGGAAGTGTGTCACTCGGGGGTGGGGGTGGGCTTTGAGGTTTCAGAGGCCCCAGCCAGACCTAGTGGCTCACCATCTCTTCCCGCTGCCAGCGGGTCCAGCTGTAGAACTCTCAGCTACCTCTCCAGCACCATGTCTGGGTACATGCCACCATGCTTCCCACCATGACAATGTAGCTTTGGAGCCTGTCCTGGAACTAGCTCTTGTAGACCAGGCTGGTCTTGAACTCACAGAGATCTGCCTGCCTCTGCCTCCCNTGAAGATAGTCCCCATTGAGACACCCTTCTGGATAATTCTAGGTTGTCTGAGGTTGACACTGAAAACTAATCTTTACATGGTGTGATGGTATGAATGAAAATGGCCCCCACAGACTCATAGGGAGTGGCTTTACGGAAGGGGTGGCCTTGTTGGAGGAAGTGTGTCACTCGGGGGTGGGGGTGGGCTTTGAGGTTTCAGAGGCCCCAGCCAGACCTAGTGGCTCACCATCTCTTCCCGCTGCCAGCGGGTCCAGCTGTAGAACTCTCAGCTACCTCTCCAGCACCATGTCTGGGTACATGCCACCATGCTTCCCACCATGACAATGTAGCTTTGGAGCCTGTCCTGGAACTAGCTCTTGTAGACCAGGCTGGTCTTGAACTCACAGAGATCTGCCTGCCTCTGCCTCCCGAGTGCTGGGATTAAAGGCGTGCGCCACCACCACACGGCCTGGTTAAGTCTTATATCTTAATTTAACCCATCTCTATTAATCTGTGTATCACCATGAGGTCATGGCTTACCAGCAAAGTTTCAGTGCATCTGTCTCTGGCTGCAACATGACTTCTCCTTGACTCCGCCTCCTTTCTCCCAGCATTCAGTTTAGTTTTCCCCGCCTAGCTCTATTCTATCCTATCAGGTCAAGTCAGTTTCTTTATTAACCAATGGTATTCACAGCATCAGAGGGGAATCCCACATCAGGGGAAGATGGGAACTGAGATTTTGTTTGTTTTGTTTTGGGGTGAGTGTGTATATGTGTGTGTGCACACACACATGTGTGTTTGGCATTAACCTGTGTATATGCAGGTGTGCCTACCCATGGAAGCCAGGAGTCAGAGTCAGGTATCTCCCTCTGACACTCTCTACCTTGTTGTTTAAGACAGTGTCTGACTCGGGGTTACTATTGCTGCGAGGAAACACCGCAACCAAAAGCATCTTGGGGAGGAAAGGGTTTATTTGACTTACACTTCCACATCACTGTTCATCACTGGAGAAAGTCAGGACAGGAACTCAAGCAGGGCAGGAACCTGGAGGCAGGAGCTGATGCAGAGGCCATGGAGGACACTGCTTACTGGCTTGCTCCCCGTAACTTGCTCAGCCTGCTGTCTTACAGAACCCAGAACTTCCAGCCCAGAGATGGCACCACTCACAGTAGGCTGGGCCCTCCCCCATCAATCACTAATTAAGAAAATGCTCTCTTATGGAGGCATTTTCTCAATGGAGACTCCCTCTTTTCAGATGCCTCTAGCTTGTATCAAAGCTGACATAAGACTATCCAGCACAGACAGGATCTTCCATAATGAAAGCTTACTAACTGACTAGCCTAGGATCCTCCTGTCCCCTCCCGCCAGGCATGCACCACCACACCCACTTTGTACATGGTCTATTAGTTACTTTTCTGTCACGATCATAAAACACCATGCCCAAGGGGGGAAAAGAAGGGTTATTTGAGCTTACGGTTCCAGAAGGATGAGAGTCCATCACCATTATGGCAGGGAAGCATGCAGGCAGACATGATGGCTGGAATACCAAGTTGAGATAATACATCTTAAACCACAAGCAGTAAGCAGAGACCACACAGGAAATGGCACAAGGTCTTTAAGCTCTCAAAGCCTACCCCTAGAGACACAATTCCTCCAATAAAACCACACCTCCTAAATCTCCCAAACACCACCACCAACTGGGGACCAAGTATTCAAATACCCAATATTAAGGGGACATCCTCACTCAAACCACCAGACATGGGTGCTAAGGATTGAACCTGGGTGTATATGGCTGAACATCAGGTATTTTAGCCACTGACCCATCTCCCAGCTACAAGTCATCTTTGAAAACAGTGTTAGCGACAGGAGCCTTGCTCTGTGGAAACGCCTGCTAGCCTGGAGACTGGGACGCCAAGCTCCAGATCTGTTTGTGCCATGACAGGTGGGAGGGGGTGGGTGTTCAGTCTTCTGAATCATATCCTGGTTTTATTATTGCAATGTTCCACTTTTAAATGAATTTTTAATTAATTTTTTAATAATTTTATAATAAATAAAAGGTGCAGCTGGGAAAAAATAAAATAAAAATAAAAATAAAGAAAAGAAAACAATGTTAGCAGTGTGGCCTTGCGAGGCTGTGGGCCATCGAGTGAGCAAGATCTTAGCTATTGCTCGGGATGACCCCACTAAACGCTCCTTACATGCTGAGACCCTGACTATAAAGTGTTATTGGAAGTGTGTTGAAGGTGATCAGGTCCTGTAGGTGGAGTTCCAGAGGTTGTATATGATCAGTAGGGAAACGACCCACTTGAGGGCATAATAAAAACATAGTCATGTATGTATCAAAGAGGGGCCCTCACCCAGCATTGGCTGCATCAGCTCCTTGACCTTAGAGTTCCCACTCTCCAGAACTGTGAGAAATATACTCAGTCTACACTGTATCAGAACAGACCAAGCCAACTAAAACAAATTGAAAGTGTGACGTCCACACAGAGCCACGTCTTTGCCAGCTCTGCTGACCGCCACTTGGGGTTCTGTTCCACGGCAGCTACCCCTGCAGCTGGCCTGCACCCCACTTGGCCATGCAGAAGTTCCAGGCCCCTTCCACAGGCTGCCTCTCTCCCTTTACTCTTTTATTTCTGATTTTCTTTTCTAAAGCCAGAGTAAGACTGATCGGCCTCCTCTCATGAAGACTCTTTGAGGGCCAGAGAAATGGCTCAGGGGTTGGCAGCACTTCCTGCTCTTCCAGAGAACCTGAACTGGGTTTCCACATCCACATCAGGTGGCTCACAGCTGTCCCTCCAGCTTCAGAGGATCTGACGCCCTCTTCCTGCCTCCATACATGCACACAGAAATAAAAATTTAAAACAAGTCTTTTATTTAAAAAAAAAAAAGATTTTTGAAAGACTCTTTGAAATAAGGCTATTTCCAACCCATTAATCAAAGAGCCTGCATTGATCCTCTAGAAGCATCACAATGTTTGAAAAACAGTGATGGAAATAGCTAACATTTGCTCAGTGCTTACTCTATGTGAGGTCCTCTCTTACATGTTTTGTACACATTGGTCCCTTTAGCACCCACAGCAATACTGTAGGGCTGTTGCTATAAGTACTGTGGTGGTTTGAATGAAAACAGTCACTACTGGCCCAGAGAGAGTGGCACTATTAGGAAGTGCGGCCTTGTTGGAGGGAGTATTTCACTGGGGGGTGGGCTTTGAGGTCCCAAATGCTCAAGCCAGGCCCAGCATTTCTCTCTCTTCCTGCTGCCTCCACCAATCACGATGTAGAACTCTCAGCTATTTCTCCAGCACCATGTCTGTCTGCATGCCTCAAGCTAAACTCTAAACTAAACCTTTGAACTTTAAGTCACCCCAATTAAATGTTTTCTGTTTAAGAGTTGCCATGGCCATGGTGTGTCTTCACAGCGATAGAAATCCTAACTAACCTGAGAATCATTTTAGGGTTAGAGATATCAGAGGCTTTGAGAGGTAAAGACCTGATCATGCCAGAGAGGTCTTGGACAAAGCTAGAAAGATCCGGCCCCACTGGATCATGGATGGAGATGGTATATCTCACCTAGTCTCCTTGTCTCTCCTCTGTCCCCCCATCACCTGAATCGAGGGGATCCCCAGGCCTTAAGGGTTTCATGGAAGTTAGGTTAAAAAAAAAAAAAAAGATGCTGGGAGCCAGCAAGATGGCTCAACAGGTAAATCTGACACCTTGAGCCTTGAGCTGGATCAGCAGGCTGCAGACCAGAACTGACTCCTGCAAGTTGTTCTCTGGCCACCACACATAAACACACACATGATAGATAGATAGATAGATAGATAGATAGATAGATAGATAGATAGATAGATAGATAGATAGATAGAGGTAGAATACTCTTTAAAGAATAAAAATAGTGACCAGGTGTGATGGCACACACTTTAACCCTAGCACTTGGGAGGCAGAGGCAGGTGAATCTCTGTGAGTTTGAGGCCAACCTGGTCTACAGAATGAGTTCCAGGACAAACTAAGATACACAGAGAAACCTTGTCTGGGAAAAGAAAAAAAAGAATAAAAATAGTAAGATGCAGAGCTGAGTAAGAGTTTGATCCCCAGGACCACATAAACAGGAGATGGTGGTACGTACACTCCTGAAATCCTAGCACTCAGGAAGAGGAGGCAAGAAAGTCACAGTCAGCCTCGGAGGCAACATAATGACTTAAAGTCAGCCTGGATTACAAGAGCCTCTGTCAAAACAAAAACAAAAGCAAAACAAACAAAAACCCTGTTGTTGACATCTATGGCCCCTGTCTCTTGCCATATGACTAGGTCACCCTCAAGAAAGTCTTCACCAGAGGAGGCCCCTCAGGCTTCTGCCCTGGAACCCAAGTGATCACCTGTTCTTATGTGAAAAGACAGTGAACATGCTCAGTCAACATAATGTGGAAAACGGCAAAAGTGAAAGACACTTCTCGGTTTCCAAATGTGCAGTAAATAGTCTGCGGTTATTTCCCCAATTTCCGAGTCATTGGCACAGAATAGAAAGGTACTTAGAAACCCACACACACACTTAACTGAATCTGTTCACCCCGAAAAGCTGTGCTTCCTGGGGAACGGCTCTGAAAGCTGTTGACTTCTCCAGCTGGCCGCAGTGAACGTATTCAGGTCTCATGCCTCGCTCTCCCCTCCTCAGTGGGTGGCTCAGCTACCTTCTCTTATATCTACTTGGTCACATCTTTTGATGAGAATGAGGGTAACGTGGCGCAAAAGCACCTGACTTTGGGGGCCAAATGTGGTGTTGCACACCCTTAATCCCAGCACTTGGGAGACAGAGGCAAGAGAATTCAACTTCAAGGTCATCCTGGGTCATATAGGACATCCAAAGCCAGCTTCTGCTACAGGGCTCAAAACTAACAAAAAAAAAAAAAAGCCAGGCTATTTAAGAAAAGTCCTTATTTGAGGACCTGGTGATGTGGCTTAGTGCTAGAGCGCTTGCCTTGCCTGCCATGCAAAAGGCCTTGAGTTTTGGTCCCTGGTATAGAGAAGGGTAGAAGGGAGGAATGAAGGGCAGGAGGGAGGGAGGGAGGGAGGGAGAAAAAGAACATCCTGGCTTTGGTACCCTCCTGCCACTTGCCTCTTCTTTGGAGGAAGAGCTATCACAAGCAAGCAGAAGCCAGATGGCCAGCCATCCCACTTTCTCCTCTCCCTGAGGACAGAACATTCTCTGCATGCCCACCGAGTCTTCTCAGTCACTGGTACCTGTGGACCCTGGATCAGGAAGTCAATAACAGTTTGAACAGTGTTACTGAACAGTCGACCCTGTATCCCGGAAATGCGGAGCAAACTGGCCAAAGAAGTCATAGAGGGGCGGCTTGCTCCTCGGCTCAGTGGAGAACTGAAGTCCACACGTGGGATTAATGCTTACGTTTTGGAGAAGAGGTATCAGCATCCAGATTTGGACCTACGTTTGTCCATAAGAAGATTTAGGTTTAAAGAGCCATTGAGGGGCTTAGCCTGGGCCAAGTAGAGCTGACTTACAAGTAGAGCTGTTTACTGCTCCTAGCAATTCTTTGAATTTTTTTCTCTTGGGACCCCACCACCCTTCTGAGGAACTAACCCTCTTTAGCTCCAATTCCCGTAGATTTGCTGATCAGAAATTGCCAGGCAGTACCAGAGCTGGGATTTGAACCCAAGGAATCTGACTCCAGAACTCATTTCCATATAAATGACCCTGCTTCTTCCTCACGCCCAGATGCAGCAATTTTCGTTTGCACATCATTTAAGTTTATTGTTCTAACTGGTGAGATGTACAATAGAAGTCCTTAGCTGTTTGAACGTACAAATATAAAGAACACGTTAGTTAAGACTTAAGGTTATAAAAAATAAAAGGTCTTCTCTCATAATGGAATGAACTTCATTTTAGTTTCAGGTTCTGTTTATCAGGAGGATAGGAACCTAATTTTCCTGGGAATATCAATTATGAATCAAGAAGCATATTATGACTTAATTGTTCATTACACGTTTGCTGCATGCTTTCCCTCTATCTAGAAGGATATTTAACTAAGCAATCAGGGATATTACCTAGCACAGCTGATGCAAGGGCAGTCAAATAAGCCCTGCAATAACCCTCGGCAGCCGCAGCAGGGCTGGCTGGGAGTGAGCACACAGCACTTAGCTGCCCCTTTGCGTGTGTTTGCAGATACATTTGCGATTTCATGCCCAGTTTTCAACGTTAAGCATTAATCTGAGACGGGCACTGAAACATCAATAAAGTCTACATTTTGCCCCTTTTAATGAAAATGCCAGATATAGATTTAATGCAAAACTAAACATTTGGCTCAATCTGTTCTACTCCAGTAAATTGGCTAGTGTTTGTCCTCTTTTTTAAAACACCGGGAGTTTAATGCCTCATTTCACATGGTTTTGTTAGGGGCTGATAGAAAGCTGATAAACAACCCATTTGTTCAATTACAGTAGCCCCTCGCTCCGCCGCTGAAGTTCATCCTCCGAGCTCATTTCCCTTACAAACCGTCTTGGGAGCTGAAGTGGCTCAACCCCTTTTAATCATTTGACTGAAGTGCAGCCCTGGCAAGGCTGCTCCTATGTCCCAGACAAGTGCTGGATGGCGGCCCCAGAAATGACTCAGGAAGCCCAAGAGTGAGGGTGTCCCAGCCAGCCCCTCCCATGCGTTCTTCAGATGCATTAGCCACTGGGAGCTGGAGGCTAGCCTGGACTACATAAACAGGTCTGGGCCAGCTATGTAATGGAACATTGTCTCCAAAAACTAAAATAACAGCAACTTGGGAACTGAGGCCCAAAGATGAAGTTTTACAGCCTGTAGGGGATAGACCTCAGATTTTGACACACTCCTATTCTCCCATCCAAGTACTACCCAGGCCTGATCCTGCTTAGCTTCTGAGATCAGATGTGTTCAGGCTGTAGACCACACTCCTATCCTCACCGGCATCTGGGAACTGCCTTTCTCTTCTCTCCATGGGTTTGCATCATTTGTCATTCGAGGAGATCATAAATGCCAGCTCTTCCAGGAAGTCAGTTCTTATTGCCTGCCGCTGACTGTCCTGCTTGTGTTTTTATGGCAGTGCATGCCTCCAATGGGCATGCCTTGGGACATCTTCAATGGACTCATTGATTAACAACAAGCCCCTTAAACATCCTTAATCCACAGCATCTCCTCTCTGATGCACTCAAGAGGTATTTGTGGGTATCTTCTTTTTAAAGCAGGCGATTTTCAATATCTCCAATCTGCTGACCAAAGGGTGATTTCTACCACAGTCAAGGCACCAACCCTTGCAGAGAGCCTGCCTGGGCTGAGGCCTCACTGCAAGATCTCAGGAGAGCAATGAAGCATCCCAGGGGTTCCAGTTTCTTGTTGCAAAGTTCAGCGGCAGAGGGACTGGAGACACAGGTTAAGAGTAGTGGTGGCTCTTCTAGAGGACCCGAGTTCCCTTCTCAGCACCCGTAAGTCAGCTCACAACCATCTGTAACTCCAGTGCCAGGTGATCCAACTCCCTTTCCTGGCCTCCACTGGCACTGCACTCAGGCAGAACACAGACAGCACAGGCAAAACACTCACACGTATAAAATAAAATAGAATATTTTAGAAGTCCAGCTGGGCGGTGGTGGCGCACACCTTTAATCCCAGCACTCGGGAGGCAGAGGCAGGCGTATCTCTGTGAGTTCGAGACCAGCCTGGTCTACAAGAGCTAGTTCCACCGCAGGCTCCAAAGCTACAGAGAAACACTGTCTCGAAAAACTACAAAAAAAAAAAAAGTCCAAAGGCAGAGGTGCACAGAGGTGTGCCTGGTGTGCAGACAATACCTGATGAACCTTGGCTGTTATTTTCCTGAAAAGTTTGTGACTTCACAGTGTAGGCAAGAAACTGTCACGTTTGCTGGCAACATATTTTTTTGTTTATTTGCTTGTTTGTTTTTGAGATTAAAAAAAAAAGGCTGGCCTTGAGATCACTTACCAAGAATGCCCTCAAAGGCCTGGTACTTCTGCCTCCACCTCCAAGTTCAAGCTAGTGTCCCTGGATGTCTATATTCTAAAAATTGGAAAAGAAAAGTGGTTTGAGAGATCATTGGAAAGCAAAATATTCTAAATTTATCACAAATATACTTCTTTTTGATTAAGAAAATAAAGTCAGATTTTTTTCAAAAGAAAAAAAAAGAAAAAGAAAACTGAGACATTTAGTTCAACTAAGCTGACAAAGGTCAAGGACCATTTACTGATGACCTGTTACATAAGATCACTGGAAGAGAAATGACTCAAGACAGCCCAGGACCAGATATTGGCAAGCTCTGGACTTACCACATGGCTGGAGTCCATAGTCCTCCGTTCTAGCCCTGTGTACTTAACAGGACAATTTTGTGGGGATATTAGGTAATACAAATCCCGATTTTTCTTCTTATCCTCTTGTCTTCCACTTCCCAAGTGCCATGATTGCAGGTCTGGTTATACAACGCTGGGGTCTGAACTCAGGCTCCCAACAGTGCCAGGCAAGCGCTCCACTAGTTGAGTTACACCCCCACCCGTGAATCCTGCTTTCTGAAAGCGACTTTTCAAAAGGCTGCGTGCTCACTGACACAAGCGGCACGCTTTCCAAACCTGCCTAATCAGTGTATACGGAAGATCTGCGCCACCCAGAGAGCTAGCTTGCTCGTCCCAGGGAGCTGTCCTGGTCATTGCTGGGGATAGCTAACAGGAACAACAGGTATAAAAGTTGTTTGAAGAGATGACAATGCCACTGGGGCATAGAGGATCAGCACCTGAAGTTCCACTCTTAAAACCTATAGGACAGACCAGGGCCTGGGTTTTTAATCACAGCATAGGAACAATGCGCGCGCGCGCGGGGGAGGGGGGGTGTTATTAAAAAAGGTTCCCATGTACCCCTACTGTGCAATAGCAGCATCACGTATAGGGTTGCCCCACCCACAGCATCAAAGCCATTTGTAACTGCAGAGACCACGAAGAGATTTGTTACCGATTTTAGGCAGGTTAGGAGGGGCGTGTCAGAGTGGAGGCTGCAGGGTGTTCTAGAGATTAAAGTTTCTTGTTTGTATTCTCCCATCTAAGCATACTCTTCCCTCTCCCAACCCCTGCTAAGCCCCAGCCATTTTTTTCTGTCATATAGCAACTTCATTTCTCCAGAGGAGATGTCTACGGTAATGGCCAGGGAGAAGGAAACTAAGTGCCCAGGGCTCCTCCCAGGGCTCTAAGTCCTCAGCAGCAGCACACAGGTGTCAGTGTCTTTACTAGGGACCAAAGATGCTGCGATCATGAGAGTCAGACTGTCACCAGTTATAGAGCTCCGTATTTGCAGGAATTGGTGGGCACCCAAGGACATCATTTGTATTTCTAAGTTCCAAAAAAGACTTTTACAAAGTTACTCATGGTGACCTTGAACTCATTTTGCAGTCTAGACAGGCTCCAGTTTCCTAGCCTCTTGTCTCCGCCCTCCAAGCAGTTGGCATGTCAGGCTCATGCTTTCAGGCCTGGCTGGGGCCTGGCATTCACAGCACATAAGATGAGTCACTGACTACTGACTAAGGCCATTCCGAAGTGCCACCCAGCAGCCAGACTTCAGGGTGGTCTTGGGCTCTAGCAATATTCCCAGGGATTCTGGTATTATCTCAAAGAAATATGTTTTTCTAGAGCAATGCCTTATGACCCCAAAGACTGGGGAAAGTCCCAGGAAAAACAAAATACCATCATTCTAGACCTCGATTTCCCAAACTGTTTTTATGGAAGATTAATTCTAAAGGAAACAATGGGCCCTACATAAGCAAAAGCTTCTATAACTAAACAAACTTTTAGAAACATTGCGTTAGATGAAATTAAATGTATTTCTCTATTCTAATGGAGGTCTCAAAGCCTTTATGGCGGTAACGTACTGAATAGCTCCAAAGGAGAAAATGTGCCAAATTTTTCATATTTATTTCTCCACCAAATCCTTTATTTTCCCATCCCACACTCTCTGAATCTAGTCTCCTTTTATTATTTTAAGTGACAGAGTCTTGGGAGCAGTGAAATGCGTCAAAGAAGCCTGACAACCTGGGCTGTTTTTCCCAGTTTTCCGAACAGCCAGCTCCTCTATCCTAACCTGATCTATTTTGTTGATGGCTAAGTTAACTGATTCCTGGAACCCATGTGGTAAAAGGTGAGAACTGACTCCTACAAGTAGTACACTAACCGGCACACACTCAGTCATGTGTGCACGCACACACACACACACACACACACACACACACACAAACACACACTTTCTAAAAAAGATACATAGAGAGAGAGACAGAAAGAAAGCGATTACATATTTCAAACTCCTAGGCTCAGACAACCCCCTGCCTCAGTTTTAGAAGCTGGGACTATAGGTGTGCACTTGACTCATAGTTTCTATGGAAACTTCTCTTAGAAATTTGAGACTTGGGGCTCATCTTCCATTGATCTTTCCACTTTTGAAAGCCATACCAGGATGTTTCCTTACATCAACAGCAAGGAAAAGGGGGAAAGCCAACAAAATAGTGTTTTGTTAGCCTATCAGAGCTGAGTTACAAAGGAACCAAGGGAACTGAATCCACACCACAGCAAGCCCTTCCAAGGATACACAATCACATTAGCTGTCTTTGGGCAGAAAAGGAGAACAGACAATCACCATAAACATGAGTAAAGGCGCTGAAGAGATCCACTCAGTCTGTAAAGTGTTTGCTCTGCGGGCTTGATGACCTGAATTTGAATCCCCAGAACCCGCGTAAAAAGCCAGGCACCATGGTGCACTCCTGTGGTCCAAGCACTGGGACCCTAGAGATAAGAGGATCCCAGGAACTTGCTGGGCCACTAGTCTTGTCTAGTCAGTGAGCCCCAAGTTCAGTAAGAGACCCTGTCCCTAAAACAAAAGATATCGGCCAGGTGGTGGTAACCCACACCTTTAATCCCACCCAGCACTCAGTAGGTAGATGCAGGTGGATCTCTGAGTTCCAGGCCAGCCAGGGTAATGTTACACACACAACACTTGTTTTGAAAAACAGACAGACAAAAAAGTCATAGGGGAGGAGACCTGACATTGACCTCAGCCTACACACACACACACACACACACACACTTGCACACATGTGAAAATGTATACATTCATATACCACACATTAATAAATAATAAATTAATTAATTAAAAACTGGGTTAGAAACACACAGATTTCCAGGCATCCAGATTCAAGAGGAATCCCATCTGTTTGCCACGCCTTTCTTTTGGCCTCTTCCTCAGTTACTTTTCTTGGTGGGAGGGAGGGGGGCATTATTTTATTTTTGTCTTTTGGTAGCTCTAGCTGTCTGAGAACTCACTATTTAGACCAAGTTGGCCTCAAATCCATCACAAAGATCCACCTGCCTCTGCCTTCTAAGTGCTGGAATTAAAAGTGTGCATCACCACACCCTACTTCTGTTACTTCCCCATTCCTGTGATAAAACACCCCAACCAAGGCAACTTGTAAAGAAAGCATTTAATTGGGTTTAAGACTTCAGAGTGTAGCCAGGTGTGGTGGCACTTGCTTTTAGTTCCAGAGGCAAAGGCGTTGGATCTCTGTGAGGAGTTCCAGGCCAGCTTGGTCTACACAGTGAGTTCCAGGACGTCCAGAGCTACACAATGAGATCCTGTCTCAAAAGAAAACAAAAGGAATTTCACAAGAATAGCTTCCAAGGGCGGTGGTGGCGCACACCTTTAATCCCAGCTCCCAGCCCTCAGGAGGCAGAGGCAGGCAGATCCCTGTGAGCTTGAGACCAACCTGGTCTACAAGAGCTAGTTCCAGGACAGGTCCCAAAGCTACAGAGAAAATCTGTCTCGGAAAGAAAAAAAAAAAATAGCTTCCAAAATGAAAGTACAAAGGCCTGACAGAAGGACCAGCTGAGAGCTCAAATCTTGCTGTACAAGCAGGAGGCAGGCAGAGCACACCGGGGCTGGCAGGAGGCAGGCAGCACACCGGGGCTGGCAGAAGGCTTTTGAAACCTCCAAGTCCACCTCCTCGAACAAAGCCAAACTTAGTTCTTTCCAAATAGCCACCAATAGGAACCAGGAGTTTCAATGCCAGAGACGTACGGGGTGGGGGGACAACATCGTGTTCTGAGCACCAGAGGCTCTTCTTCTCAAGGTGCCCATGAGAAGGACAGAAAGTGGGTGGTGCCTGAGACATTCCTCCCCCAGGTGGAACAGTCCTGCCATATCTGCCAAGGTGTGAAAATGGAGAAGACAAGTCTGATTCATCTCAGGTGTGATAGTACTTGTCAGCACAGTGGGGGCTGTGCTCAGGGGTGAACTCTGATCACCTGCTGCTGGGTGAGAGACAGAAGAGCCTCCATAAATACGAAAGACTGTTCCGTTGACATGGGAGAAGGGGCCAGACTTCTGCCTATACTCTGGATCCAGAATTTTACAGGAGATAGACATGATGTGGGTGTTAGGAAGAGTTGAAAGATTATAACATCCTCCTTGGACATAAACTTTGCTTCTCAATGAAATGGTCAAGTCAGGTAGAGGAGACTAGCTGCTGGGAAGAATGGGATAACGGAGCAGCATTGTAGTTGCAGGTGAGCACACAAGTCAGAAGGCTTGGCTCCAGGATGGATGCTTTAATTCCCCACATGAAGGATGATAGGGGGAGCATCTTTTCTAGAGGCCTGCCACCAAAAACACTTGGCCTAGCTCTCATGCAAAGCTGTCCATCAAAGGCAGCAGCGGCTGTGGATTCAGTAGTGGGTGGAAACTCAGCAGCTGCGCAAAAAGCGCTTTCCCAGTTGAAATTAAAGTTTTCACCTGGGGGCTGGAGAGATGACTCAGAGTTTAAGAGCACTGGCTGCTCTTCCAGAGGTCCTGGGTTCAATTCCCAGCAACCACATGGTGGCTCACAACCATCTGTAATGAGATCTGGTGCCCTC
>JAQHUG010000199.1:1843186-1859535 GCA_028555095.1 Dicrostonyx torquatus
TAATCCCAGCACTCAGGAGGCAGAGGCAGATAGATCTCTATGAGTTTGAGGCCAACATGGTCTACAGAGATAGTTCCAGAACAGCCAAGGCTACACATAGAAACCCTGACTTGAAAAACCAAAATAAATAAGTAAATAAATGCTTATTCATAATGGTTATCAGCAAGAAACAACTAAAGTGTCTATCAATTCAGAAATTGATAAGCAAAATTTATATACTCACAGGATGGAATATTATCAAGCCAGCAAAGGTAATGAAGTGATGAACCTTCAAGGCTCAAGGCTAGAGCAAGTAGGAGTTTACCAGGGCTGAATGGAAAGTGACTGCTTGGTGGGGTTTAGTTTTCAGCTGTGATTACATGCACAAGGTCTCTACAAGTGGAGCCCATGAACATCCTGTCGGGGAAGGGGTAGAGGTTTGAGGGGGCTGCACCCTCCCCTGAGGCTTAGTACCTGTTAGTTATTGATGGGAAAGGGAGAGACTCTCTTTTTCACTAGGGCAGCCACTAGTAAGATACCCGTGCTGTTATAAATGCCCCTCACCTATGCTTCTTTAAGTAACCCAAATGAACTAACTGGTCATGGGGGTGGCGGTGGGTGGAAGTAGCTATGAAGGTAGAAGAGGCTAGCTAGGCAAAGGAAGGGATCAGTGGGAGTGAGAGGGGATCGAAAGAGTAATGGGGACTCAGTATGATCAAATACATTCTGTACATGTATGTCAACATAAAACAATTATTATGTATGATTAATACATGCTAATAAAAGCGTTAAATAAAAAATCAGTCTTGTTACAAAATGTGAAAATGGTCATTTATAAATTTGGGGGGTACAGTTTTTATGCTTGGATAAACTATTTCAAGTATCATGAGGGATGGGCTGTAGTGTATGGTAGACGTCTTGTCTAGCATTCACGAGGCTCTGGGTTCAGTCCCCAATATCACATAAACCCAGTGTGGTGTTGCACATGGGTAGCCCCAGGCCTGGGAGGTAAAGGAAAGAAAATCGTCTTGTGCTACAGAAGTTAGTGAGCAGCCAGGCAGTGGTGGTGCACAGCTTTAAGACCGGCGGATCTCTGTGAGTTCAAGGTCAGCCTGGTCTACAAAGCGAGTTCCAGGACAGGCTCCAAAGCTACAGAAAAACCCTGTCTTGGAGAAACAAACAAACAAACAATAAACAACAAACAAACAGAAAAAAGTCTAGTTAATGAGCAGCCTAGGCTAGTGACCTTGACCAAAACCAGATAAAAACATCTAACTAAAAACTTGCTTTAGAAAAATGTATAAATTGTAGATATGGTACTTCAAATAAAAATTTCCTTGAAAAATAAAATGTTATGCAGATAAAAATGTATCAGCACCTCATGTTCAGACAAGATGGTTAATAACAAATAATAAAGACCAAGAATTGTAGGCTTAAATTCCCTGGTCACAGTTAGCATTGTGCATTTCTTAAAGCCTGAAATTACCATCTAAACAATAGGAGCGGCTTCTGGCAAAATGATGTCCCAGTGACTTTAAAGACTTAATGACATCAAGTAATTGCTTGGTGAAGCTAATGATTTTACCTTCATTCAACCAAACCCCACCATACAACATCATAGGTGCCTCATTCCCCTCCACCTATGTAACATCAAGTCATTATGGAAGGCAGGTGTCTAAGAAACCACTTTCTCTGGACATATGAACCTATACTCAGGGGACATTTTCTAAACATTAATTGAATTAGCCTGGTCTAATTCACGATTAATGGGAAGTGTGTCATAATGTGGATTTCCACTCGAAGCTAAGCAAAGTGAAAACTTGCATAAACACACTCTCAATTCCCTGCAGTTTGTGAAGTACTTTCAGAAATTGTTGAAAAACATTTGAGTTTCCTGCTTCCACTTGCCAAACGGCGATACTGGTAAACAGCAATAGCAGGCCACCCCAAATGGTGTCTTTTCTATTTTTAAGTAAGCTGACATACTTTCAATAAAACTCTTGATTGAAATTGAGAAGTGTGAGTTGGACCTTGAATGAAATGGCCAAGTTGAAAGGAAAGATAGCCAATAAAAACCACAGAAGCACTTCCTCTTAATATGTATGCTGTAAAAATGGGGAAGGCTCTCTGGGTGCTTATTTAGGCTTCTACAGATTTCTGTGTCCTCTCCCCACCCATCCTAAAGCCTGGGCCTCTCTCCAGCATCAGGACCCATGAGTAATCGCGGTGTTCCTGGAGCCATCTAGGAGAAGTGTTTTTCCTGTGGCCAAAGAATGAGAAATGGGATGATGATGCCGGCCTTGGGGAGGAGAAAATGCCTCTCTTACCTTTTGGGGAAGACATACAGCTTTTACTTTCATTCTGTTGTATAATGTCCATTAAAAGCTTACTACATGCCAAAAACAGTCCTAGATGCTGGGGAAACAGAAGGAAGCCACTGTCCTGTAATGTTTAGAGTTCTCTGCAAAACACGCAGTGGTGGATAACCCAAAAGAAATACACTAAACAGTTTGGAACACAAAAGAACATGGACCAGAGGCAGACAAGTTTTGAATGCTCTGTAAGATATACCATGTGTATCAGTGGAATCTCTCACCCTCCTATAAAGGAAAATAAAACCATTAATTTGCAAGAAGACGGATACCAGTGGAAATTGTTACATTAAGCAAAGCGAGCCAGATTCAGAAAAATACCAAATGCTTTTATTTGTTTTCATATACAGGGAATCTAGAACCAAAAGTGTGCAGCACTTGGGAGGCAGAGGCAGGTGGATCTCTGTGAGGTCAAGGCCAGCCTGATCTACAGAGAGAGTTCCAGAACAGCCAGGGCTGTGTACCAGAGAGACCCTGTTTTGGGGTGGCGGGGGGAGGTGTGTGAAAGTGCATGTGAGAGAGAGAGAAACTAGATGGTGGGCAGTGCAAAGAGGAAGGGGTTGTAAAGGAGGCGGGGAATAGAGAACAAAGGATATGAACGTGAAAACAGAGAGGCTAACTCAAAGAAGGAAGAGGCTGGCCAAGAGGGTAAACAGGGGAGCAGAGTGGGAAGGAGAAAGAATGAGAATAAACTACGACACACATGTATGAAGAGCCTCTGATGAAACCCATTGCTTTGTATACTAACTTAAAACATTCATTTGAAAGTACTTCAAACGAGATCATGTATTTTATTACAGCCGTTTCCCCCAGGAAACAAGGAAATGATCCTCCTTTTGGTTTAGTTAGCAGGTAGAATAATGTGCTACACCCACAAAAATTCCCTATCCTCATATTCTAATTCTAGACTTGCATTAAGGCAAATGATTTTTAAAATAAACAACAAAACCCTACTCCGTGCTGGGCAGTGGTGACACATGCCTTTAATCTCAGCACTCGGGAGGCTGAGGCAGGTCAATCTGTGAGTTCGAAGCCAGCCTGATCTACAGAGTGAGATCCTAACAGTCAAAGATACACGGAGAAACCCTGTCTCAGAAAGAAAAAAAAAAACCCACTCCACTTACAAATCAAGCCAAGAGTAGTGGTTCATACCTGTAATCCCAGCACAGAGCAGATGAAGGCGGGAAGACCAGCAGTTCAAGTTCATCCTGGGCTACATGTAATCATGTCTCAAAAAAAGAAGGAAGAAAGAAAAAAGAAAAGAAGGAAGACACAATCAAAGAGGCTCAGCATATTGAGATCCCCACTGTAGCAATGACTGAGAACACGAGACTGTACATTCTCTTCTCTGTGACAGTTTCTTTACCTGGAAAACAATGAAGCTGATAATAGGAATGACCTCATAGAACTGTCATGAGGATAGAAACACTTAAAGACATTGCATGATATCACATATCCTTGTGAGTTTGAGGCAGCCTGGTCTACATAGTGAGTTCCAGAGCAGCCAGGGCTACACAGTGAGACTCTGTTAATAATAACAATACTAGTAATAATAACCCCTAAAGCATGCCTAAAGTATGTTCAACTATTTGTTGAATCACAGTTTCCAAATGCTTACTATTTTTAGGGGTAGAAAAGTACAGCCCTGAAAAAAACAGATAAAAATCCTGACTCTCAGTTAATATCAGTGAAGAGACATAAAAGAAATAACTCAGTAAAATATATATATATATATATATATATATATCCTGAGCCAGGCATGGTAGCTCCTGCTTATAATCCCAGCACAGAGGATCAAGAGTTGAAGCCCAGCCTCATCTATGTAGCCTTCCAAGGTTACTCTCTCTCTCTTTCACACACACATGCACGTAGACACACATGCATGAATGCACACATGCACACGCACCCACCCACTCACACTATTTATTTGTTAGTGCTAGGGACTGGATCTAGGGCCCCAGTGTACCACTGGGATAGGCCTCTAGCCCTCTTTTTACTTTTTATTTCTGAGGCAAAGTCTCACTAAGTTGCCCAGGGTGGCCTGTGACACATTCTGCAGGCCAGAAAGGTTATGAGCTTTCAATCCCCCTGCCTTGATCTCTTGAAAATGTGTCCTATTGTAAAAGATGGAATAGAGAAAAGGAAATTTGGGGAAGGGATAGAGAAAAGAATTTTGTGGCCATACATGGGATGGCTGGGTTCAGGGTGCATGTCAGGAGACAGCCATGAGGTTCCCCAGCAGAAGGGAGCTCCAGGGAGAGGAACCACAGATGCAAAAGTAAAGAGCAGAGGAGAGCATGGGTCTACAATCCCTTAGCAAAATCCTGAAATCCAAAAACCTTTGATGATAAAAGTCGTGTTTTTCCTGCCCTCTTCCACCTCCAGACCTGACTTCTTGGTCAACCCTCTTTATGGGCCAGCACCCCGTTTCCTTCCTTCAAATTATGAGCCCTGACTGACTCTGCCCCATCCTCTCCAAAGCATCCATGTGCCCCAGGGGTGCCAAGTGCCTGCACCCTATCAGTTCTGCTACTGTTGATCTTCTGGGGAGGTCCTGGGACTGCTTGATTCCTCACACAACTAAGGCATTCTCAGCCCAGCCAAAAGAGGAACTCATACAAATTTCAAGAAAACATTGCCCCTTACACTGACATCTAAAGAGTTGAGATTATTCATTTTATGTTCTTAATGGAAAAATAAACTAAATGAGTGTAAAGCATCCTGGGTGTGGGAGAATGAATAAGAACAAAAAAAGAAAGTGTGAGGAAAGATGGAAGGATATGATTAAGTTACACAATATATAAAAATATAAAGCTTGAGACAGGCCCAACAGGCCTCTCTCCCTACAAGTACTTTTTTGAATACTGGGAGGGGACCCTTTACTGTTAGCTCCTCTGTACTTGTTCATCTGCATATCTTAAGGGTTTTTATTTTTAATTGTTGCTGTTGTTTTTGTAATGGCACTCCCCTTTCCAATGAAAAGGGATCCTAAGGAAGGATTAGAAAAATAACACATTGACTAAACTTTCTACAATAGAAAGCCGGTCTCACTGGTTTTCATCTGAAAAAAAAAAAAAAAAACACCCTAAGTGATCAATGACCTCCTCCTTCCCCTAGAAAAGGGAAAAGAAAGATAAGAGCTGTGCAGGAAAACCGTGGGCAGCCTCGAAAAGCTCGCGGTAGCCACCGGATGCTCCAAAGTCATGATCCTCTGCAGACAGGAAATGGCAGCTCCAAGTTCTCCTTCCTAAAGCGTCTCAGTCTGAAGAGATTTGTGTGTCCAACTTCTGAAGGCTCGGGCTGCAGCCTAGACTCCTGGGTTTGCCGGCCATGGCTTGTTCATTGGGCTCCTGGTACAAAAGCCTCCTCCCAAGTGTGGTATCCAAAGGGCTGGAGGCTAGAATACAGATCCCCAGGCAGCAAGGGAGGAGACTCCCGCCTGCCTGCCTCCAGGTGGGTTACTACAGCCACCTCAGAAGCTGCTGTTCTGTGGACCTTGAAGTTCTGATAAGGAATCCGCCAAGTGCTTCTCCTTTAGATAACAATACAAAAAAAAAAAAAAATCAAGGAACAAACTTATACTGGGCACATACAGAGTCCACCTGGGGTTTCGAAAAAACCCAGTGGATGAAAAGTAAATGTTAGTACAGTAGTACAGTGTGTGATTATTATGACCACAAGATAACAAGCTTATCCAGGTGATGGCATCCAGGGTGGCTGGTGCTCCACATTCTGGTGTGTGTGTGTGTGTGTGTGTGTGTGCGCGCGTGCGTGTGTGTGTGTGTGTATAAGACCTCCAGTCACAGATTCACTGGATCACAAATTATGGGATTTTAAAGAGAAATCATTTCCACAGGCAGCAAGGCTGGAGTAGAAATTCTGGTGTCTTCCATCCCTAGTTAAGGGCACTTCCCCCGAACCTAAATAGTTGTTTTCTTGAATCCTTATCCTGTGCACATTTTAACCAAGCTGAATATTCACAGTGATAAAACCACAAACGAAAGGGCTCGTCAGAGATGCTGAGAGAGAATAGGTACTTTCACTATCAGCGATGGTTTCCGCTTTTCCCACAAGATGTCTTATCAGTTTTCACCCTGAGAGAAACCATAAAAAGAAAAAAGAAACCTTACGCAACAGTTCTCTAAATAAAATAGTACGCAACAGGCTAGTCATCCTTAAAAGTGATGTTGGGTAAAGAGTCAAAGTACATCATCCAGCAAGATCAATACCCTATTAAGTCACGGAGGATTCTGGATATCAAAGAGCAATGAACTGAATAACTGAAAGTATAAGTACACGACCCAGGGGATTAATCACACACTGCCATGGTGAAATTAGGACAATTCTTCCAATCATTAACGTTTTGCTTACAAAAATGTGCTTTTCTGTTTGTCTTTCTGCTAAATGATAACCGTTTTTCAAGTTGAATCTACTGATAAAAAAAGAGTTAAGAAACAAGACAGGAGCTGTGCCATAGAGGTCATCTATGCTGCTCCAACGTGAAATAGCCAAAGGACAAACAAAGGGAAAAATGTCTGGATTGTAGGAAGAGTTTGTAAATATCCATTGGCAGTCTGTAACAGCAGCACCTTATGAAAAGTTAATGCTAACCTGTGTCCTGAGAAGGCTGTGCCTCCTCCAACCAACATGCTCAAGTCTTAAGGGCATGTACAGAACCAGAACCCGGGCTAGCTTCCAATTGGAAAACAGCGAATTGTCCACTTTAAAACAAGATTTCACCCCTTAGCTTTTCTAGTGTCAATCAATGCAGAAGCTGCTGACCTTCTGCCTAGCAGTCATGATACAGTTCCTCCCGCGAGTAAACATTACCCAGAGGTTATCTCCAGCAATGAAACACAGAGATTTCAGGATCATTTTAATTCCATTCAAATGCCTCATTGTCCAGAACTTGGATACAAACAGTCCCACTTTCAGACCAGACTGAAACTTTGAAATTGCGTGTAACCTCTTAGTCAGGTCTAGAACTAGGAGCCTGCCGCTGGTTGGAAATAAAAGTCTCCCTCTGGATGGCTCCTTTGGGCTCTGACACTCAGGCCAGGTGAGAATCAGGGTAGTGCAGAGCATGAGCAGAGCTGGGACTGGGGCACCTGGAGCCGTCACATAGCACAACTGGGACATTCTCTCGAAGTTCTGAGACAAAGAACTAAAATTACAACGTAGAACTTCAAGCTCCCAGGCCTACCCTTGCCCTCTGCCTTAAGGACCAGTCAGTGCTCAGTATTTTCTGGAAACCTAATTCACCTGCAACTCCATGGCCTTCTTGGACTCTCAGGAGGCAGGGTCTGAGAACCCATCTTCTCCTGGATGTCTACATATGGGGACAACAGATTTCCTTGGACAGATTCTGTCACAGGTTCTTTACTATACAACTAAAAGACTCCACAGAGGCCAAGTTGGGCCTCTCCTCAGAAGGTCTCTGTGGGAGGCCTGTCAGACCTGGGCTCTCTAGACAGGCTGCATTAATACCCAGGGCCACATCTGCCTGCCAGCACTCTTCCTACCCACTCTTCCCAGCCATCAGATTCTGACGCTTCCTGCTTCTGCTTGTTGTCCAACACTGGACAGAGTTACCAAAGAGAAACCTGGGGAGGGGGAGGGGGGATATGAGGCGGAGTGCTGGTCCCACAGGTCTCACACCGACTAACACCTCAGAGCAGGGGCTATCACTCAGATTCTCTCTAAGCCGCTGACTTTCAGGGTCCCAGAGTTTCTAAATCTCCTGCTCCTCCAGACCCTTCCTTGCCCCGCTCAAAGCACTGCAGCTCTGCTCCCGACAGAGTGAGGGTGACGCACTGTTGACTCATGCTGGTCAAGGCCAGTGGCCGCACACACCAATCGATGGTGCTCAGTAGCAGCTCCAACCTGCTCTGCTCGGTCCCCAACACACACATCTGCTCCAGCTAACACTCCTAAGAAAACTCAAATTCACACGCCAGGAGATGGGCACCCCACCGCCCATGGGGCCCCCTAGTTCTGTGCCAAGCATACACACATACATACCCCAAAGCGATTCAAGTGATGTGTTTAGGCTTTTTCAACCAAAGAATGAGAATTCCGACAGGGTCACGAAAGTTAACTCATCAAGTAAAAAAAATTTTTTTAAAAAAAATCAAACATCATTTTGGCAGGATTTTTACACAGAATAATTCTATATACATGCTATACACTGTTTCTATAAAACACACTATCTACAATCTACTTACATTTAATTGTCCTGCTAGTCCTAGTTCACATGGGATTACCTGCAGTCACAAATGAGTCGGTTTCCCTGCCTGTCAGGCTGTGCCATCCCTTAACAAAGGCACTGGATGAGTCAAACAAGATTTTCAGACCCTTATCAACTATCTTGCTTATAAGAGCACACTCCTGGAGCCAGGTGCTCGGGAATGGCATTGGAGCTAAGGCAGCAATGTAAGGTGTCATGTAAAAATTGTGTCCTTTTAAACTGTTCCAAGGAGCCACAAATGTGGGCCCCCTCTCTAAGTGACCCTCTGACGTCTGAGGTATAGCCACAGATTTAGGAAAAGTCATTCAAGCACAGCCTATTAAAAGTTATAATTTAAGTTTTAAATGGAAGTTCAAATTACTCCTCATAAATAGAAATTTGCTTTTTTTAAATGGGGATGCATTTAGCCACTTTATCAAAGCAACTTAAAACTGGGGTGTGTGTGTGTGTGTGTGTGTGTGTGTGTGTATACCATTTGTAAAGTCAAAATTAAGGTTTCAATGCATATTTGTTAATTAGCCAGTGCACTAAACAGTTTCAGAACACTACAAGAATAACATTCTGTTTCTCTTCCATAGTCTTCCAGTTTGTAGCAAAACATTATCTGCAAGTCCAGTCTCTGGACGATGCTGGTACCATCATCCAGCATTAAAGTAGCCTTTGTCACCCTCAATGTCCACTTCCTGGTCCGAATCCTCTGAGATCTCAGAGTCTTCCCGAGATGCTGGAGAAGGTGAACATTGAGAACTATCCAAAGAGGTGCCTTTATTCTGCTCACTGGGCGAGTCCTGGCCCTGGCCACAGGAAGTGTCCAAATTGTCCAACTCATCCTTTTTATTGCTTTGAGGGTTCTCCTGAAAGAAGGGAATGAAAATGCAGACGGTGAGATCAAAGACATAAAAATCAAAATGGATTTTCCCCCAGCCTTTAGCTTGCTTACAAAGTTTAGTTTATCAACTCTTTTCATCTAAAATCTCTTTCCTAAGAAGATACACTTGTGATTCTTGTCCCCATTTGAAAGAACAGGGGAGAAGTCACATCAGACAGAGATTATACATAACACAGATCCATGACCTCAAGAATTTTCAGCTTAGGAGAAAAAACAAACTCAGTTAAGTCCAGACTGCACAGTCCTTGCTCTTTAAATACTGCCCCAGACGGTGTTTTCTAGCTTTAAAAGAACAAATGTTAATGGCTGGTTTGTTATACCAAGGCCCATTCCCCCTAGAAAAGAAAAAGATATACTAAATTAAGAAGCTTCAAAATTATAGATTAAATCCTTTTCTGTTGGCCTTCTGAAATAATTTATGAGCATATATACACATAACTATGTACCAAATTACAAAAACATAACAAAAAAATTACAGGACCGAATAATATTGATGAAGAGATTGCAATTTGCTTAAAATATAGGCAAAATTTCCTGGGAGAAAAATTTCCTACATTTCATAGAAAGTACCATTTTAAAAGTCACTGGGAAACTAGCTCCAAGCCTTTGAATAAGAACCAAGTCCAGTCAGTGAATGTTTAAGCTTATGGGTGTCTAATAAGGATATAAACACCATAGAGAAACATTGTATTCCTCAGCGAGCAAGTCTTCAGAAGCCATACAAGGTTAGTCATGAGAGGGGAATCCTCAAATACTTCCGAATAATAAAGCTACAGGAAGCTTTTTGTTGTTTCAAAATGTTCTTTGGGATATCTTTTTTTTTAAATATAAAGTGTGATCAATACAATTTAAAATCTACACTAAATTTCCCCACTTGGCAAACCGCTTTGTTTCAAGGCATCCTCTCCCTTATTTAAAGCATAGGCGCATAGGAGTCATTCAGCAGTTGTCCGAGAACTGGAAACATCCCGTCTGGGTCCTCAAAAACAAATCTTTAGCACTAAGTCAGCAGGGTAGCTTTGGAGGGTGCTCCCTTTACTTTTTTTTTAATTGCAGATTTCTTAACAAGGTTATTGAAAGACTCCTTAGGAAGTTTAAGCTACTTTCCAAATAGGCCTGGCAATTTCTTTGTGTTTTATATTCATTTTAAGAGCTGGCAAAGATGGATAATAATTTTAAACTCTTTGATATTTAATTCTTCCTTTTCAAAAAAAATGCAAATAAGACTTAAAGGTGTTTGTGTCTTTATATTTACCCTTGAATCCCGCCTGGTTTTATTATGGCTGTGTAAATAAAAGAAACAATTTTCTCCCAAAGATAACTACTTAAGTCATTTACTGTCAATTACTTTATCTTTCCTGCGTTAATGAGATAAACAACATATGGGGTTTATAAAACAATTAGCCAGGCGGTTTACTGGCCGGTGTGTGAAACCCTCGCTAATTGATATAGGAACTGCATTAGGTGCTTTTAGCATTAGTGCCACCTGAGCAACTCATCCTGAATTTCAGCAGGACTATTTGCCTTTTTAATCAAGGTGAAGAGGTTAAATAGTCTCTTCAAATGACTTTTGCATACAACCCATAACAGGTCTCCGCATTTAGATAACATGATACAAACATTTATTTCCATAGAAACGGAGCCACGTCAATACCTGTTTCAGTCTTCTCCATTTAGCGCGTCGATTCTGAAACCAGGTTTTGACCTACAGAAAAGAAAGCAAGTTTACAGAAAGTTCCAAATCCAGAGAGGGGAGGAGCGGAGAAGGGACTGGGGCTATGGCGAGGATCAGTTCCACGGTTGGGTAGAGGCAGAACATGCCTAGAGCGCTCCGCACCGCACCGCACCCGCACCGCACCGTTTCTTCAGCCCTAGAAACCTGCTGGGGTTGTGGGACCCAGTGAGCTGACCTGTCTCTCACTGAGCTGCAACATCTTAGCCAGACGCTTCCTCTCAGGCGGGGAGAGGTATTTCTGGGTCTCGAACTTCTTCTCCAGTTCGATGGTCTGGTCGTTGGAGAACCTCACTTGACCGCCTTTCCTTTTGTGCAGGGGCCGTTGTAGGAAGGGGCTCCAGAGCAGGGGCTTGCCTGTGGGCCAGAAGAACGGCGGGTGAACCAAGGCGCTAGAGTCCTCTGGGCAGTCCCCAGACCTACCTGGCACCAGGTGACACAAGGGGGAGGCCAAAACGCAGACATGTTCCCAACCCATACATTCTCAGGTGTATGGATGGACTCAATAGTCCCTACCAACGCACAAAGTCAGCTAAACTGCATTAGCACACAAACCAGCTCGGCTACTCAAGACAGCGCACTACCCACCATCACATCACACCTGTGGCTAAATGCAAACAAATCTTCTCAACCCCGAGAGAAGCCCTGCCGGGCTTAAAACGCGATCATCTTTAACCAACCAGGTCTTGTGTGTACTCAAGTTTTTTGCAAAAGATCCAGTGTGCGCATTTAAGGGAGGAGTGGGGCTATGACACTTCCCAAGGCCTGGTTGCAGAGAAGCGCTAGCAGGGCGCTCGTGTTAGGCCTCGAGTGGGGCCTCCAATCGTGGCTGGAGCACACCTCGGCCTCCTCTGATTTCACACTCGGCCTGCGGGGGCGGCCAGTTAAAGCCACCCCGTGGGCTATGGCAACATTTCCGTCAATGTGTTTCCTGTTGGTCTGTCTCAAAAAAAAAAAAAAAAAAAAAGCAAGCTTCCTTCTGCTCAGGCCCAGCAGAAACCCAAGGAAACCAAGGCGATCTCTGTGAAAACGTTTGCCCCAGGGCCGTTCCTGCCCCACAGGGGATAGAGTGGGGGCCGGTCACACGCCCTGCAGGTTGAAATTTTAAAAATACAAATATGATAACTTTTAAAGTACAAAAATATAACGCCCAACCCCCAAATCCTGGTAGTGGTGAGAGGAGGGGAACGCTGTACGCTTTGTCAAAATAATGCTGGCATTAAAATGCTAATTCATTAAAATGTTAATTTTCTCCTCTGTCCCCAGTGAAACTGTCAGGGTGTTGACTTTAAACCCTGGTGAGCCCTCCTTATTTGCTCTGGGGCATCGGACCGCGCAGGCGATGAGGGACTCAGGACCCGGACTCTGTCACCGTTGCTTATTTATTTCTTAGGAACATTGCGGGGACAAGCCCCGAAAATCCCATGCGGTCAACGTGTCTCCTAACTGTTCTTTCCTAACTGTTCGGGGTCTGCACCTTCCTACTCCAAAGTGGTAGCGGTGCGTCCGTATGTCCGTCCTTCTGTCTTCGGGCCTACACCTAAACATTTTGAAAGCTGGCATTGTTTTTTCGAGATTTTGCTTGCGTCAGGCTTCAGACTGGTGCAAAACAGCCTCCAAAGGGGGTGGGGGGGCCGAGAGGAAGCAACTGGTTATTTTAGCTGCCATAAAGTCACATCCCACACAGAGGAAATGAACAATATCAGAAAAACGGATCCTGCCTATCAGACGTCGAGTGTTTCCTGAATTTGTCTGTATTGAGGATGTCGATAAAATAATCAGCAGCGTGCACTACTCCGGGGGAAGGGTCTGCTTCATGCAGCCAGGAAAACACTTAACAGCTTCAGAAACCAGATTTACTCCTATCGAGAACTCAAGATTTCCTGTATGAACGGAAAGGGTCAGGCTCCTTCACTACACAAGCTTGTTGAACCAAGCCCAGCCCAGGAACCGCCCGGCCCGGCAGCTATCCCTGCGCTGCAGGGGCCAGGCTCGGGGCGCCCCGACGTCCTCTTCCCGGTGTCGCCCGCTAAGGGAGCCCCACCCGGGCCGACACGCGTGGCCAGGGCTGCCTTTCACTACTACCCCGGGCGTCCCAGGCCTCTCCCGACTTCGCTAGTCCCTACGTCTGCAAGGTGCAGGGAAAGCAATCAGAGTCGCGGAGCGTCCCAGCGCCGACAGCGCGCCACCGGGGGCCCCGCGCCTCCCGTCCCGGCGCGCACCCGCGAGTCGCAGGCTCAGAGCTTTCGCCGCAACTTTCTCCTGCGTCTCCCGTCCGCCCCCGCCGCCACCCGCGCGCTGCCACCCCGCCTTCCTCACGGACGCCCGCGCTCGGCCCCGCAGAGCCCGATCGCCTTACCCAAAGGGTCGTGGCGGAGCAGGGCGTGCGTGTAGTCGTTCACCGTCCGCGGGAAGGGGTACAGAGGGCCTCCGAAGCCACCGGGACCGTAGGCGGCGGCCAGCGCGGCGGCGGGGTGGTGCGAGAAGGCGGGGTGGACCGGCGTGGGCTCGTACACCGGGGTCCGGTAGGAGGACACGAGGCTGGTGAAGGAGGAGTTGGGAGATGGCAGCGTGGGGGTGGGAGTGGGCGCGGCGGGCCCGCGACCCAGGATGTCGTCGATGTAGAAAGGCGTCGGGTGAGCGGGCTGCAGCAGCGGCGTGGGCGCGTACAGCGGTACTCCCACGGCGGGCGCAGCCGCGGGCCCCGGGTGCGGAAACTGCATGGCTGCGCCGCAGCCCCTCGGACAGAGCTGCCCGCCCGCGCCACCGCGCTACATTTATTTGCGCTCCGCGCTCCAGGCGATAGGCTCCGGCAGCCTCGGGGTGGGGCCGCGCTCGGGTCCCTTCCTGCCGCCAGGCCCTGCGGCCAATGGCGCGGGCCGCGGACTCGCCTCCGCCCCTGGCCCGACCCGCCCTCGTCTGCCCAGCTCCCGCCCCTGAGACGCGCTGGCCGCGGAGCTCCAGGGACCCTGCAACAGGGTGTCCCGCCGTCCCCCGGAGCGCCAGGCACCGAGAGTCCGACTGCGACCGTCGAATATGTGAGCACAAGGCATGTGCCAGGAACGCGGATCCCAGCGGGAAGGCGCCACTGCCGAAACTCAGGCAGCGTCTGGCCCCTGGAGGAGCAATGGGACCAGAGGAGCAGGAGGCAACCTTTGGCACACCAGAGTAACCTCCCCGAGGCTGCGCTCCTTGGGGTAACGTTGGCACTGTCTAGTGCGGGGCCCCTCTGCTACTCAGAGCTCCAAGGAGAAGACCCTAGCCTTTGGCTGCGTCCCAGACGGGTACCGACGGCAAGGCTGCAGGTGCTCCAGATTCTCCACCTGGGAACCCACTCCATGCTGGCAGAATCTGCTCCCGACGGAATCAAGGCAAGACCTGGATCATTCGGCGCCGGGCAGAGGCTATGCAGTGTTCTTCGATCCAATGCGGGGGGTGGGTGGGCGGGGAGAGACCTCTGTCCCGGGGCCCTGAATGACACAGCTGTGCGCAGCCGGGCTCTGAGGTTTTACACGTGTTTTCTATTGAAAGTCGTAGCGCGCTGCTCAGTGTGGCCTCGGCCCTATGCGGCTTCACTCGCCTCTGGGGCAAAGGGGCATTTTCTTGATTGACGTCCTCCTGCGGTGACCACACCTTGAGTTGGGCAGTCTCTGCAAAGGTTTTTTATTAGTAGACTTTTTTCTATTGAGATTTTAAATTTTACCCTTTGGAATTATATCTTCAGCTGCTACGGGACTGATCAGGCAAAAGAGGGGGAAAAACTGGGTAGCTGGAGGACCTGGGTTCGAGTTTCGCATCACACATTTTTCTTGAGCAACTACTGTGTGTCATTAGCAAATGAGAGAAGTAGTCCGTATTCTCATGGAAGCAGGAAACAAAATGAATATATATATATTAACATATAAACTAGGGAGAAATCGTGCCTAATGGTGTAAAACCTTAGGGGACAACCCCTAATTTGGGGGAAAGGAGAGAGTGGCTTTGAGAAAGGAAAGGGAAAGTCTTCCCAAAGGAAATGATGTTTGGAAGATAAGTAGGTGTCAACAAGCCTCGGGTGTTAGAACAGCGCTTGTGAGCCGGTCCCTTTATTGCCATGGGCTTTTCTCATCTGAAACGTTTGGGACTTGCCATAAAGTTTCCTAACTGCTTGGGGATGGAGTCACCGACACCTTTCAGAATAACTGACAGACAAAAGCTACAAGCACAGACAAACCACTGAGTATGGAGCTCTGTTATTTGAGTTAAAACCTCGGGAGCTAGGAAGACTATATCTCCATGTATTCACTCTGTTACATGAACGATAGAAGGAAGCAACAGGGTTAACACTCCCCATCAAGAGATGGACGGGCTGGAAGAGGGCAATTATGAATACCTGGAGGACTGAACCGTGTGACACTTCTGGAGAGCTTCAAAACATCTTGTGCCAGACACCGTGGGAAGACAACAGACAACCTGAAGGGGCTTCCCTTGGGCAACTTGGGGTGACTTAAGCTTCAAAAATACATCGTCAGGGTGCTGCTGAGACCCCGAGTTTTGATCCACAGTTATCCTCTGTCCGCTGTATGCTTGCCGTGGCTCACATTATAAACAATGATAATGATAATGAGGTTCAGAAAGTATATAATAAATTATGACCGTTTCTAAGTCCATTGAGTTCAAGTAAAAAGGAATGGCGAATGGGAAAACTGGAGGAATTCCAAGATAAATATAAAATATTTGAGGCTGGTGAGATGGCTCAGCCTGTGAGAGATTGCCTCCCTATGCTGCCAACCTGAAGACCTGATCTCAATCTCCAGACCCCACATTAAAAAAAAAAAAAAAGCCGGGTGGTGGTGGTGCATGCCTTTAGTCCCAGCACTTGAGAGGCAGAGGCAGGTAGATCTCTGTGAGTTCAAGGCCAGCCTGGTCTACAAGAGCTGGTTCTAGGACAGCTAGAACTGTTACAGAGAGAAACCCTGTCTCAAAAACGAAACAAAACAAAACAAAAAAAGATGGCAAGAGAGACTTCCACTGGAACACCATAACATGAATGCCCACAACACACAGTAACAATGAGATAATTTTTTCTTTTTTTTCTTTTTCTTTTTTTGCCCTTTCTTTTTTTTCTTTATTGATATTTATTGAGCTCTA
>JAQHUG010000199.1:1865262-1885681 GCA_028555095.1 Dicrostonyx torquatus
GGTAGACCAACTCAAGGAGGTAGAAGAAAACCACTGTGGTGCTCTGTCTGAAGGATGGGGATCTGGGAAAGCTGGGGTGGCCATCTGAAAGTTGGAGCTTCAGGGTACCCCTGCAGTGAGCACTGTCATCCACAGGATCTGGAGGGACTGCATTGCTGTCAAGCAATGTCTGACTTTCAGAGGTCACATTTCTCCTGGCTGTGAAATGATCTTGAAATATGAAATTATTTTAAACTGGCTTATTAACAGATTCTGGAATTATTGGGAGGGGTGGGGAAAATGGTCCTCACACTTAGGCTGGACCTAAAAGGGACATTCCTAGCTGAGATTATAGGTCTCACAAGAAACTCAAAATGTTTAGAAGATAGAAACTGGACAATGGTACGGACACATGAGAAAATGAAATAGGAAGTGGCTTTATGAAGCCCCCAATTATGTACTTCTGAACAGTTTGCACATGGTAGGGGATTAATAGATATTTTTGAACCCTTAGTGGATTGGGCTCCACTAAGGTCATCAGGCTTTTGAAGCAGAGTTGCCTTTACCTGCTGCTCCATCTTGCTGGCCTAATTGTGAGTTTTGATGTTTGTTTTGTGATGTGATGGTTCAAACCCAGCAACATCTTCCACATTCCTACACTCTACCACTGAGTGACACCTTTTGATTAGTTCTTAGCATCTTTAGGTTCCTGTTGCCTTAAATGCGCCATGGGCTTGGAGCGATGTCTTTTTCATGATATGATGCATCTGTGAAGGTTAAATATATGGTTCAGTGTAAACTTTGTGGCATATGGTAAGCATTCAATAAATGATAGTTGTCATGAAGATTAGACAGAATCTGCTACTGCCAGTGACAATGACAGCTGTGATGGAATCCCGTCTTTGGGGCCAGCAGAGGCTTTGGACTCTCGTGAACTGGAGTTATAGTTGTGAGTCACCATGTGGGTTCTGGGAACCGAACCCAGGTCCTCTGCAAGAGCAACAGGTGTTCTTAACCACTGAGCCATCTCTCCAGCCCCTCTTTTGTTTAGCTGTTTGGTTGGTTTTTCGAGACAGGGTTTCTCAGTAGCTCTGGAGCCTGTACTGGAACTAGCTCTTGTAGACCAGGCTGGCCTTGAACTCACAGAGATCCGCCTGTCTCTGCCTCCCGAATGCTGGGATTAAAGGCATTTGTTTATTTTTGAAGCAGAGTCTTACTATATAGCTCTGTCTGGCCTGGCTCTAAACTCAAAGAGATCCATCTGTCTCTGTCCCCCAAGTGCTTTGATTAAAGGCATGCACCACCCTGCTCAATATATTACTTAATATGTATTTTTAGGATTTATTTATTTTTATTTTGTGTGTATACATGTTTTACAAGTACGTATGTCTTTGTACCATGTGTGTGTATTGCCCATGGAGGCAAAAACGGGGCATCATATTCCTTGGAACTGGAGTAATACAGGGTGTTAGCCACCATGTGGGTGCTGGGAGTCAAACCTGGGACCTCTGGAGTGCTCTTAACTGCTGAGCCCGATCTCGTGTGTGTGTGTGTGTGTGTAGCTGAGGACCAAACCCAAAACCTCTATCACTGAGCTTATTTTTTTAAGGTTGTATTTTTTGTGCAAAGAATATGAGATAGCCTCAGTATTTGTCTTTAGAGACTCAGAAAAAGTTGTTACATTTATCAGCTCATATAGTACTAATGTTGACTTTTAAAAAAAATCAAAGTGATTCTTAAAAACAACACTTAAGAGTACTGAAGTGATAGCTCAGCCGTTAGGAGCACTGGCTGCTCTTGCAGAAGACCTGGGTTTGATTCCCAGCACTCACATGGTGGCTCAAGATACCTGTAACCCCAGTTTCAAGGGACCCAAAATGTCTTTTGAGGGCACTACATATACATGGTTCACAGACATATATATATACAGGCAAAATACACAAAAGGTTTTAAAAGTTAAGGTAGCTTTTTAAAAAAGCTATTTTAATTCTGACTTATCCAATCACCTTGGCTGTAATTCAGTGAGGAATTGCGAGGACAGTGTCCCTGATGTTGTCCACTACTGATATTCCAGCGCGCACGCGCGCGCACACACACACACACACACACACACACACACACACACACACACACCCCTCAGAGGCTAAAAACACTTGTTCTCCCAGATTAATACCAACACAATAGCAGGAGCCTACAAGATTTCGCTCCTATTACAGACAACTCTGTTGCGCTTTATGGAAGTCTCGTATATAGTATACACTCAAAATCGGCATACAGACACCAGTGAACTTGCAAGAAGTTTCTGTCTTCAGTTCTAGACAGTTTCATTATATTTTATGTTGGTGTGGATTTCACTTTATCACTTTTAGAGTTCAATAAATTCCTGGCTGTATAGATTCGAAAGTTCTAATAAATTTGAGGTGGTTTTGAGCATTATTGTTTCTAACATCCTTCCTGCTCCTCTCTGCTCTCCTAGAGCTACAGTTTTGTGAATGTCTGTGTCCTCACTGATACGCCACAGATTTCTCATGGATAGCCCAAAAGTCTGAACTTCTCATTATTCACATGGGACCACTTGGACCCCCGGTGATGTTTTTGACTACTTTATGCTCCTTTTCATAGGTTTTTTTTTTTTTTTTTTTTTTTTTACTTATAGTCTTGTAGATAATTCCCTGTATTACTTGGTTCTTTGAGACTATCTGAGAGTTGGTTTTACATTTTTTTTTCTAGTACTAAACTCCTAGGCTGTCCTGAGTTTTGGATATTCCAAAATAGGGTGACTATAGATAACAAGATAGTGCACTGGGAGACACACATGTTGACACCCACCTGTAACCCCAGAGACACTGCAGCTCATCTTTGGCTACATGGCAAGTTCAAAGCCAGCCTGGGTTAATGAGAGTGTCTCTTTAAAAGGAAAGCAGGGAGACAGCTCAGTGGGTAAAGGCACCCATCCACTAGTGCAAGCCTGAGGACCCACTCATGTCTAGGAACCCACATAAAGGCGGAGGGAGGGAACCAGCTACACAAAGTGGTCACCTGACTTCCACGTGCATACCGTCGCCATGCACCCCCTCCATACACACACAAACAATGAATTCATTTTTTATAAAAACAGGAAGGGGAAAAATTACTACACTGTAACTCTCAAGCTAGAAATTAGAAAGTTTCTACCACAAGTGAGAAGTGTATTTCTCTGTGAATGGGTGACACTTATTTCTTCCCATGTGTCAGGATGGTTTTTGTTTTTAAGCTGGATGTTTTGAATATTATAATGTACTGGCCCTACATCTGATTTTCCACTCAGACTCAGTATGTTTCTTGCTATGGCTGTAGGGACTTACTGACTTTTCTAAACTTGTCAACAGAAGTTTCTTCGAGGGGGCTGGAGACTGGCTTAGCTGTTAAGAACACTTGCTGCTTACAGGAGGACCTGGGTTAGGCCCCAGCACCCATGCTGGGCAGCTCACAACCACCTGTAACTCCAGCTCCAGGGAATCTAGCACCTTCTTCTGGCTTCCAAGGGCACCTGCATTCATATGCACATGACCACACATATACACATGAAAGAAAGATAAATCCTTAAAGAAAATGAAGTCTCCCTGAAGACCAGACACCTGCAAGAATAAGGTCAAGAAATCATTTTGACAGGTGAACTGTGTTGAGTTCCTTTCAACGTTTCCCTGGGCTACTTAAAATGTACCTTTGCTGTCACTCCCTCCTTGCGTGGAGCCTACAGACCAGGCAGAAGTAAACGCTATCTTCTGGAGCTGTGTGTGCCCCTCACTGTGGCAGTGTACGTACTTTCTAAATTTCCCAGGACTTGCAATTGTTTTTGGGAGCCCTCTTTTGAACAACCTAATTTCCCAGTGAAATCCTCGCCACTGCTTCCCCTCAGGCCATATGCGCATCTTTCAAGTTAACTGTTCGCCCCAGGTGGCAGTGGGTTGCTCGCCTGTGTTGTACCCGTGAGAGCTGTTCCCCACTTTACAGCTAATGAGTGTCTTGTCTGTCCTTCAGGCTGTCACAGGTCTGCCCACTCCTTAGGAACTAGAAACCACCAGGACCCCATCTTCTTGAATGTGTGTTGTGTGGGTATATGAACCTTAACTTTATCCACTGGCCAGAGAGTCCTGGGAACCCACCTGTCTCCACCTGCTCCCACTTTACCCATCTCTGGCGCTACCCTGCCTGTTGCTAGGCCCTGCTTGGCTTTGGGATAGGTGCTAAAGATCCCAACTCAAATCTTCATGCTCAGATCTTTAGCAGCCACTTTACCAGAAGAGCCATTCCCTAGGTCCTGGGGCTGCAACTTCACAACTGTGATAGACTCTTCGGGATGGAATGGGAAAAGGCCAGGTAAATTACTGCTTGGGTTTGCCCTGACTCAGCGCATGTGTAGTGGCTATAAATCGTTGACCGTTTCCAGAGTTTGGACAAAGTGCTAAATCTTTCACTTGATTTTCTCAAGTCCTTGAAGTTATCTAATACATTCTTTTTGCTTGATTTTGACAGAGTTTTCCTATGTAGCCCAGGTAACTTTAAATTTAGATTGTTTTGTCTCAGCCTCCTGGGTTCCATGCAACTCTCCCATTTTAGATGATATCACTCTTGGTCATTTGAGTGCCTGACACTTCACATGAAGGAATGCTCTGGCATTAATTTTGATATTTATTTGCTTGTCCGGCAGTTAGCTGTACGGCCGTGCTCAGAGAACTTTACAATGATTAAGGAACGGCGGAAGCTGTGCTTCAGGTTGTGTAGGTGAGCCACTCCCTACTGACCATACACAAGCTCTATGACCTTGGGGTACACCGAGGAAAGCCTGCTTTCTTCCTCGATGGTACCTATATAGAAGCTTGCTTTAGGAGTTTTAATGCCACCTGCCTACATCTATAAATATCACTGCCAAATAAGAATTTAAGGGCAAACAAATTCTAGGGCTAGAGAGATGGCTCAGAGGTTAAGAATTCTGGCTGCGCACATGATGTCCCACTATTGCCCTAACTCCAGTTCCAGGGGATCTTATGGCCTCTTTGGCCTCTAAGCACATCAAGCATGAAAGTGGAGCAGGTATATAGGCAGGCAGAACATCCGTACACAAAAAGAATTTAAAAAATAATTTAATGTTAAAAAAAACCAAATTTACCAAATATAGATTTACCAAGAACATATTAGTAGTATCCAAAGACTAGATTGGTATTTCTTTAAAGAGAAATTTATCCATTATTTTTTACTAAAATAACATTTCTATCTCTATAATGGGCAAGAGAGATGGCCCAAGGAAATTTATTTTTTTTTCTTTTTTTTGTTCTTCGAGACTGGATTTCTCTGTGTAGCTTTGGAGCCTGTCCTGGAACTCACTGTGTAGACCAGTCTGACCTGAAACTGACCAGAGATCTGCCTGCATCTGCCTCCTGAGTGCTGGGATTAAAGGTGTGTGCCACCACTGCCCGGCAGAAATTTAATTTCTTGAAGTAGCATATTTCCTAATTTCCTACTAAGGTTTAGTTTTTAGTTACAAAGTCAAATCTCTAAGGCCAGGCATAGTGACACATACCTGTAGCCCTGGCCCTTGGAAAGATTATAGAAGATTGTCCTGGGTTCTAGGATAGTAGCTTGGGCTGCATAGTGAGTTGGAAAGCCAGGCTGAGCTACACAGTGAGACTGTCTCAAGAAGTTACATCACTTTAAAATGTCCACAACACCAAACTCAACGTGAGCACATTTACTCTCCACATCCGCTCATTCATTCATTCTAGGTAAGTACTCTCTCTGGTTCTTCATCAGAAACAGTCGTCAGAAGGGCAAGGGTTAAAATTCCAACTGAGTGAATGTATATACACATTTTATTATATACAAAGAATAAAGTTTTAAAGATAAAATAGAAGTTGTAGTCATAATAAGTCTAAAAAAGTTTTGTCATTTCTAAGACACAGGCCTCAGAATGGGATCTATGCTGAATGGAGCTCTCCATAGGACTCTCCAGGAGGCTGCTGTGAGCTGTGGAAGCCATGCGCTACAGCTGCTGGAGGAACGAATCAAAGTACTGAAAGAAGGGTACTTCCAGGGCCAGGTTTATTATTGGCAATGATTGTAGAGGTAATCACTAACACAAGATTTCTAGGGAAGCCCTGGGTTTCTGCAGGTCTACAAATGGTTTAGGGAGAAGACAACAGAAAAGGCAGGGTAGAGGTAAGGAAATACAGACTGAATGCAGCCCTAGCAAGACAGGAAGGGAGATGGCATTCATCTATTTAAATCCAGGCCTGAAACAACAATTTCCATATATTTGGTATTTAATAATATACAAGGAAAAAAGGGAAAAAGCTACTTTATATAATGAGCTAGAAACACATATTCAATGTAACTCCCAAATGAAACCCAACTTACTACATACCTGAACTATTAGGGTGATAAAAAAGGACTTTCAATTCACCTACATTTACTGTGATGTCTTAACATAGTCTATCCCACTGTAATCTGTACACAAGTTCAGACTGTGGGGTTTCAGCTTTCATTTCTTTACAAAGAAAACCTTAACCCTCAGAGATTTATTGAGGCTCGAAGTGGCAGTCTGCTTTTTGTTACAGAGTGCTCTGAGTTCTCTTCCACTTTAGACTTCTCCACTGGGTTAATGCCTCTGTTTTCTTTGTCCTTTCCATGTGGCTTTTTATGCTGTGGGTTTAAGAGGAAAAACAAAGTCACAATAATGTAACATTTTATTTCCAAGTTTTATATATTACAGGCAAAAGTTTAAATTAGAAAACCACAAAAGACAAAGGTTCAGCACAAATTTTTTTGGGGGGGGGTTGTTTGTTTTGGTTTTTCAAGACAGGGTTTCTCTGTAGCTTTGTTTTTTGGTTTTTTTTTTTTTTGGTTTTTCGAGACAGGGTTTCTCTGTAGCTTTGGAGCCTGCACTGGAACTAGCTCTTGTAGACCAGGCTGACCTCGAACTCACAGAGATCCGCCTGTCTCTGCCTCCCGAGGGCTGGGATTAAAGACATGCACCACCACCACCACCACCACCTGGTCAGCACAAATTTGAGCCAAATAAACAAGTACAGCCTTTTTTATTTTCCTAGTAATGGAAGTAGAAAGAAGTAGTTTGTTTTCCTAAGACAGGGTTTCTTTGTGTAGCCCCTGACTGTCCTGAAGCTCACTTTGTAGACCAAGTTTGGCCTGCCTCTGCCTCCCGAATGCTAGGATAAAGGCCCGTGCTGCCACCACTGGCAAGGAATACTTTTTGGCATTATTTTCTAAAACATAATTGTAAACTCTCCTTTGCGACATTGGTTCTAAAGAGCAAGTGATTCTGCCCCCTAGCGGACAGAGGCCAATATACTGAGACATTTTAGGAGAGTACAAACAAGTGCTCCTAGCTCTGGTGAGGACTAGCCCTGGATGAAAGTGTTCAAACTCCAGGGCCACTGGCCACAACACGGAATTACCCAGATTAGAATGTCAACAGTGCTGCTTAGAGAGAGGAAGATTTGTCACCATGAAGAAAAGACCATTCTATTCTAAGCTGAAAAGCTGACACAGGCAACTATGAAACACTTCCATTCTTTCATTTATCTTCTACCGAAAATGTGTCTCATACTGGGTGGTGGTGGCACACGCCTTTAATCCCAGAATTTAGGAGGCAAAGGCAGCTGATCTCCGAGTTCGAGGCCAGTCTGATGTACAAAGAGAGAGAGAGAGAGATAGATTCATACTATGCATTTGGGAACTCTATACTTCTGGAAGCACCCTACTTCAGGAAAAAATTAAAATACTGCATATTCAATTATAAATGCTGAGACAAATCACAAACCAACTTTTTATAAAGTTTTAGACTCTAGAGATGTAACTCAGTTACTTGACATGAATAAGGCCCTGAATTCTAACCATGGCACCAAAGGCTGCCAGTACTGATCAGTGGTATAAGTGACTAGCAATACCAGGCCAAAACCAAAGATTAAAAGAATAATGGGGTGAAACTGCCTTGAGATACATAAAGGATTTAAGGAAATGTAGCGGGGTGGTTAATGGTGCATACCTTTAGCACTCAGAAGCAGAAGCAGGTGGATGTGAGATGGAGGCCAACCTGGTCTACAGAGCAAGTTCAAGGTCAGCCAGGACTATGTAGAGAAACCCTGCCTCAAAAGAACAAATAAATAAATGCAATATATATGCATTTATATATAATGTAAAAATAATATACAGCCAGGTGGTAGTGGTGCACGCCTTTAATTTTAGTGCTCGGGCCTCACAGAGATCTGCTACACAACACAATGAAACCCTGCGATGAAAAATCAAAACACACACTCATTTCAACTATAATTCAATATTACGTGTCTTGCGTAAAGAAATTTTTACTTTATCTATGATCATATCTTCAAAATACAGGTAAAGATGCCAAGCAGTTTTTGAGGGGAGTTTGTTTGGAGACAGGGTCTCACTATGTGATCCTGACTGGCTGGAATCACTTGAGAGGAACCTGGCCTTGAACTCACAGAGATAACTGTTTCTGTTTCCCACGTGCTATGATCAAAAGCGTGTGACACCGCACTTGTACCAGGCAGTTTTGAATGGCTCATCTCTAACTGTTAGGAGCATGACGACATACACCTGTAACCCCAGCACGTGGAAAGCTACAGCAAAGGATGCTACATTCTAGGCTAGCTATTCTACAGAGAGGCTGTTTCAAAAGCAAACAAGGTGGTAGACATAGGATCTGTCACAAAATTTAATTCTACAGCATCAGAGAGGCTTGGGAAACCTAGGGGACTAATTAATAAGAGAAGAGCCTCCTGTGGGCAGGATAAATCACTAATACAATTTATAGTCCCAAACGTTTAAATCCTTTAAGCTTCAAAGTGTAATAGACAGAGATAGATACCAGGACCTACTGGGTCAAGGTATAAGTAAGAGAAATAACTGCTCTACAGTAAGAGGTAGAAATGAGACAAAAATAACAGCCAAAGATTACTTACTGATGTCTCTATAGCTTCATCTATTGAAGTTAAATTTTACCTTTATGTATTCGCTAGAAGATTCCTTCATCAATATCAGTCTGTGTACATAACTTAAATAAAAATTAACAAGCCATTTGAAGGGAATGACTAAATTTTTTGTTGTTGTGCTAGTAAGAATATTGGTTTTTTGTTACTGCTTTATGTTTTGCTCTTAAAGACAGGTCTTGCTTTGATAGCCTAGGCTAGCTCCTCCTTAGCCTCACAGGTGTGGGGACTTCAGGTGTATATCATCATGCCTGGCTAAGCTAGGCATGATCCCTTTATACTAAATAGGAAAACTGTGTGAGGGACAGCAGATGAGAAAAGAAGGGGGCATGAAACACATTATCAAATACCTGGAAAACTGTGTGAGGAACAGCAGGTGAGAAAAGAAGGGGGCATGAAACACATTATCAAATACCTGGAAAACTGTGTGAGGGACAGCAGGTGAGAAAAGAAGGGGGCATGAAACACATTATCAAATACCTGGAAAACTGTGTGAGGGACAGCAGGTGAGAAAAGAAGGGAGCATGAAACACATCAAATACCTGGAAAAATGGAACACCACCAGCTACAGAGGAATCCACACTGCTATGTACAAATGTCTCTTGATTTAAAAGTTCTTCAGTACATTGTTCCAGAACCTCCTTCTCTTCGTTCACGTCCTAAAATAAGAAGCTGTATGAGTGGGTAATCCCATGCGCTGGATCCTCACACAGAGTAGGATCCGATTGAGATATGCTTTATACAACCCCAGCACTCAGAAGGCAGAGGCAGGAGGATTGCTGCAAATTTGAGGCAGCTGGTCTACATAGCAAGTTCCAGGGCAACCAGGGAAAACCAAAAATCATCATGTAAGCCAGGCGGTGGTGGCACGTGTCTTTAATCTTGGCATGTAGAGGCAGGTGGATCTACAAAGAGATTTCCAGGAGCCAGGGCTACACAGAGAAGCCTGGTCTCAAAATTACAAAACACCATAAAGGCAATTTTCTTCTTTAAATGACTTCATATGCATTATATGGAAGTTAAACTTTAATAATTAGCAGAAAATCTATAAAATATAATGTGTTAGCTTGTACTTAATCTCTACTTTAACTTTTCTATACTTGCTATTAACTATAGAACACAAATTGTAAGTTTGATCACCTTGCTTCTAATTGCAGCTTCATTTTTGTAACCTGAGACAAAAGAATTCTGTTTATTCATTCATAAGATGTACTACAGCAGTACCCCTCCCACAGGGTTGAGTTAGCATAGATGTAAAGAACTTAGAACAGTGCCTGGAATGCAACTGTAGCTTAAATGCTGGCTTAGAAATTATCTACGAGCCAAAAAAATAAATAAATAAAAATTAAAAAAATAAAAAGACACATTCATTACATGAAATCCACCACATCAAGAGTTTACAGGGGTCGGGGTGATGACTTAGAGGGTCAAGCATTTGTTGTTCAAATGTAAGGATCAGATTTTGGATCCCCAGCCCCCACCTATCATCTTGTGGGTGTGGCAGCCCACCTGTAATCCCAACATTTAGGAAAGTTGGTAACTAGCAGCTCTGGGTTCAAGTGAGAAACCCTACCTCAATATAGTCAATTAAGGAAGGTGCCCAAAGTCAACTTCCCACCACCTCCATACAGATACACACATGCTGTATGCACACCCCCATGCACATGGGTGCACCCACGTGTAAGATTTATTGGAAAGTTCTAAAATTATGTTTTAAATTTTACCTGACTGTTCTCTTTGTCGTTTCCTGAGCAGTTAAGCATTAATAGGCTGCACTGTTTCTTTTGGAGTTGATCAAAGAGCTGCTCCCGTGCTTCAGTTTTTACCAGTGTTGATGGATATAAGTAATTTTTCCTCTCTGGTGTCATACCTTTATAGTAGACATTAGAAAAGCCAGGGAAAATTATATGAAATATAACTTTTAAAATTATGTTAAACGGTATACTTTCAAGTGAGTTGTCTTCCAAAAACAAAAATGATTTCAATGTATCTTTTTTTATCTACCAGGCACAAACTGGTTGAAGCTAGTTATATTTTTTCACATAGTAATATTATTTTGGGGAGGGGGGTGAGTTTTGAGACAGGGTATCTCTGTGAAGCTTTGGAGCCTGTCCTGGAACTTGTTCTGTAGATCAGGCTGACTTCGAACTCAGAGATACACCTGCTTCTACCTCACAAGTGCTGGGATTAAAGGAGTGCTTCACCACCACCTAGCATTTATTTTTTGTTTAGTTAGTTTGTTAAAAAAAAAAAAAAAGACTGGTTTTCTCCTACTTCTAGGGCTTCATTTAAGTCAAGTCTCTGCTAGAAAGTCTTTTCTTTTTCCTTTTAATCTTATTCATTTATATTTTATGTGTGAGTGTTCTGCATGTATACCTGCAGGCCAGAAGAGGGCATCAGATCCAATTATAGAGGGTTGTGGGAATTAACTCAGGTCCTCTGGAAGAGCAGCAGTGCTCTAAAATGCTGAGCCATGTCTCTAGCCCCATAATTGAAAATGGAGTCTGCTTTTTCATTTCCGGGCCACCCAACGATCTTTAGTAGATCTGACAATTCATAAAAGTCATCTTACCTCCAAAACTATGAAGTTTCCATTTCTAAGAATGTACAAACATGTATCAGGCTTAAAAATGAATTTGGGATATTCTGAGAAATGGTGGCGCTATCGGAATGAAAAGTTTTACAGTGTGATTACTTTGAAAGGAGTAACCATTTCTCTGTAAATCTGCTGTAGTGCCTGGTTCTGAACACAGCTACATTTCCTTGTACGGGAGCTGCCTTTTCACTTAACAGTCATTTTTATTGATAGGTAACAATAAATCTGAAAGGCTGACAAAACTAAATAAACCAATGTTCTTTTAGCACAAACTCTTTTAAAAAAGCTTTGAGATGTAATTTATATGCCACAAAAATCATTCAAAAAAGTGTACAATTCAATGACTTTACAATCCAACGAAGAACTATTATTAATCTTTGTAAATCAGCTTACCAATCATGATAGTTTACCAATCTTTGCCATTTCTGATCTCTAAAAATGGTGATTTCTTTTGGGGGGGGAGGCAGAGGATGTTTTTATTTTTCAAAACAGGACTTCCCTGTGTAGCTCTGGCTGTTTTGGAACTCACTCTGTAGGCCAGGCCAACCTCAAACCCAGAACTCGACTTGCTTCTGCCTACCAATTGCGGGGATTAGAGGTGTGTGCCACCACTGCCTAGTCTTTAAAGTGGTGATGTCTAAATGATGCCAGTCAATGAGACCGACAAATAAGACAGACACAGACAAAGTGTGCTTCAAGGCGAACTTTGTATTCAACAACTTAGCTCTTATAGTCATCTAGTATTTTGGTTATTAAAACATACTTTTAGACACAGTGCTAACTAATTAGTTGGCCAATTTTGTTTTTAAAATGCTTTTTGGTTTTGGTTTGGTGTCTTGAACTTGAACGGTCCTGCTCACACCTACCTCCTGAGGACTGTTACTACAAGTGTGTGCCACCACACCCAACAACTAATTTTTATTTTTTTTTTTCATCAGGAACCGAGGGTGGTCATCAAGTAACAGTATTCTTTCTTCAGTTTCCTGAGGAAACTAGATTGTAAAATGTCATAAACATTCAGACAACTGGCTTTGTTTATATGCATGCTTTTAAACCACACCAGGCTTAAAAATGACTGTTCTTAACAAAGCCAGTTGTCTAAATATTTATGAAATTTTCTATTGTGCCCAAATTTCTAGGAATATACCACCGACAAGAAACAGCTAAGACTGAATTAAAATATTTTGGTGTTCTAAATTTTCTATATTTAAATTTATTACAGAGAGATGGTAATTCCTGTCAGACAAAGGCAGGACTCACTTTCAAACAGTATCTAATACTGTATACAGCTGGATTTAATTTAAAAAACTTTAGCAATTCTAAAATACCCATTGGGGGTAAAAGACAGGTGGCTCAGTGGTTAAGAGCAGACATTACTCCAGTCTGAGCACCACCCTGGGCAGCGCATACCAACCTCTAATTCCAGCTCCAGAGGGATCCCTTTACCTGGCCTCCAGAGGCACTGTGCTCCAGTGCATGTCCACCCACTCCTCCCCATATAATAAAATAAATCCTAAAAAGTTAAAATAAGATACCTGTTGGGATATCGAATTTCAGATCCTGCTGTAGGAAGCAATTAAGCTGTGTCAAACCAGTTTTTATAGTTTCATCAAGCTCTAGACTTCCTGTGTTGAATTTCTCATCATCAGAAGTTATCTGCTCAACAAAGGAGATGTGCTGGTTGTCAATGGCAGCTGTATGTCCACTTTGTTTTTCAGTGATCTCTGAACGTGAAGCCGCACAGCATCCATTTACAAACTGTAAAGGACACAAACAAGCTTTCATTACTAAAGTTGGAAGCACTTTGGTCCATGTACCATTTTTAATTAACTTGAAATGTTCTATAATACGCTTTAAGAACACATATCAAAGTAGAGAGAAGAGGGCAATTAGCCGTATATTCACTGCCAGTGGGGACGCTGAGGCTTGAAGCACTCTGACCTGCTAGGCCACTTCTCCCACTACTCATTCTTAACATTACTCCAGTACACAGATGTAAGAAGGCCTGGCTTAAGGAAATTAGACTGAAGGCTAAGTCTTACGTCTGTGTGCTCTGTAATTTAATTCCTTGATTTTTTTTTTAACTTAAAAACTTTTCTTTTTTAAAGAAACCAGGCCTTAAGCTGGGCAAGGTGATACACACCTTTAACCATAGCACAAGGAGGTAGAAGAGGTTCATCCTGGGCTAAATAATGAGTTCAAAGACAGAATAGGGGAGGGGAAGGAAAGAGAGGAAAGGGATTGGGGTGGGGGGACAGGGGAAGAGTGAAACTAGGTTTTCACTCCATGTCTCAAGTTCTGAATTTCATCACCCATCTCTATTCCAGGTTTTCTTTGTTTATATTCTTTCTAAAACAGAGTCTTAACACTGTGGCACAGACTGGACTCATTCAAACTCAGAATGCCCCTGGCCTCTGGCTCTCAAGTGATGGTATCACAGGCATGTACCACCATGTACAGCTTCTATGCAGTCTCAGTTTGATTCCAGAAACCTAAGTAAAAGTGGAAGGAATTGCGTCTCTGATCTCCAAATATGTGCCGTGGCATGCACGTCTACCCATACAAATCATGCACACAAACACAGTAATAATCATTTTAAGGGGTGAAGAGATGCTTAGAGTTAAGAACACTTGCCTATCCCCAGGACTCCTCAGGACTGCCTGTGACTCCAACTCCAGGGCATCAGATGCTTTCTTTTGGCCTTCAAGGATGTTCTTGCATATATGTATGCATGCACGTGTGTGTGTGCTCATGCTCACACACACACACACACACACACACACACACACACAACCAAATAAAGCTTTTGAACACACATCAAATAAAACTTTTTGTTTGTTTCTTTTGTATTTTTCCAGACAGGGTTTCTCTATGTAACAGCCCTAGCTGTCCTGGAACTAGCTCTGTAGACCAGGCTGGCCTTGAACTCACAGAGATCTGCTTGCCTCTTCTTCCCAAGTGCTGGGATTAAAGGCTTGCACCACTTATGTCCAATTCACATAATGTTTTAAAATAGATTCTAAGTCAAGAATATTTTTATTTCTGATTATATCTATTCTCCCCCAAAGTTAGTCCAGGCACAGACATATCACCTCCATTAAGTTCTGAAGTTCCTCTTTCCTCTTGCTTAAGCAGGATGCCCACTGTTCAGAAAATCCAACTGTGCTTGTGTTCAAAGCTTCACATCTCTGTGTGGTCTCCTGAGATACAGTTTCCAGGTTGCTGTTGAGTGAATCACAATGCTGTATAGATTCTTCAACCAACTGTGTACCTTCTTGGCCAAAATGTCTGAGTTCTTGTAATAATCCATCAGAATCAGCAATTAGTTTTTTACTCTGGACTGTTGTCTTGTTGATTATATCTGCAGACTTCCTATAGAAAAACAAAACAGAATAACCATAAGTTCAAGGGCAGTCTGGTCTACAAGTCACAGTCTAGAGCAATGGAGCTACAGAGTAAAACTCTCAAAAAACCAAACACTAAAACAAAACAAAATCCTCTGGCTATCTGAAATCAATCATCACTCACGAGAGTCAGGAAAACCACAAGTTGAAAGAGAAAGGCAATCAACAGGTGCCAAGAACAAGAACACTTTAGTTATCTGGCAAACTTATAGGAGTCATCGTGAAAATGTCTCAAAAAGCAGTCAAAAGCCTTGTGCCTGTGATTTCAGCACTCGGAAGCTGAGCCATCCTGAGCTACACAGTGAGGTCCTGTCTCAAGAACGGGAGGATGGAGAGGAAGGAACGCATTTATACACACATTTATACACAAATAAAATGTCAACAAATCACTAATTCACTGGTAAGCAAACCAGAATTGTTTGTACAATTTAAAATTTTTCTTCCTTTTGAAATTCATCCCAGACTTACAGAAACCTTCAACAGAAGTTAAAAGTATCTTACTTCTCTGTATTTTCCTGAATTCTGCTCAGTGGTTTCTGGATGTCTTCACATTTCTTCTCCAAAGCACAGAATCTCTCTGTCCAAATATTGACTAATTGAGAAAGTTCCTGAAAGGAAAATTGAGGGAGGGAAAGAATTGAAATGCAATATTGAAATGCTGACTTTCAGAATATGAATGACGACAGGTTAGAACTTAGAACTTGGTTTTTGGGACGGGGTCTCATAACGAACTCAGTCACTGCATGCTGGAATTACAAGTGCATAACACAACACTCAGCTGAACTACATCAATTCTTTTTGTTCTTGTTATTGGTTTCTTAAAACCAGGTATCCGTGTAGCCCTGGATGTCCTGGATCTCACTCTGTAGACCAGGCTGGCCCACAACTCAGAGATCCTCCTGCCTCTTCCTTACTAGTGCTGGGATTAAAGGCGTGCTCTACCACCACCTGGCTGAACTATATAAATTCTTGACAAAGAAAAATATTTTTTTTTTTCCATTTTCAAGACAGAGTTTCTCTGTGAAGCTCTGCCTGTCCTGGAACTAGCTCTATAGTCCAGGCTGGCCGCGAATTCACAGGAGATCAACCTGCCTCTGCCTCCTAAGTGCTGGGATTATAGGTGTGCACCATGACAAAACATTTTCTTTTAAATCTATTTATTTATCATGTATACAGTATTCTTGGTATCCTGTCTGCATGTATGCCTATAGGCCAGAAGAGGGCACCAGATCTCATTGCAGATGGTTGTGAGCCACCATGTGGTTGTTAGGAACTGAACTCAGGACCTTCAGAAGGGCAGGCAATGCGCTTAACCATTGAGCCATCTCTCCAGCCCTGACAAAACATTTTTAATTTCACCTCTCACACACAGAGGAGAACCCTGAAAGGAGTATTAAAGGAACATTTTAGGACTTGGGGGGAAAAAAAGAGTAAAGAATTAACAATTTTTTTTCGCTTAATAACCAAAGAGTGTGATCCTGTTGCAACTGGCTCATTTCCCAAAGCTTCATTATTATTCATTAACGACTCAGGCCCTAAGAATAACAGATGCTGGTGCTTGGTGTAGTGGAACACACCATATTCAAAGAACTCAGGAGGCAGAGGTAGGATGAGCAATGATACAGCAATGAGAGAAGTCAGGGCTTAGTTTATCAGAGGTCCATATCACTCTAGAAAGAAAAAACTTGCAATATTTTCACTTAAAATGCTACAGCAACCTTCCTCTACGGGTGTGTTTTCTATTCCTTTCTTTTTGCTGGGAAAGGACCATTTTGTTTGTCAGAATGCTGTTAAGCACAGAGTTCCAGAGGCAACAAATTCTCAAATATTAGCTGATCTAAAGTAGTACTCTCAATTACTTCAACAATTCACCATGAGAAACGACAGCAGCTGTGGTGACCTCAGGCTTCCACAGTAGTTTTGCAGCATTCAAACCACGTGACATAGATGATTAAGTCCATCACACCACTAGAAACATCAATTGAGCAATACCTGCGAATGGGTTTCCTTTATTGTCCTCAGGTCTTCATTTAGGTTCCCACAAAGCTTCTGTGATTCAACCAAAGAAGAAACTGTATGTTCTTGGAGTTCATGTAGATTATTGCACAATACGCTGAGAAAACTGTCTATTTCTCTTTTTTGATCTTCTACCTTTAAAGAAAAAAACATTAGTTTCTTTTTTGAGCAACCTATCAAATTTGAGGTATTGAGAAGATAACATCCGTACCTTTTCAGCCATTGTCAATGAACTCCTGAAAATATGCTGCAGTTGCCTATTGATGTTTAAGATGGAAACCACACCAGGGGCTAGGATGGTCTTCAGGGAAGCGAGAAGGTCAGCCACAAGTTCATTCTGTTTTTAAAAACAAATGCCTCTTTAAAAATGTTTTCATTTCCATTAACTTGGCTGATATATCTCAGATACTTAGCAACCAAACACCAACACTCAAAATTCTTAATTGATATTCTTTATAACTTAAAGAGACATAACTGAATATCTAGAATTTATATCTTGCCTAAAACACTTAGTCCTGCTCCACTAACTAAAACAATGTGCACTAAGTGTAGTAAATGTTGAAATGATTTTCTCTTCTGTGTTTGTTGGGTCTCTCGTAGCACAGGCTGACCTCAAACTCACTTGTAGCCGAGGATACTCTTGAACTCCTGTTCCTCTTGCCTCCACGCTACCAGGATCACAGGTATGTACCATGATGCCTGCCTTTTATAATTAATTTAACGATCTAAGGTAAAGTTTAGAAGAGGAGAAAATGACAGTAAAGTGTTAAGATTCTAGCACTCCGGTTTGATCCCCACCATGGGGGAAAAAAAATCTATAGATACATTTAAACATAATGAATTTTAAACAGCTTTAAATTACTGATCAAAAAAGCTAAGCCAAAAAGTCATTAAGAGTAGGTCTGGGGGAGGGGGTGGAAAGATGGCTCGGTGATTAAGAGCATGTGCTGTTTTTGCAGAAGACCAGCACCCACTTTAGATGGCTCACACCTGTCTGTGACTATGGCTCCAGGGGATCTAGTGCTCTCTTCTGACTCCATAGGTACCTGCACCCACTTGCATATACCCTCCCACCCCCATATAAACAACAAAAAAGTAGGCTTTGGAGAAAGGCACTATAGTTCATGCCTGAGACAATGACATTCAAGAGGCAAAAGCAGGATGATTAGCTTGATACCTAAAGCAGCCTGGACTAAAGAGTGAGTTCTAGGTCAACCCGAGATACAAAAGTAAGACCCTGTTTCAAAACACTAGGGGAGGCAGTTCTAATAAACTAGAAGTATTTAACTATGAAGATCTTGAAACCTAGAGCCTATTGCATTGGAACTTGTGTGTTTATGTTCTTGAAGAGGAACATGTGAAATTGAGAATATAAAAGATCCTTTCACTAGGGAAAGGGCAATAAATAAATACAAAATCTAAGCAGAAACGAGTCAGTAATGCTGCAGTGAAGTGCTTGTGGTATAAGCACCAGGACCGGAGTTTAACCCCCAGAGTCCACACTACCAAAACAAACAAGCTGAGTACAGCATGGAGGAAAGCAGACAGGCAAATCCCTGCGGCTGAGCAGGTTAAAAAGCTCACTTCCAAGCCAGACACCCAAATTCCATCTGCAGAACCCATGTAAAGGTTGAAGGAGAGACTCCAACATACACACCATACACACAAATCAAATCTTTAAAAAAAAAATAGCACCTTAAGAGATGCTATTCTGGACTCCTTATCCATTCATGCATACATGTACACATACACACGCACACACACACAAGAAAAGCAAAAAGGGAAAAACAAACAAATGAGAGAAATGAGTAAAGTAGTAAAAAAAAAAAAAAGGCTATTTGGTTTTTGAAAGCAAACAAACTTCAACAAATTCTGCGAGAACAGTACTCATCTCTGCTCTTCAAACAGCACCCCCTCCCCATTTCTTTGGTTTTGTTTGTGACGGTCTCAATATGTAGCCTTGGCTGTCCAGGAACTCTATGTAGACCAGGCTAACCTCAAACTCAGAGATCCGCCTTCCTCTGCCTCCTGAGTGCGGGGCAGGGCGGGTGTTAAAAGTGTGCACCGCCACTGTCCAGCTATGGTGATTTTGGTTTTGGTTTTAACACAGGATCTCATAACTCAGATTGGGATGGCAATCTATATATAGCCTACACTGGCCTCAAATTCATGATCCTCCTAGGAGTGCCTCAACCTCCCAAGTGCTGTTATTACTGCTGTATGCCATTATGCCTGGAAGTATGATTAACTATATTTTAAAATTAGCTGCCCATGAACCAGCAATATGGCTCAATGGGTAAATCACTTACTGTGCAAGCCTGATTGGTTACTTTGGCTTGACCCCCAGAACCTACAGTGGAAGCACTTTGAAATTTTGTCCCTTGAGCTCACACATATTGTATAGCATGCACCCTCGCTCAAGTCCACAAACCCACACTAATAAAATAAAAAGAAAACGGGCTACTTATGTTTGGTCATTTGTGCTAAATAAGAAACCAGCTACCTGCTATCCCCTACTGGGTTAACTAGTTCTAGCTCTGGTGAAGAGACCAGAAAACAGATTTCTCTAAGCCAAAAAAAAAAAAACCCCAGATCTCAATCTCCTGAATCCACCTGAGCTGCTCGTTGTGACAAGCAGGCTCATTAATAACTGCTGCTCTTTTGTTTGGGCAGGGTCTCATGTAGCTTTGAACTCACTAAAAACCAAGGGTGGCTCTGAACTCCTCCTGATCCTCTGCCTCCATCTTTCAAACGCTAAAATGACAAACATGTGAATGATAATGGCTTAATTATCCCTATTCTCAACTACACCAAGGGAGTGGAAACACTTTCAAAGTTTAGTCACATAACTGTTTCTGGCAAAGCTTAAGCTAAGAGCAGTTAATGCCATTTCTGATGGCCAGTCACCCTTTGAAAACATTAACAGATTTACTAACAATCAATCCTTGCAGCACAGTTTTACTTTGTGTTGCTAAAGACTGCTCCTCCAATATCTTATCAGAGATCTGGGAGACTCGAGCCGACACGTTTTGTGGAATAGACATGAGAGATCCGAGTGCTGTCGTGGTAATGGTGTCTAATGCAGAGACACTGGAAGACATCAGATTACCTAAAAGAAAGAGAGATGTGAACTTTAGCATACATATATTTAAATGCAGTTAAGATCACTTTCAATAAGTTAAAAATCAATCTTTACTATGGAATTTCCAATAACTACATCATGTGGGTGCTGGGAATTAAGTTTCTCTTTCCAGCCACAATTTACACATTTTTTTTTAAAATAAGAACTTTTAGGAAGGGATCCAAGAAATTAAGTAGTAATACCTCAAAGAAATTAGTCAGATTCAGTGATAAAGATAATTTTTATTTCTAACGATAATATGCTAATTTGGTAAATTTTAATTTATAGACAACAGTCT
>JAQHUG010000199.1:1888238-1902977 GCA_028555095.1 Dicrostonyx torquatus
AAAATGGGGGGAGAGAGGGAGGAAAGAAGGTAGAAGGCGGAGAGAAGGTAGAAAGAGAAGAGAGTGTGAGAGTGAGTGCGTGAGCTAGCCTGGGGTTCAACTGAGCCAGCCAACCTTGTCTACTTGGTCAATGAAAGATTTTGTCTCCAAAGAAATAAGGTGGAGGGCTATAGATGGTCCAATGGTTAAGAGTATATATTGCTCTACTAGAAGTAGAGTTTGATTCCCAAACCCATTATCAGGTAGCTCATACCAATGGAGATAATCCAACACCTCTAGCCATCTTGGGTATACGCACTTACACATACAGACACACTCAAATACATGCAACCAAAAATAAAGTAACTCTTAAAATTAAAAAATGGATGGTCCCTAAAGAATAGCATTTAAAGTTGTTCTCTGGCTTCTATATTCACACACACACACACACACACACAGACACACACACACACACCCAACACATACCCACAGAAATGCTTAAACTTACCAAACAATGTCTTATGAACTTCTAGCATGGCCTTGTGTTTTGCACTGCCATCCTTAATTAATTCTTCCATATTATTAAACAGACTGTTGAGGTTTTTGCCAAAAATATCCTGAGCTGCAGCATTGTGTGCATCAATCGCTCTCTTTCGGTCCAGTTTAGAATGGAGACCAGATACATCTTTGGTGGTTTCTTTAACTGTGTTAAGTAACTTTATGTTTAAAAAAAAAAAAAAAAGAAACAAAACAAAAGAGATAACATAAAAACAGTCTAATCAATGCACCCGTGCTCCATAAGGCTCTGTCTCTGGTGAGAACAAGACACTCTCATGATCCAGCGCTCGAATGCTGAGTCCCCACCAAGCTGCTCTCTCCCAGTCAGCCGTTTCTGTACACAGAAAACTGAGTAGGCAAATTACTCCAGTAATTATGTTTAGCACAAATGTTTTTCCTTGTTTTACTGTCTCAAAAGTATACCTCATAAAAATGTAATACTTTCATTCCAGTTTTAAAAAGAAACATGGGTCAAATAGTGTAATATTGTTTCATGAATGTAGACAAATAACATTTAGAATGAATAAATTAAAATCTCATAATCAAAGCGTAAGCAAACAAGGATACTTCTACTTCAATGTTTTCAAGACAAAGTGCATACCTTACTGGCTGTGTCATGAAGCTTCGCCTCAGTTTTTTCCAAGGCTGAAGAGACATATTCCTCTTTAATAAGTTGTAATTTTGTTTCTTGCAAATGTTTCTGGGTGGTTTCAAGTTCCTGTGTCTTAGTTAGCAGGTCAGATTTACACTGGTCAAGTTCATTTTTACTATCCACAAATAACCCTGTAACCTACACATAAAACATTAAACAATTCTTTTAAGAATCAGAAAAATGCTTGGTGGTTGGTGAAACACTTAGCTAGTTAATAACATTAGGAAAACAAAACAAATTGTTTAAATGCAAAAATCGTAATAGTCTGCTAGACTGATTAAAATATTTTTTAATGGCATCTGGTGTCTTCCTAGAAAGCTTATTCAAAATTTAAATAGCAGGTCTAATATGGTGAAGTTAGTTAGTTCTCCAGGTTCCGCCCAGGACTTCGGTGGATTGTCACTATAAAGGTACAACATGAGGGTGGCTCAGAAAGGGTCCAGTTGCTTGTCTAAGTGTCCAGTGTCTCCCAATTTCTGAATTACTTAACATGAAAAGGAGCAAGAGAGACAGATGGCTCAACTAGTAGAAGGTTTACTTAGCATAAACAAAGCCTTAGGTCCCACCCGCAGCTCTGCATAAAACAAGGCCTGGTGATGCACTGTTATAATCCCAGGCAGACACAGGAGAACCAGTTCAGTCATCCGTGGCTACACAGTTTTATTGCTCTTTTGAGGAGGGATCTTTTTATGTAGCCCTGGAAAACTTGGATTAGGCTGATCTCTAACTCATAGAGATCCATCTGCCTCTGCCTCCTAAGTAAGTAAAGGCATGTGTTTGAGTCTAGCCTAGACTACATAAGACTTGTCTAAAACTTAAAATAAAAACTGAGTATTACCATGAATGCTAGGCCTGTAGCAGGCTTTGAAAATCTGTACAAGTATATTCTATGGTATTTACACAACAATGAAATCATTTAAAATACACTTCTCGGGGCTGGAGAGATGGCTCAGCGGTTAAGAGCATGACTGCTCTCCCAGAGGACCTGGGTTCAATTCCCAGCACCCACATGGCAGCTCACAACTGCATGAAAATGCAATTCCACGAGATCTGACACCTTCACACCAATGCACATAAAATAAAGATAAATAAATTTAAAAAAAAAAAAATACACTTCTCAAAAACAAATGTCTGACTGACTTCCTCTAAAGTTGTATTAATAAGAGTGAAAACAGAAGCCTTTTCATTACTACGAAAGGTAAAAAGATAATACAACTTCAGTTGAAGAATCAAAAAGAGGGGCTGGAAAGATGGCTCAGCGGTTAAGAGCATTGCTTGTTCTTTAAAAGGTCCTGAGTTCAAGTCCCAGCAACCACATGGTGGCTCACAACCATCTGTAATGAGGTCTGGTGCCCTCTTCTGGCCTGCAGACATACACACAGACAGAATATTGTATACATAATAAATAAATATTAAAAAAAAAAATCAAAAAGAAAAAAATTCCCTACAAATTCTAAATTTCCTTCAGCATTTCCTTTTCAAGTGATCTTGCATGTCACCCAGAATGCCTACCTTACTGAGCTCCTCCTCAAGAACACCGATTTTCTCAGCCAACTCAACAATTTGTTCCTCCTGAACAGTTAATTTTCCATTCATGGCTCTAAAACAGAGTTTAATACAAATTTAACAGTTAATGTTTTGTTCTAAATCCTACAAAATTTTAATCTAATTATATAAAGTACAACATATCATAACAAAATTATAGCAGCTACATAAAATCAACTCCACACTTCTTACCCCCATGTGTGACTTAAGTGGTGATAAATATTAAAGAAATAATAAGTGTAAAAAAATGCAACAAATGCTTCCTTTTTAGTTTATGAATGAGTGTTGTGCCTGCATGTATGTCTGTGCACACTTACATGCCTGGTGTCCATAGGGACCAGAAGAGGGCATCAGATCCCCCTGCAATTGGAATTATAGTGGGATGTCAGTCACCATGCCAGTGACAAAAATTAAACCTGATCCTCTGAGGAGCCAGGGAATCTCAACAACTAAACTATCCCTCCAGCCCCTCACTGTTATATAAATGGAACATTTCTCATTTGACCACTACCCTGAAACTGAGGGCCTTTATCTATGAAAGAAAGGTGTATGTGTGCGCGCAAACCCAATTCGAGATGCAAAGGAGCTCAGTAACAAGGTGCTTGTCAGCAAGCACAAGAAAGACTTTGGATTTGGTCCTTAGCATTATAAAATAACAGTAGTGAAGCATGCCTTGGGAGGCAGAGGTAGGTGGATCGGAGTTTGAAGCCAACCTGGTCTACAGAGCGACATCCGAAACCGCCAGTGTTATACAGGGAAAGCCTATCTCTAAAGAACAAAACAAGACAAAATTTAAAAAGAAAAAACCTGACAGAGAAGGAAGCTAACACAAAGTGGGGGTGGGGATTATAAGCGACTCCAATCAGTGAATCAGTCATACATAATATAAAGATGCCTCCCCATGTTGTAAATCATTAATACTTAAAGACATGAGACATCACAAGAAATGGGTGAGATAAATGTCAAAACCATCTCGAAGACTGAATCAAAGTATGTATATGGAACAGTATCAATCCTCTTTATCTACAGGGATGCCACACACACAATTATACTAGTGCTAGGTATACTGTTAGCACCCCTAGTACTGGGCCCTGTGAGATTCACTAGGGCAGAATTTCTCAGTTTCAGAAGCACAGGTGCTTTGTACAAAATAATTTTTTGCTGTGGGCTATCCTGCACATGTTAGGATATTCAGTAACATCACTGATCCCTATCTAGTAGATCCACCCACACCAATGAGACCATCAAAGAGGCCCGGATAAGGTCTAGGGTGGTGCAGAAATGTAGAACTGTTTCGCATACTTAACCTCTGTGCTCTCTCCAACATTTTTGTTAATCAGTTCAGATCTGAGCAAAGGTGTGCTTAACCGGTGCTGCTATGAAACAAAAATCACAACATAATGTTTCCTTCAGAAACAGCAGGAAGATGACCTGATATCCTGCTGAAAGGATGAATAAGTGCCCCACCCAGTTCCAGAAGCAAAATAATGAGATGGTTATTTTGTTGTTGTTGTTCAAATAAAAACAGGACTATACTACCTTAAATATATATTTGCTTGTTAGAACATATTAAGATGCATTTATTTGCTACTAGCATAGAACATTTTATGCATTTTTATAACTACATTCTTCTCCTCATATTTTTAGTCCAAGTTGATAAGCTAGTGTTGGTACTGAGATGAAAATGCATACTCTCAAAAGCTACATCTTAATTCTAAGCTGGACAGACTTATTGCCACCTCTCCCCTCACTCCTAACTGAGCGAGAAGTGCTGTCCAGAAAAGATGATGGTGTCAGTGCTCATCTGGACCGCTTTACACCAAAAGAAGTCCCTACTTGACTGTTTTCGTTTGTTGTTTTGTTTTTTGAGACAGGGTTTCTCTGTGTAGCCCTGACTGTCCTAGAACCAGCTCTATAGACTAGGATGGTCTCAAACTCACAGACATCCGCCTGCGCCTGCCTCCCAAGTGCTGTGATTGAAGACATGCGCCACGACCGCCCGCCTAGAGCCTCTACTTCTAAGTGCAAGAAATTATCACAGCTGTCAAGTTGGCCTTGGCCCTGGGGAACAAGTGACAGAACCAGATCCATGAAAATAGCCTAAACTTTTGGCGCAGAGAACATTAATTCTTAAATAGAGAGCACATTTTTTTGTAATCTTTGTTAAATACATACTATGAAAACACTTAATGTTTCTGGGATTTTTGGGGTTTTTTTTTTGGGGGGGGTGTAGGGTAGGGTTCAAGACAGGGTTTCTCTGTAGCTTTGGAGCCTATCCCGAAACTAGCTGTATAGACCAAGCTGGCCTCAAACTCACAGAGATCTGCCTGCCTCTGCCTCCCAAGTGCTGAGATTAAAGGTGTGCGCCACCATTACGCAGTTAATGTTTCTGTTTTAATGAACAGAGAAAACATGAGAAAAATCATAATTGATCTGGTAATACTACATTTTAAAAATGTTGTATTTGGCCGGGCGGTGGTGACGCACACCTTTAATCCCAGCACTTGGGAGGCAGAAGCAGGAGGATCTCTGTGAGTTCGAGACCAGCCTGGTCTACAAGAGCTAGTTCCAGGACAGGCTCCAAAACCACAGGGAAACCCTGTCTTGAAAACCAAAAAAAAAAAAAATTTGTATTTGACAGTGCTTTAATTATAATAAAACTTAATAGCAACACTAATTTATTTTTTAAACCAGAAAGATAACACAATATTGGTTACTTACTAAAGGAAAAGAAATAAATGCCAAAAAAGAAATCAACCCACAGAATTCATCTGAAGAAATACATTGGATGAGTGAGCATATGGCTTAACAGCTCAAACTTTCCATGATCTTTCTGTGTGGGTGAGATTACCCAGAACACCATGCTCAGGAGTAACAAAAGGCTCTGGGTGCAATTTTTAGGACATTTAATAAGCCTGACTGCAATTTCATTTATAATTCAAAAAGAAAATTCAGGCGGGGGCTGAAGTGGGTGAGCTTAATTCGGATCCTAATACACTGCAGGTGCTACAAAGTCCTGGCCGTATGTTAGAGTGATTGATCTGTGAACTTCCACATGGTAACATCTTATCAAATGGCCAGGAACTGTTACAGCAGGGAGCAGTGTAGGGAGAAGCCCTGAATCACAGTCCTGTACACAGACCACACAGACCTTTCAGGTGTCTCCCTGCCATGTGGAATTGTGCACGGATTGTATCAGGCAGACTTTCAAACTTTAGGAATCTTTATTTGCAGAGTGGTGGAATTAACCAAAATATACTAAAAAGGCAAAATGCATTGGGAAAGGTCAGGTTTTAATACTCTTTTTTTCTCATGACAACTTTCTCAAAGGCATTTTATTACAAACTAGATTTTCACTATAAAAAAGCTACCATGTTGCAACTTCAGTTTTTGAGCTCTGCTTCATACTACCTTTTATCCATACTTCACATCTTCACAGGCCTGCATCAGTTCATAGACCTGAATGACACACTGTTTCTCACCTTCCATCTGCTCAAGTTCAATGTTAAAGAATGCTGTGTAACACTCATCCAATAAAGTCAAATAAGAGGCCTGGATATTGCTGAATATCCTCTAGGGGGCAATGAACCTCCTTCCTGAGAGCCAGGCGCCTCTACTTCAGCTTCCATCTCACTACTCACAATGAAGAGCCAGGCATCTGAATGAAAAGTCCAGTGAATGGTGAACTCCCTTAAGCCCATGATAATTGTTAACAGTGGCTAGAGTATTCTCTAACCAGAGAACTGGGTGAGTGTTCTCAGAAAGATTCAATGGGTTTGCCCTACAAAAAAATTCAACCAAGGAAAATTTGTGATGGGAGCCCAGATGTGATTCCAGGAATCATTTTTTTACTCTCCCCCACAAAACTAATTCATATTTTAATGTCAGCTAAAACTCACTACACAGTTGGGGAAACAAACACAAATAACAAAAAGTAAAATGGATCCTGAAATGCCAGTCAGTGATAGCCCACACCTTAATCCCAGCAGTCAGGAGGCAGAGGCACATGGATCTCTGAGTTTGAAGCCAGCCTAGCCTACAGAGTGAATCGCAGGATAGCCAGAACTACAAGAAACCCTGTCTTGAAAACACAGACACACACAGACAGACACACACACACACATAGATCCTACAGAGTAAACTTTAATAATATTAACAATTTTCTGAGGAGCACAATCTACCTATGCTAGAATAGGACACCATGTTCTTTAAAGATCAGGAAAGATTGTGGTAGAGCTCTTACAAACTAAAAATGGGACAACAGAAATAAAATTCAACAAAAATATTTGAACATAAAATCAAAGTATAAAAAGGTAAAATAGCCAGGCAGTGGTGGTGCACACCTTTAATCTCAGCACTCAAGAGGCAGAAGCAGGCAGATCTCTGAGGTCAACCTGGTCTACAGGGCAAGTTCTAGGACAATCAGGACTGCTACAGAGAAAGTTGTCACAAAAAAACATTAAAAAAAAAAAGGTAAAATAAAGTATGATGAATGATTCTTCTTCTTAAAGATAGACTGGCTGGATTAAAGGCATGAGATATCCCACCTGGCTGAAGCAATGCTTTTAAACACAAAACTCATAAGCCTTTCAGACCCATTTTAATGGGTTATACTGATTTCTTAAGTGTTAGGAAATTTGAGAAATGACTGGGTCTAGAACTGTTAGATGACAGGGGTCACAGGGAGAAGAGAAGATGAATATGACCTTTATCAAAGAAGTGGCAAAAAAAGAGGTCTATGTATCTTCTCTGCAGTGATGGTTACACAAACGCATACATGTATCACAATGGAAAAGAACCATATATACACAAGGCATCAGTGTCAATCTCCTATGTTTACTATTGAATCATGGTTATATAAAGGAATATTGATGGAAATTGGGTAATTCATATATGGGGTGTCAGGTGTTATGAGCCACGCTGTAATTTTAGTACTCAGAAGCTGAAGTAGGATTGATATATCTCCAAAGCTAGTCTGACCTGCACAGTTTCAGGCCAGCTAGAACCACATAGCAAAACCCTGTCATAAAAAAACAAAAATAATAAAAGGGCTGAGGATGTGACTCATATGGTGAAGTACTTGTTCCACATCCAAAACCCGGGATTTGATCCCCAGGACTCCATAAAACTAAGCATGGTGGCACGTGCCTTTATCCCAGAACTTTAGAGGTTAAAGGTCATCCTTGACTAGACAATGAGCTTGAGACCAATCTAGACTACATGAGACCCTGCTTAAATAAATGACCATTGGCCGGGCGGTGGTGGCGCACGCCTTTAATCCCAGCACTCGGGAGGCAGAGGCAGGTGGATCTTTGTGAGTTCGAGACCAGCCTGGTCTACAAGAACTAGTTCCAGTGCAGGCTCCAAAGCCACAGAGAAACCCTGTCTCGAAAAAAATCAAAAACAAAAAAACAAAAGAAGCACTTATTGGCAGTAGACAACATTTCTTTATTGCTATATACATATAGAGAGTTTTACATCAAACTACCTGTTATCTGAAAGTATGGTTTTTAGAGATGAGTATATTAGGACATCTCTGTAATTCCAGTAACTGTGAGGCTAAAGCAGGATTCAGAGAATTCCAGGCCAGCCTGGGATATGTGTGTGTGTGTGTGTGTGTGTGTGTGTGTGTGTTTGTGTGTGCATATGTATATATACACATATATGCGTATGTAGGTATATGTATACACACACACACACACACACACACACACACACACACAGTGAAACCATCTCTAGAAACAAAATTAAGAGGCTGGTGAGATGGCTCAGCAGTTAAGAGCTCTGTCTGCTCATCTGGGAAACTGAATTTGGTTCCCAGGACCACATGGGAGCTCACAGCTGTTTATAAATCCATCTCTAGAAGATCTGGTACCCTCTTCTGGCCCATATAGTTATCCCGAATAGGGTACACAAACATACATGCAGGCAAACCCACACATATTCTTAAAATAAGAAAATTTAAAAAAAAAAAAAAAAAAAAGAAAAAGAAACAACTTATTAACTGCACAGCCAAAGACTTACCTAAAACTTTCTTCAGAGATGTACACTCCATTTTTCTCCCGGACTGCAGCAAGGTCTCTCTTCAAACGCTCTATCTCTTCTGTATACTCCTACACAAGAGCATGTGATATACAGACACCAAGTTAGGTTTTGTTTCTTGTTCTATCATTCAGTGTGGAGAGAACATGCAGGAAATAAATGATAGCCCTTTGTTTTTCAAACATAAAAAGTTATAATCATACTTTAAAAAGGGGGGGGGTGGAGGGAGTTCACTCCAAAATCCAGGCTGGCCTGGAACTCATGGCAAGCTTTGGTCTCACCCTTTGACATGCTGAGATCATATGTGTAGACCCTACCTCCAGCTATAACTATAGTTTTAAATCCATGCTAATTTGCCTAGAAATATTCTTTCAATAGACAAAATGAGTCTTTAAATGTGTTCATTCTAAAGTTCCTATCCAACTTTTGATCTCTACTGTGATAAAACACTGTGACCAAAAGAAACTTGGGGGAGGGAAGTATTTACTCAGGTCATATTCAGTCACTGAGGGAAGTCAGGGCAGGATTCCAAAGCAGAGGCTATACTGGCTTTGCTCCTCATGGTTTGTTCAGCCCTCTTTCTTATATACCCAAGGACCATCTAACCAGAGGTAGTATGATCCACAGTGAGCTGGTTCCTCCTACACAATCACTAACAAAAACCCCACAAGTTTGTCTACAAACCAGTTTGCTTGGGGCATTTTATCAATAGAGGTTCCCTCTGTCTAAATGACTCTAGCTTATGTCAAGATGACAAAACTAACCAGGACAATCTGAGAATCATTATACAATTACAGTAGTAATATTGGTGAGAAAAGAGATGAATAAATATGGGATCAAACAGAGTCCAGAAATAGTCCCACATAAATCTAAAAAACTTGATAAACTAGATAACACAAAAGATGGGAAGCCATACCACAAAGGAGTAAACGTATTTGCAGAGAAAACACCCATACATATTTTTTTTTTAAAAAATCTAAAAAACAACTCTAAAGCATCAGTTGGACTGTTAGGAAGGAGTCAGAGCCTTGTTGGAGGAAATATGTCAGTAGCTGGGCTCTGAAGTTTCAAAAACCCATGCCAGGCTCAGTTTTCCTCTCTTGGCCTCCATCTTTCAGATTAGGTAAGAGCTCTTAGCAGTCACTTCTGTACCATGCCATGCCTGCCTACTATCATCCTCCCCACCACGATGACGGACTAAACACTTTTAACACTGTCGGCAAATCTCCAATCAAAATCAAATGCTTTATTTTGTAGTTTGCCTTGGTCATAGTGTCTCCTCACTGCAATTAAGACATACATGTTTACACAAATGCCTATAAATTAATATAAATAGCAGTTTCATTTGAAACAAAAAAGTGAAGTTATTCAATATATCATTTAAGATGATCACACAAGCTATACAAATAGCTCAGCCACCATAAAACACTCAGCACTAAAAAGGCCTATTGAGATAAGATACACGACAACTTGGGTGAGACCTCAGAAAATACAAAATTTAAAAAGACAACTCCAAAAGTTTGTGCACTGTATACAATTCCCTTCAATTATACCTTTGAAACTACAGAATTCTACAAAACAGCGTAGTGAGTACAGAAATTAGCACTAAGAAGAGAGGAGGAAATTCTATGAGCATCTTATGGCATTTTGGGAAATAATTTGCTGGCTGGTATATGTTTAAACAAAGTATAGTATTATCCATACAATAGAATGTTATTCAGCAACATAAAGAAATAAATTCCTGGCACAAATAACAACAACATAAATAAAATCTCAAATGTTATACCAAGTAAAAGATAGAAGTAAAAGCCAAATGGTATATGATTCTCCTTCTAGGAAATGTATAGGAAAATCAAAACTATCTTTAGAAAGTATATTGATAAACCAGCCATGGTGGTTCATGCCTGCAATCCCAGAACTAAAGAGCCTAGGCTACAAACTTAAGATTCTGCTCAAGTACAAAACAGGGACAGACACAGAGAAAGCTTTTCAATAGCTACTTGATTATAAAAACGGGAAACTACAATGTTAATTTTTTTCTAAAAGTAGATTGTATAGATGTTGGGCAACTACATTAATGTATTAAAATCATTTAAATAAGTGCTGACAAGAGGTAAATGCCATGGTGAGTAAATTTCGCCTCAAAGATGTAAACAAAATTTCTACTTGTTAACACAAATGTCAAGAGTGTCAACTGTGTTATAAAGCTGGGAATGTCAACATATCAATGTTAGAGCACTGTAACAGCAGGCATTTACTTTACCTTACTTTAAATCACTATATAAAAGGCCTACCACATGGGGCTAGTAGAGCAGTTTAGTGCAGCAGGTCTCTAGAACCACTATGGGCAGAACTCTTTCGCTTGATCAGTGAGACCATCACTCATTAACAAATGTCTACAACAAGAAATTGAACAAATCCTGATTAAAAGTGAACTGTTGCTATTCTTAGTCAGGCCTGGTGGGACACAACTTTAATCCCAAGCACGTGGGAGACAGAGGCAGGCGGTCTCTGTGAGTTAGAAGCCAACCTAGTCTACAGAGTGAGTTCCAGGACAGCCAGAGTCACACAAAGAAACCCTGTCTCAAAAAAACAAAAAACCACTGTATCTGTTGCTAGTCATGTATTTCAGACATACCAAACACAATTACATTATTCCATACAAATTCACAATTACCTTAATAAGAGCTTTTTTGGTGAGTTTCTGATTAACCTCTGGCTTATTCATTATGTTCTTTGCTCTGTGAGCATATTCCAACGTACTCAGAGTTTCCTGTCATGAAAAGGAAAGATTAATTACTGAAGGCATGAGGATGAAGATAAGACACTTCTGTTATTTAAAATGTACATGGGGTAGGGAGAACGCTTTTGGTGATAGATACAGCTGTATGAGTCATTTCTGCTTTTATAAGTTACCGCAATAAAACCCATTAGTTCACCAAGGTGAGTTCCGGCAACGACTTTGCTTTTGGTCTGGCATGCATTCTATCTGAGGTGAGTGGACATTTGTCCATGAGATTCTAGGAACACTGTCACACAACACCTATATCCATATAATTAAATATTACGCACCCATAAAAAGAATAAAGTGCTGATATGTAGCACAATTTTAACATACCACGATAATATATCGTAATGAAAATACTGTGCTAAGTGGTATAGGAGTGTCCTTCTGTATTTGGGTTGCTTTCATTGGTTGAATAAAGAAACTGCCTTGTCTTTTTGATAGGGCAGCCCTTAGGTGGGCGGAATAGACAGAACAGAAGACTAGGGAGAAGGGAAGTGTAGCAGACACAATGTTTCTCCAGCCCAAGATGGACTTTGGTTAGAATCTTCCCGGTAAACCATGACCACGTGGTGATACACAAATTAATAGATATGGGTTAAACTAATATGTATAAGAGGTTAAAACTAATGGGCCAGGCAGTAATTTAATTAATATAATTTTCATGTGGTTATTTCAAATGTAAGCTAGCCCAGCGGCGGGGAGCTGGGCAGGACTGAACAAAAGGGCCCGCACTCCTCTCAAGTGCTGGGAACACATCCTGCACCTCTTACTACAGCTAAGTATAAGTCAGTGCCCCCCAAAAACACTTGACACAGTCTAAGTTCTCAATGAACCCCTACATAGCATGCACGACTATTGACCTTCAGCAATCTTCTTCTTCTTTTTTTATGTGTATGGGTGTTTTGCCTGCATGTATGACTGTGCACTCTGTGTGGGTCTAGTGCCTAAGGCAGCCAGAAGAGATCATCAGCTACAGCTAGAGCTACAAATGGTTGTGGGTCACCTTATTGGTGCTGGAAATCCAACAAGTGCCCACTGGAAGAGCTGCCTAAGGTCTTAATCATTGAGCCATTTTTCCAGCCCCAGCAATTTTTTTTAAAAAAAAAAATATGAAGGGTTAGCAAGATGAGCAAAGGCACTTGCCACCAAGTCAAATGACCTAAACTTGATCCCTGGAGCACATATGGTAGAAGTGACAACCACAAGTTGTTTTCTGATCCCAATCTGTATAATCACACACATACACACACAAAACAAGTAAACAGATAAATATAAAAATTATTTTAGCTGGGTGATACTTTTATTCCAGTATTCAGAAGGTAGAGGCAGCCTGATCTACAGAGTGAGTACCAAGACAGACAGGACTACACAGAGAAATCCTGTCTTGAAAAACAAAAATAGAAACAAAGAAAACAAAAAAAAAATTTATTTAATTATCAAGCCTGTTTGATATGGCACATGCCTATTGTCACAGCACTCTGGAAATTGAAGCAAGGAGATCACAAGTCTTGGCCAACCTGAAAGACACAGGAAATTTTAACTCAAAAGAAAACTAGAAAAAAAAAAGAGAGAGAGGAGAAAAAAAGAACAGAACCACTTTGGAAGTCATCACTAGCTTTTTTTTTTATAGTAGCATCCTCAAGGATATGTTCATATACAATGTCCAGATTCCTATATATTACAGAATAGAAGGTACGACAGTTAAGAAAGGCTTACAGTTCCCACATCTGTAGCTTTCTCTCAAAGGCTTACCTCAAGATTGAGAGACGCAGGGGAAATGGTTGCAATTATAGATGTTCTTGTACGTCCCCCAAGAGAATCTTGCAGGATTCTAGTTAATTTAGATTCTCGATAAGGAATATGAGGTGTTCTTTCCACCAGAGCAGTAATAACTCTTCCCAAAGTCAACAGGGACTGATTGATATTCCCAGCTTCCCGGGCCCTCTTGTCAACAGCTCCAGAACGCCCAATATTTTCACTTCCTGCAAGATCAACCTTTAATTCAAAAAAGAAAAATGTCAATCTATTGTATTTGAATTCAAAGATTTGTATTCTTTTATATCTTTTATTATATATAATGTACTAAGAGGCTAGCAAAATAAACTTTCCAGAAGTTTTTTCTTCTACTCCAAAGTAAATAATGGAATTAACTATAGAAATACTGTATGTAAATGAAATCCCAAATATCTCTAGGAAGTAATCAAGAATAACACAGTGGCATTAAGGCAGGATGCTTACCAAATTCAACTTTCCAATTTTAACAAGCTCTTCTCCATCAATTGTAGTTTCCTTCATATGTATTGTAACAGAAAAAACTGAATGGGAACGACTAGAAAACAAGATCAGGTTGTCCGATTGTTACAATGTAAACATTACTTGTTCTCTACAAATTACTGAAAATCCCCCAAGGAAAATCTAAACACACAAAGGAAGACAACAATAAAACCTGCTTCCTACAATACTGACCATAATAAAAAGCTATCAAAACTCCCCTAGAACTTTTAGGGCTGGAGATGTAAAGCCTACATCTAGCACACGCCAGTTCCTGGGTTCCATCCCCAGAAACACCAACACAAAGAATGTTCAGGCACCTCTGAAAAAGAGGATTGTCTCAGAGCAGATAGTTCCCATCCAGAACATCACAGCATTTATTAATGTTATGAGCAGTGAAAATTATATTAACTTTTAATTTTCTTCTTTATATTTTTTTAACTTTTTTTATTGATATTTATTGAGCCCTACATTTTTTCTGCTCCCCTCCCTGCCTCTCCCCCCTCCCCTTCAACCCTCCCCCAATGTCCCTATGCTCCCAATTTACTCAGGAAATCTTGTCTTTTTATATTTTCCCATGTATATTAGGTCTCTGTAAGTCTCTCTTAGTGTCCTCATTGTTGTCTAAGTTCTCTGGATTATTGTTTGTAGGCTGGCTTCCTTTGTTTTATGTTTAAATATATGAGTGAGTACATGTGATAATTGTCTTTCGGTGTCTGGGTTACCTCACTCAAACTAATGTTTTCTAGTTCCATCCATTTTCCTGCAAAATTCAAGCTGTCATTATTTTTTTCTGCTGTGTAGTACTTCATTGTGTAAATGTACTACATTTTCTTTATCCATTCTTTGGTTGAGGGACATTTAGGTTGTTTCCAGGTTCTGGCTATGACAAACAAAGCTGCTA
>JAQHUG010000199.1:1954935-1967431 GCA_028555095.1 Dicrostonyx torquatus
CGTTTTCGAGACATTGTCTAATTCTATACCTCAGTGGGGCCTAGAGTTCACTGTGTAGCTTAGTCTGGTCTTAGATTCATAGTGAGCCTCCTTCTCAGCCTCCCACATGCTTTTCTTTTTCCCCGCCTATCTAAGTCCTGCCCTATCAAATGGCCCAGGCAGCTTTTTTATTTAACCAATCAAAGCACAGAAATACAGATGAACCCTCCTTCAGGCTAGGGATGTGTCCTAATTGGTAGAGGGCTTGCTTGTCATGCAAGAGGCCGTGGGTTTGATTCCTGGCACTGGGTAGGGTGGGATCAGGGGTGGATGAGTGTGAATGGGTTAGGTGCAGTGGCACAGACCTATAGTCCCAGCTGCTTTGATGGATGAGGTATGAGGACAACTTGAGTCCAGGAATTTTAGGCTGGTGTGGGCTAACTAGATACTTGGTACCCATATGCACACATACTCGGAAATGTAAATGACAAGCATAAGGTGACTCATCCATTAGATGACCATGAAAGATCCAGCAGCCTATAGTAACTGATTGGGCGTGTAGGGGTGGAGCCCAGGGGCTTAGAATGAATGAGTTTAAGGTGAGAGCTGCTAGAGCCTAGACTAGGAGGGAGAGCCAGAGTGGAGAAGACACGAGGGATTGAGCTGCAGACTGTGGGAAGAAGACCGTCCAGGTGGGATGTTGGTCCTGTCTGGCAGGTGGTTGGTTTGCCCAAGGCATGCCAAGAGAACAGGCTGGTCAGGTACTGTAGTGGGACACAGTGGCACAGTCTCGTAGGCACTTCAGAGCTGGCTTTGCCTTCAGGAAGTTGGATGACACAGGGCTTCTCAGGTTAGTGGATGGGACTCAACAGCCCTTAACCACATAGGGAGGGAAATAAAATGAGGGTCTAGTTCATACATATGTAGTGGGAGAAGGGTGCAGTTAGAAGGTCAGAGTTAGGTTGCTGAGTTCTGAGCTACTGCTGAGGCTTCTTAAATTCCCTCTGCTTAAGGAACAGAAATGGATGGCCTCAGATGTAAGCGAAATAGATCCAGCTGTGAGGCTCGCTGTTCTTGGAAATGGTTTTGTTTTTGTTGCCCACCCTCTCTTCCACACACACAGGGGTTCTCCTTGTAGCCCTGGCTGTCCCAGCACTTACTCTGTAGACTAGGCTGGCCTCGAACTCAGAGATTCACCTGCCTCTGCCTCCCAAGTGCTGGGATTAAAGGTGTGCACCACCACTGCTCAGCTGGGTACTCAGAGGGGTTAAACTGTTCAATGATACTCAATAAGTGGCTCACCCAGACATGAATTCACTTGGGCTCATTCAGGAACCTTAGGGATTAGCTGTTATCCCATCACTTCCCTGAAGGCAGCTTGACATCTCTAGTGGAGATGGGGAAGTCACATAGGGAGGTAGGCTTAGGAAGGATATGACAAGTGGTGCTAAGTCTGAAGCAGTTGCGAGTCAAGGGGAGGCTTGCTAGAGCCTGGGCTTTGGTTAGAATGTCTAAGCTGATTTCTTAGATTGGATGTAGAGTTGAGCATATGGACATGCGTGGCTATACAGAAAATATTTATGTAGAGAAGTTGATGGTACATGACCTTGTGGAATGCTGGCATTTAGAGATACAGGGGAAACAAATCTGGAGAGTGTGGGAGTTCAGAGAATGGAAGATGATGTCAGAAGCTGAAAGCTTAGATGTGCTCGGTCAAAAAGGTTTGGAGGAGAAATGGGATAGTTGGCCATCGGCAAACAGTAAGGGATAGAAGCCAAGTTTTGTGGGGTCCGGCACGGCACAATTATTCTGTCTACATGTATGTCTGCAAGCCAGAAGAGGGCACCAGACCTCATTACAGATGGTTGTGAGCCACTATGTGGTTGCTGGGAATTGAACTCAGGACCTTTGGAAGAGCAGGCAGTGCTCTTAACCACTAAGGCATCTCTCCAGCCCCTGGCACAATTATTCTGAAAAACCAGAAAAATGAGGTATTATTTGGGAAAATCAGATCTAGGAAAAAGCAGGCCTAAGCAAAAGCAAGGAGATAAAGGTGGCTGTTAGTGGCTTAAAGGAAGACGCTAGTGGAGAGTGAAAACCTAGGAAAAAGAGGGGGAGAGTAGGAGTGGGTAGGGGGTAGAAGTAAGAAAACCCATTCATATTATGTATTAATAATAATGAGAAAAGGTTGCTGGGTGTGGTGACTCAGGCCAGTAATCCCCAGCAATTAGGAGGTGGCGGAAGAAGGGTTAGGAGTTGGTGGAAGAAGGGTTAGGAGTTAGAGGTGGACCAGCCTGGCCTACATGAGGCCATGTCTCAAAACAAACTAGAGAGGGAGGAGGGAGGGATAGATAGTGATGTTGTAAGTGGAGGAGAGGTGTGGGTTGTGTTCCCAGCACCCAGCTCCCAGCCCCCAGCCGCCTGCCCGCTCAGCCGCTGTTGCTTGTTTATGCCCGAAATAACCACATGAGAACTGTATTCATTTAAACTCTGCCTGGCCCATTATCTCTAGCCTTTTCTTGGCTAGCTCTTATATCTAAACTAACCCATTATAAAAGTCTGTATGTCACCACGAGGTGGTGATCTTACCGGGGAAGTCTAACCTGCATCCATCTGCGGCGGGAGCTTCATGGCGACTGACTCACTTCCTTCTCTCTTCCCAGAACTTCCGTTCTATCTACTCCGCCCACCTAAGGGCTGACCTATCTTACAAGCCAGGCAGAGTCTTTTTTCAACCAATGAGAGTAATACGAAATACAGGAGACCACTCCCACATCATAGTGAGGCCATTTTTCTCATGCTGTTAGGTAGTCCCGCAGCCGGGGGTGTTTTAAGGAATACTTCCAGGGTCCTGCCATGAGCACTGTGCTTGCCCGGCTTGTAGGATACTTGGTTTGGGGACATATTTTCTGTTTGGTGCAGGAGCTCTGAAGGAGCAAGGGTTGCCTCTAGTCTATCCCCGGTACCTAGCACATATACGTGTCCACTGAGTATTTGTCATGTGTCTGTCTACAGTCCTGGGTTGCTCCATGCTAGGTTGTTTCAGTTCTGGGTGCTCTGAATTAGAAGATTTTTATTATATTCTATTTATTTGTTTGTTTATTTAGTTTTAGTAAGTCAGAGTCTTCCTATGTAGTTACCTGGTCTTGTACTTACTATGTAGCCCAGGCTGACTTCAAACCTGAAGTCTTCTGTCTCAGCCTTCCCAGTCCTGGGACATAAGTATGAGCCACACGTATTGTGTATTGGAAAATTTCTAGGCGTGTTCACCAGGTTCTTGGTCATAGGAAGAGTTGAGACACAGTTCCCCTTTCGGTGCTGGCCCCTCAGCCACACAGTTGTCTCTCATTGGCCAGATGCTTTTCTACTACCTCTAGATTTTATCTGGCTCAGAGCCTCGTCCTGACTTGTGTGTGGTGAAGGTTCAGCATGTTGGAAAGTTCCTGCGTCTGTGGGATGCTGCGGTATTTCATCTCTGACATCACTGACCACACAGTTAGGGTCTGAGGGCTCTGGGCTCTTGAGCTGGTCATTGTGTTCTTCACAGTGCTCCTGTGCAGAGGCAGATAGTTTTTCTTTGGGACTCGGGAAAGAATCCTTGTATTCTGAATAAGCATAGTCCATAGAGGAAGGAGGAAGAGAGGCTCCAGGTGGCATTTACAAGGCTGTGTGATTTGTGCAGGCCTGTAAAGTTCGGGCTCAGTGACAGTCAGCCCCTAGAATGTGATGCTTCAGGGCACACAGGCTTTGGGGAAAGCTGGACCTGTATTCATTCATGTTGTCAAGTAGGAAACAGGAGAAATAAGAGGTGGCCTGTGAGAAAGGCCAGGGTCTTAAAAGACTGGTTTGTCACCATGGCAGAGCTAAAGAATGATCCCTGGGTCGAGTGCTGTGTCGTCACCCAGCTACTCCTTAATTCCTCTACCCAGAAGCAGCCACTTAGGAAGTCTTTGGCCTGTTTTCTCACATTATTGCTTTTAATAATGGTATTATTAATGGTTTCTTATTTTCTATAATGGAGGCCAGCTGAGAGAAGTCTTTCCAGTTCTGTTTTTCAGAATGGCAACTATGGCTAGTAATAATAACAACATACTGTGTGTTTCTAAGTTGCTAAGAAAGTAAAATTCAAATGCTTTTACCTCAAAAATATAAATATGAGGTAGCAGATATATTAATTCATTTAATTTAATTTATTAGTCATAATTATATGGCTACATATAGGAAAATACCACATTGTACCTATCTTATAAAAGGAACAAGAAAATTAACATTGTACACTGCCACTCAAACCTCAGGTCTCAGATTTATCAGTTACTCCGGTTGTATCTTAGAAGAAGACATTCAGCTCAGAATTAGTGTTGTCTTCTGTTGTGGATCCTCTTAGCCTTTGACGGGAGTAGTTGCGCAGTCTTTACTTACCTTTTCCGACCTTGACTCTGGAATTTGCACGCCTTGTAGTGTCCCCAGTTTGAGTTTACATACTTCTCTTTGTGTTTCAGTGTAGGTTTTCCAGCTCCCGAGAGACTGCCACAGGGCTGATAGCAGTGTTCTTGTGCTAGCAAACGGTGCCTGCAGTTCACTGGTCTCTTTACTGATACTTACTTTTATTAGCTATTGTTTATGGGGTGTTTTTTGTTTGTTTTTGAGACAGGGTTTCTCTGTGTAACCCTGGCTGTCCTGGAACTTGCTTTGTAGACTAGGCTGTTATCAAACTCAGAGATCCCCCTGCCTCTGCCTCCCTAGGCCTGGGTTTAAAGGTGTGTGTCACCACTACCTGACTTACTTTTATCAATTTAACAGTTCATCCTAGCTAGCTTTTGTTAAAAAGTTACTTTATCCCTTTGTTATCTTTTGGGGAAATACTTTAAAACTATTTAAATGCATTTTTGAATGAAACCATTAATTTTATTTATTTATTTGTTTGTTTTTGAGACATAGTCTCAAGTGTAGTCCAGACTGGCTGTGCTTGTTGTGTGTCTGCCCGAGTGCCTGTGTGGAGGCCAAAGGTTGGTGTCTTTTCTTTTTTGGAGACAGGGTCTCTCACTTAATCAGGAGTTCACGATTCAGCTAGACTGGCTGGCCAGCAAGTTCGGGAATCCGCTTACCCCAGCACTAGGATTACAAATGAGTGCCACTGTGCCTGGCATTTGTTGAGGTTTGGAATCAAATCCTTGTATCTACACGAGCACTTTGCCCACTGAGGTCTCCTCAGCCCCTGGTCCCGATTTATGTTCCTCCCGCCTCAGCCTCCGGAGTGCTGCTATTGTAGACATATGCCACCCATGCCCTACTTTGTTCCTTTTATTTGTCTTTCAGGATAGATTTGTCATGTGTATGTGTGTACATGCTTGTGTGTGGTACATGTGCATGATTAGTGTGGAGGCTGGAGGTCAATAAGATGTCTTCCTCCATCACTCTTCACCTTACTTTTTGAAGTGGGATGTTTCCCTGAATCTGGGGAGCACACACTTCCTAAGACTGGCTAGGCAGCAGGCTTCAGGGACCCTCCTCTGCCTCTCCACTACTAGGACTCTAAGTGCATGCCACCATGCCCAGTTTTCTCATGTGGATGCTTGGGATGGGACTTAACCCCCTCAGACTTGCATAGCAAGCACTTTATCAAATGAGACGTTTCTGTCTAGATTTTTTTTTCCCCCTGAAATGGGCTTATGTAGCCCTGTCTAGTGCCACACTATGTATTAGGGGCTTATGTAGCCCTGTCTAGTGCCACGCTATGTATTAGGGGATGACCTTGAGCTCCTGATCCTCTTGTCTCTGCCTCCTGAGTGCTATAATTATAACATGTGGCAGCATGCCTGGCTAGCTTTAATTCATTACTGTTACTATTTAATGTAATACTTATGTTTTAAATGTGGACATTGGGAATCTGAATGGTAGCTTCTATCATTGACTTTCCCATCATTCTGTTAGCCCTTTGTTGTTTTTGATCCCCAAGATGTTTCAGGTTTCTAGTCATGGAATCAACCATTTCTCCAAGGATCTGTGGCTGTTTTTAGTGGTGAAGTCAAAGTTAGAAAGCAAGTTTGTGATGCAGTATACACTGCTACTTAGGGAGGAAGAATTCAGTGGGCAGGATGAAGGCAGGAGGTTTATGTATACAAATAAATATGTATCTTATCTGTGGATGAATACATGTATCTGTATATATTTATTCATGTGCATGCATATGTATATGCATTCATGTGTGTAAACAGAAACATACACAGGCATGTTTACATTTGTGTTTCTATATCTGCTTGTATACTGAAAGCTGCAAGATCACATAGACAGCTCCAGTGAGTTACAAGGTTAATTTTGGCTTGTATTCTTTACATATTTGTAACTCTTCCCTGATGTGAGGACCCTGGTTCTCACTGTCCTATATATCCCTCACTTACTGAGCCCCGCCCCAGTGTGACCAGCGCCTGTCTCATCGCTGCTGGCACATCCCTTGCCTGTGAAGTTGCTCCTCTGGCTCTTGTCACTCCCCACCAGTGAATGACTGCCCTGTTTATTGGTAACCTTTGACCTTTGGCAGGTATTTGCAGTTGTCCTTGCAGGCTCTCTTTGGATTACACCTCTGCACCCGATTCAAGGTTTGTCTCCCCTATTGGGCTGCGGAGTATGGGGTGCTGTCCTTGTTCCCTGAGGGATGCAGATATTATAAGGCTTGAGTTCCTGTTTCTAAATACCCTTGCTGGGTGGTGGTGGTGGCACACTCAGGAGGCAGAGGCAGAGGCAGGCAGATCTCTGTGAGTTCAAGGCCAGCTTGGTCTACAGAGTGAGTTCCAGGACAGCCAGGGCTACAAACAGAAACCCTGTCTCTGAAAAAAAAAAAGTTAAATAGAGCTCAGGACAAGTCCTAACTCTGCATGCTGTCTACATAATTTCGGGTGCAAACTGAAGAAGGGGATGGATATCCTTGAAACATTAGTATCTTGGTTTTTTTTTTTTTTCTGTTAATTAGCCTTGTTGTGACATGGACAGTCCTAGTTAGCAAAACCAAGTTCAGTCTGGGGCATATCAATTCATTGAGTAGAGAGAAGTGCCTTCAAGTCCAGTAAGCTTGGCTCTTCAAAGATTCTGCTGCGTCAAGATGATCCGGGGGCCTGTTATTATAGGTTCCCCTTGCTCTAGAACTGCATAGTCTAGATTAGCGACGTGGTTTGACATGATGCTTGGTATCTAAAGGTTTGGATTGGATTCCCAGTCCTCCTGTCTAAAGCCTGTCAAGTAACTTCCCTGAGGTCTCATTTCCCAGGATCCATACATTCTTTGAATGTATGTCCTTAAAAAAACATGTGCTGGGCTGGAGAGATGGCTCATGGTTAAGGGCACTGCCTGCTCTTAGAAAGGTCCTGAGTTCAATTCCCAGCAGCCACATGGTGGCTCACAACCATCAGTAATAAGATCTGGTGCCCTCTTCTGGCCTGCAAGCATACATGCAGGCAGAATACTGTATACATACATACATACATACATACATAAATCTTTAAAAAAAAAAAAAAAAGCATGTGCTGTGCAAGAGCCTGACTGAACAGGATCGGGAAGGGCCAGTCCAGTCCAGTCCAGGCTTCTAAGGGTCAGTATGCCTTTTTACGGTTCTCCCTGTATCTGTTCCTTAGATTGCTCATTCCAGGACAAGTTCCTGTAGACGTTCTTTTTTCTCTTTCCTTCATGGTCAGTGCTCTTCCTTTTCTTTTAAGCCTTTTCTGGTTTAAATGTATAGGTGGGTAGATTGGAGTTTATGATAGTTTATGCATTTTGATGAGGCTGTCTCCTGATCCTAAGTGTATAGAATTGGTTGTAGTGATTCTCATTCATTATTTGGGGGCAGTAGCAGACCTGGAAAAGAGAGTCTCGTTCTCACCATTGTTGACATTTTGTTCCTTTACTGTGCAGCTGTCCTGTGTGCTGCAGGATGCTAAGTAGCACCCCTGGCCTCCATACTCCTCATTTATGACAGCTAAAAATGTCTCCAAACTCTGCCAGATGTCCCCTGGAAGAGGGGGTGAAATTGTTAACTTCTAAAAATGACGGGCTATAAATATTGCCTCCCTAATAGCAATTATACAGGAATTATCAGCTACCTGCTTTCCTGATAGTCTGCCCAATGATGTTTTGACCTCTGGAGATGACAGTATACAGTTGGAATTTGCACGAGCCTGTAGTCAAAATGCCAGTAATAACACAGTGGTTACTGAGACAGTCTGTTTGCCTCTCACCCTTATAGGGCCACAATAACAACGATGATTCTGATAATAAGCTGCCATCTGTTGATGCCTTGTATGTACCGGGCAGTGCCCTAATGAAGTTTAGTTAAATGTATTCACTGGAGAAAACTTGTGAAGTCTGTCCAAGTCTGATGCAGCATGTCCCTGTCAATTTAATAACCCAAGTGAACATTATATTTGACTCTTGAGATGAGAAAGTCCAATTCCAAGAGCCTAGTAGTATCCCAGGTGAGGAACAAAGAGATCATTTGTTAGCAATGAAATATGGCTACTGGACCATGCTAAGAGGGTCAGCAGATTTTTCTTAACCAGCATTACCCGAGGTGGGCAGATTGTCTTGTGTCTCGACCAGGGTGTGAGTAGTGTTCAAATGAGCCCTCTGTACAGAATATGAGTAGTTATGACTTGCTTTCCTCGGAGGCTGTTTTGAGAGAACTAGTTTCAGGCCAGTACTTATTTGGATTAATCTTTAGGACCTGTGACATCAGTCTTTAAGCTGCCTTTGCTGTTTTGGGTTAATGGGACATCTGTGAGAAAGATAATCCATTTATACACGTTAAGTGTGAATTTGGAGAAATAAAACTCTATATGATATTCTCTTAAAAATAAAAAACCCGAGCCGAGTGGTATTGCACACCTTTAATCCCAGCACTTAGGAGGCAGAGGCAGGCGATCTCTGTGAGTTCGAAGCCAGCCTGGTTCACAAGAGCTAGTTCCAGGACAGGCTCCAAAGCTACAGAGAAAATCTGTCTTGAAATCTCTTGAGACAGAGTTTCTCTGTGTAGACCTAATTGTTTTGGAACTAGCTCTGTAGACCAGCTGGCCTTGAACTCAAAGATCTACCTGCCTCTGCCCAGTGTTGGGATTAAAGGTGTTTGCCACCACTGCCCGTCTAAATCTGTATCATTCAAATCCTGATTGTCTGATATAAAGGTTGGAAAATGTTTATTTTATGTGTATTAGTATTTTGCTTGAGTGTATGTATGTGCACTGCATGCATGCCTGCTGCCTAATAGAGGAGCAGGCATGCATGAGAGAGGAGAGGGTGTCAGATATGTTGGAACTGGAATTACAGACAGTTGTAAGCTACCATGTGGGTTCTGGGAACTGAACCTCAGTTCCCTGGAAGAGTAGCAAGTGCTCTTAACCATTGAGCTGTCTCTCTAGCTTCTACAGGTTGAAAAATTTGGAGGGAATTTATTCAAAATTTTATCATTTGGGAGGCTGGAGAGATGGCCCAGTCAGTGAAGTGCCAGCCCAGTGATGATCACCGGGCTCAGTGAAAGACCATGTCATTAATAATAATAATAATAGTTGTTTGGCTTTTACTTTTCATTACATTTAGTGCTGACCACTCAATTGTTTTTGGAGAATATCAAGGCTTTTTCTTTCGTCTTGTTTGCTTTTTGTGGTACTAGTAATAAAACCCAAGGCTTTGCAGATACTAGACGGGTGCTCTACAGCCTGAGCTATAGCTAACCTTCATTTTTAAATCTTTACTTAGAGTTTAAAGTAAGCAATGACTAAAAGCTAGTTTTTGAAGAATGAGGAATAACAATGATGTCCATGCTGTCCTTATATAGGCCTCCTTGCCTTTTTAAGATCGTTACTGTTACTTGTTTGAAACAGAGTCTCGCCGTGTAGCCCTGGCTCTCCTGGAACTTTCTGTGTAGACCAAGCTAGCCTTCGAACTCAAAGAGATCCACCTGCCTCTGCCTCCTGAGTGAGTGCTGGATTAGAAACAATGTACCACTGCCTCCTGAGTGAGTGCTGGATTAGAAACAATGTACCACTGTGCCTAGTTCCTATGTCACAAACACATACACACACACACACACACATACACACACACACACACACCCCCTCCTCCCCCTTTCCCCAACCTCCCACTCAGGATCTTGCTCTGTGTCCTGGGCTGGCCTTAAACCCAGGATCCTCCTGTATCAGCCTTTTAAGCGCTGGGGCCTGTGTCATTACATCAAGCTTAGTTGGGTTTTCTAGTTCTTGTGTTTATGATGGCATCAACAAGTGGTTGTCACAGGACACAAGCAGAAAGGGTTAGGCTGATAATTGTCACAGTAATTAGGCTGTTATTTCTTAAACCTTTTTGAGTTAGAATATTGTTAAGGTTTTCAGAATGACTTTTGATGACTGATATTTATAATGTTAGTAATTGACTTTTGTTTTACTGTGCTTTATGAAAGGACTTCTTATTGTTATATAATACATGTTTAGCATGATGTGGTTTTGCAAACCGAACATACCTGTGTAACCAGCACGTGACCAGGAGGACTTCCTTGTGATCCTTTTATTTACTGTATCTTCCCAAGGTAATGGTCTTCCAGATGAACACATAGTTTGGTTTGTTTTCATACTTGATATACATGCATGTATACTTCATTTATTCCTGTATCCAGCCTCTTTTATTCAACCTATTAGTAAGGCCCATACTTACTGTTGTGTTTTGTTTTCTTATTGGTTAACTCACTTGTGTGATTGAACCACAGTCTGTCTGTCTGTCTGTCTCTCTTGTCTAGACAGGGTTTCTCTGTGTAATGGTCTTAGCTGTCCTGAAACTCGCTTTGTTGATGAGGCTGGCCTTTAACTCCCCACCTGCCTCTTCCTCCCAAGTTCTGGGAGCAGAGGCATGCTCCACCACATCCAGCCACACAGTATATCTCTATACATCTCTATACAGTCACTGAGCATAGTATCATAATGCTATGGAACGGTGATGCATTTATTTTGAATATACATATTCATGTTATATATTATATATATATATAATACTAGAATTGTTAGTTCGCAGTGTCAACACTATAATGATCGGCTGTTTTTTTTTTCCTTCTCTTTTTCTTTTTTAGCCAGCGTCTCACTCTATAGTCCAGAACAGTCTCAAACTTGTAGTAATGCTCCTACCCCGTACGCTGGCTACACATCATGCTTGTAGTAACAGTTTCTGAAGATGACTGTGCGGATTAGTGTTCCTGTATCAGTGTATGAGTTTGGGCGCCTATGTAGCTTCGACGATACTTGATATTCGCCGTCATTTTCTTCTGTCCATTCTGCTAGCTATGCAGTGGAATTTTAGAGAGTCTGTGGGAAGAATTAGCATCAGTCTGCACACCAATCCATACCCTTCACCAAAGCTTTCCTGTAACCCCTTTATGCAGGAGAGCACCCCTCCTGGGACAGGCACAATCTGCACTGGGGTCAGCAAACATTCCTCGAGAAGGTGCCAGGAGATGCTCAACTCACTCCAGGGTGCTCGTGCCTCTGGAATTCCAGTTTTGGTTTCTAGCATTTCCATAACCCTTCACCATGTGTGGAAGTGTGATTTTGTGATTTATTGTCTTTTTCTAGTTGAAGCTGTGTCAGATTGTCACGACGCACCCTGTCCTCTGCAGGGGTTGGAGTTATCACTAGGTTCTTAGTAGCTTTCCATGAGCACAGTCCTGTTACCTGGTAATTTCTCTCCCCCACTATGTGTTTTGTTTCTTTTTCTTGCTTTCTTGGACTGTTTAGTGCTGTCAAGATAGGTTTGATCTGTAATAGACTTGTTCTGGGACTGACAGTACTACATTATTTCAGTATTACATGAGATCATTGCTTTTGGTTTTTGTAAATGTTCTTTTTTAGATGAAGGAAAATTAAAAAATAACTTTTATTATGTACATGTGTGTATCTGAATGTGGGTTTGTGCACATGAGTACAGTATGGAGGCCAGAAGAAGGTATGGGATCCCTTGGAACTGTGATTACAGGTGGTGAGAAGCCATCCATCATCAATACTGGGACCCAAACTGCTGAGCCAGATCTCCAGCCCTTGATGACTTCCCTATAAAAGTCATTATTGGGCCTGGCCATGGTGGCGCATGCCTTTAATCCCAGCACTTGGGAGGCAGAGGCAGGCAGATCTCTGTGAGTTCAAGACCAGCCTGGTCTACAGAGCAAGTTCTAGGACAGCCAGAGCTACACAGAGAAACCTGTCTTGAAAAGAAAAAAATATAAAATAAAAATAAAAAAATAAAAATCGTATTAGTTTCAAATACTTATTCTTTATTTACCAAGGAGATTATGATTCTTCTTTTTTTCTGTTTGTGTGGTTTCATGCATGGTTTTGAAAAACAAGTCATACATAAGTGTTGTAAGTTATGGGGGAGAGGTGCGTGTTGTGTTCCCCAGCCGCCAGCCGCTGGCCCGCTCAGCCGCTGGTTGCTTGCTTATGCCCGAAATAACCACATGAGAACTGTATTAATTCAAATACTGCCTTGCCCATTATCT
>JAQHUG010000199.1:1969833-2002617 GCA_028555095.1 Dicrostonyx torquatus
GGACTGTGCAGGGGTACTTGTGATGCGGACTGTGCAGGGGTACTTGTGATGTGGACTGTGCAGGGGTACTTGTGATGCTAACTGTGCAGGGGTACTTGTGATGTGGACTGTGCAGGGGTACTTGTGATGTGGACTGTGCAGGGGTACTTGTGATGAGATTCTCGCCCTCACCTGTAACTACACCCTTAAAAACCCTGTGCTGGGAGTTGTAACTGAAGTTTGGTTCATTCACTTGAGTTACAGTCTCTGGAACGTGTTCCCTGTTGAACGTCTCGCCTTGGGAACTAACAGCTCTTGAGCTTCACATTTGGTGAAGAACTGATCTTTAAAGCGCCGGGCGGTGGTGGCGCACGCCTTTAATCCCAGCCCTCGGGAGGCAGAGGCAGGCGGATCTCTGAGTTCGAGGCCAGCCTGGTCTACAGAATGAGTTTCAGGACTGGCTCCATAATTACTGAGAAATGAGAAGCCCTGTCTCAAAAAACCAAAAAAAAATAAATAAAATAAAATAAAAGCATACGTAAATAAAGTGCTATTGCAATGGGGTCGTTTTAAAGTTTCAGTTGTTGGTCATGAACTCTGTCTTTCAGAGGGCCAGGGCACAGAGTAAGAACAGTTGGGCTTCTGTGTGGAACGAGGGCTCAGTTCCAACTGTGGGAAATGAGACCTACCCACAGATTTCAGTCCGTCCTCACTTTTTTGAGCTAGGTTCTTTATGAACCGCAGACACCTGTCCCTAAGGTAGAAGGTCCGTGGGTAGATGGTGCCGCACACACGCTGCTGGTCTTTAGATCCAGTGCTCATAACGTACCATGTTGAGGCATTGTAGGCTTCCCCATACTACTGGGAACTCTCTCTGCCCTGCTTCCAGTGGGGAGCAGGGGTGTGTTGGCTGTGTTTCTGTCTGAGTGCTTACCTCTGTGCCCTTCCTCCACATGCAGTTTCCATTTACTGGGAGTGGATGGGTGGGTTCCACAGAGGGAGGTTTGGATTTATAAACCTAGCTATTAGCACGATCACTTACCTGTCCAGGTTTGCAGGTCATTATTTCTAAACTGGCAGGTCTTGTGGAGCGCAACCAGGGTGGGAAGGAAGCCAGAAGCAAAGTAAACTTTCCCAATCTATTATTAAGCAGACTGTGGAACACTGAAGGATACATGAGAAAGACTGTAAAAGGTCATCTGAATAAAAGGCTGTTTACATAGTAAGGTTTTAGAAGCAGTAAATTCACATTCGATTTAAGAGATATTACAAACTTCATAAGTCATAAATCTGTCGGTTTCTAGCGTTATAAATCAGACTTCCTTCTGTGGAACACACTGATCCACTCCCCAAACCGCGTACTCCGAGGGGCCAATAAGATGACCCGGCTGACATGGCGGGTAAGGGGTCTCACCACCGATCTCAAGGACCTGAGCCGACTCCCTCCAGCTGTTCTGACTTCCACACACAAAAATAAATTAAAATGTTATAGAAAATTAAAATTCCTAAAATTAAAAAAAATCTTAAAACTTAGTATAGGGATTTGGAAATGACTTTCTGTTATGCAGATTTGTTTTGGAAAATATGAAATCCAGGCCTTCACTTGTTTTACTTCATAATTTTCTTTTTCTTCTCGAGACTGGGTTTCTCTGTGCTGTCCTGGAACTCACTTTGTAGACTAGGCTGGCCTCGAACTCACAGAGATCCGCCTGCCTCTGCTTCTCAAGTGCAGGGTTAAAGGTGTGCACCACCGCCTGGCCATAATTTTGTCTGTGTTTGGTTTTGTTTTTGCAGTGCTGGGGATGGAACCAGAGCCTGGCACATGCTGAGCTCCTAGTCACCAAGCTCCATCCCCAGCGGGTGACTTTCAGGCGGAGGTTCTAGTCACGGTGTAGCTTGAAGAGCACCACACCAGGCTTCTGGGGCTTCTGCTGGGGTTGCCTGCTTTATTTCTGTTAAGAGGCCTGGCTTCTCCCTTCTTCCCTTCTATTCTGACTGTCCCCGTCTCTCTTTCCTCCTAAACTGGGCTAGGTACTGCTCTTTCCTTACTCCATTGTGCCACCAGGCCAGCCTGTCACCAACTTAAAAGATAAATCACTTTCCTGTCTGCCTGGTGCTCGTCTGTGTCTTGCAGAGCAAGGGCTCTGGTGCCCTTGTCTTTGTAGTGGGTGGATGTACATCCATGTGGTGCTTGACCTGGGCCTCCATGGGCCTCCTGAAATGTTTGCATGTGGGGTGGGGAGGGGGGGTAGGCCTCAGCTCACCCCAGCAGAGTGTGAGTTATGATGTTTTTGTGAAATGATTTTCGGTAATGATTCACTCTCCCTGAGCTTCCGCTTATGGGCATCTTATTAAAATGCAAAATATGGCTGAGTAGGTCTGTGGTGGACTCTGATGTTTTACATCATCCAACCAAGCTCCCAGGAGGGGCCAGCACCACCACTTCTCCAGCTACAAAGGCCTATGTAGGATGGTAGGCTTTTGTGAGTATAGTTGTTTTAGATTCTGAAGAAAACCACAAATAAAGTCATTTCTAAACATGCCTCAGTTTATCAGAATGCTGGGTGATGACAGTTCTGTATCTTAGGAAGTTTCCAACATATGGTCATATCCCTAAAGTTGACAGCAATTTAACTGCTCCTACAGTTTTGACTTTGACAAGTTAAAAATACCAAATAAATGTCTGGGAGAGCATGTGAGTTAGCATTTGCTCCTCGTCTGAAACACGGGATGCTTGCTTATTGAAGACGAGGCTTATGCTAATGAGGAAGCCAAGATAGAGAGACATGTGATCTCCTGAGTATAAATATAAGTCCACAGACAGGCAAGCTGTTGATGACTCCATCCTCAGAGGAGGCGTTCCCAGTCATTTCCCCAGTGCTCCAGAAGGTAAGAGTCAAGTCTCTGGAGAGAGGGTGCTGATACTCTGTCTGGAAACGAGTCCTTTTGAAAATGTTGCCCATGTTTCCTTTTTACTTCCTCAGAAAGCCATGGTATTTGATATGCAGCATTGCTAGTTGGGAAATTTTTAGCTATTCTTGATTCTGTGAACAAATGTCTACAGTAGTTGCATTGGTTTTAATGTGTAACTTAAGAGGATCAGTTTGTCTCTTCTCAGCTAGGGAGGAGTCAGGTAGGGCTTCATTGTCCAGTGCTTACAGCCATGTCTTGGACTCCAGTCATTCATTCAGAAAGTGTTTGCCAGGCCTGCAGCTGTCAGTCCCTGCTAGTCTGTGCCCCTGCCTTTTACTTTGTTTTACTGTGTGTGCAGGTTGAAATATGATCTCGCTACATAACCCAGGCTAGCCTCTAACCCTGTTACATAACCCAGGCTAGCCTCTAACCCTGTTCATCCTGCTTTGGCCTCCTGACTGTTAGGATTACAAATGCCTGTCACAAGTTAAACATTTTTTTTTCCCTACAAAATTTAAATCTGGACAAGAGAAGTTGAAAACCAGCTAGAAGTGGCCATTTTTGTATAATGAGGTGGATATTTGTTTGTTTGTTGGAGACAGAATACCAAGCAGGTTGGCTTTAGATTCCAACCAGAGCTCCTTATATATCTGAGAAAGACCTCCAACTCCTGATCCTCCTGTGACCACCTCCTGGAAGTTGAGCCAGGGTTTCTCTGTGTATCCCTGGCTGTCCTGGATCTAACTCTGTAGACCAGGCTGGCCTTGAACTCACAGCGATCCACCTTCTGAGTGCTGGGATTAAAGGCGTGCGCCACTACTGCTCAGCCAGCAGCTGGGTTTACAGTCTTAGGTGCTTCCTCACCTGGCTTCTAACTGTTTTAACCCCCCAGAGAATTCCAGTCCATACTGTCAATGGGAGCTGAATGGCGCCTTCTCATGACTGGTGTGCACTGAGGGAGGTCTGTGAGTCATGATTGTCATATTCAGAATCATTTGTAGTCCTTGGGTCTCCTAAAGCGAGCTACCTGGGACATGCTCAGTAGTAGAGCTGCTTGTAAATAATAGTAGTGTAAGCAAGAATCCTCTAGGTTTAGCGCATGGACTCTCCCTGTGGTGGAGCCTCGCTGGGCAGGCTGAGGCACACTGTGTGCTGCACCCGAGCTGCTTATCACCATATTTGTTTGTTTTGTTTTGTGACAGTGTCTTATTATGTAGCCCTGGCTGGCCCGGAACTCAATATGTAGACCAGGCTAGCTTCAAAGTCACAGCTATATGTCTGTGCTTCCCAAGGGCTAGGATTAAAGGAATGCATGACTATGCATGTCTCCCTTCTTCCTTCCCTTCCTTTTTCTTTGGAGTGGTTATTTGGAAGCATATGATGTCTATGATGTCTAGTTAGAGTATTGTGTCCCCTATTATATGTCTTTCTCTTTTTTATTTATTTATTTATTTATTTATTTATTTATTTATTTGATATACAGTGTTGTTATGTAGCCCAGGCTGATCGGGGACTTGTGTGTAATCAAGGATAGTCTTAAACTCAGTATCCTCCTGCCTCACCCTCTCAAGTATGAGAGAGCAAGACTACCTGCCTTGTGACTAATTTAACATTATTCTGCACTAAGTTGGAATTCAGTCCCCCCCCCAAACCTTTCCCCCAGTGCTGGTCATTGCATGATGGGGAAGACACCTACCACCTTTTGTTTAGGCTTTTTTGAGATTGGGTGATGAGTGGGAGGGGATTGATGGGCTTAGTGTATGTGGGGGTGTCTTGGTATTTTATCTTTGGAACCTCCACAGTCTCAGTGTGTTGACTTATAGGTATAGGCTATCACTCCTGCCTGGAAAGTAACAGGTTTAAATGGTGATTTTATATTGCACTCAAAGTTTTTGAAACAGTGTACTGAAGGCATTGCTACTTCTAAACAAATTTGTCACTTAAGAATTCCCAGACTGGAGCTGGGCGGTGGTGGCGCAAGCCTTTAATCCCAGCACTGGGAAGGCAGAGGCAGGTGGATCTCTGTGAGTTCGAGACCAGCCTGGTCTACAAGAGCTAGTTCCAGGACAGGCTTCAAAGCCACAGAGAAACCCTGTCTCGAAAAACCAAAAAAAAAAAAAAAAGAATTCCCAGACTGTTACCTAAGTTTCCTTGTGCCCTTATTTGAAGTCTTAAACATGGTTTTATTATCCTGAGGTGTGTTTCTATCACAAACACTGTTTTTTTAGACTTTGTATTCAGATTTTCGTCTTTTTTTAATAGTAAAGTTGCCTTTTGGCTACTGACCTAGGAAATAATCATTAGTAATGGCATTTCACTTGGACATGGTGGAACATGCTGGTGCCTGCTTGAAATCCCAGCATTTGAGAGTAAAGACCAACAGATCAGGAATTCAGTGTCATCATCAGCTGTGTTTTCTAGTTTGAGGCCAGCCTGGGCTATAGGAAACCCTGTGAAAAAGTACACACATAACCCCATTCCCAGAACAGGCCTCTCACTTTCGAATTACTGCCCTCGATTTCCTCTGAGATGTCAGTGTGTGTGTGTGTGTGTGTGTGTGTGTGTGTGTGTGTGTGTAGAACCTAGAGGTTGATGTCGAGTATATTCTTTAGTCATTTTCACCTTATTTTATTCATTTGTGTGTATGTGAAAGAGTAAATGTGTTATCGCACACATGTAGAGTCAGAGAGCAACTTGCAGAGATTGGTGTGCTTCTTGGGTTCCAGGGATTGAATTTAGGTTGGTTTGGTGGCCAGCACCCTTATCTCTCCAGCTCCCACCCAAGCTTACTCACTGAGGCAAGGTCTCTCTGTCAAACCCAGAGTTCCCACTATGATTAGTCTTGCTAGCTAACTTGCGCTGGAGATCCTCTGACTCTACCTTAGAGCCTGGGATTACAGGAGCGGTACCTCGCCACCCCCAACCCTGACATTTACATGGGTTCTGAGGATCTGAACTCGGTTTCTCATACTTAAGCAGCAGGTGTTTAATCAGAGCCATCTCCCACACCCTTGTCTTGAGATGGTAACACAGTGTTTTATCCAGAATAATGGTTGCTGGTCATGGGGTTCTAGGTATCACCTATCTCTGCACCCGCAGTGCTGGGGCTAGAGTGAGCTGCAGCATCCAGCTTTTATGTTGGTGCGAGGATGTGAACCTGCTTCCTCATGCTTGTGCAGTAGGTGTTTTATAGACTTAAGACATCTCCCTAGTCCCAGGTTTGCATTTTATGTTTATTTTATTTTATTTTTAATCTGCCTGCCTGCCTGCCTACCTATGTGCATGTGTGTATGTGTGTGTGCGTGCGTGTGTGTGTTGTCTATATGCACATCTGTACACCACATATGTATCTGGTTTCTGCATAGTCCTGAAGAGGTCATTGGATCCTGTGCAACTAGAGTTCTCATAGCCTGTTGTGAGCTACCATGTGGGTCCTAGGAATTGAAACCCCAGGTCCTCTGGAAGAACAATCAGTGCTCTTAACCTCTGAGCCATGTCTCCAGCCCCTACTTTGAAAAATGTTTTTGTTTGTTTTATGTGTGTGCTTTGTCTGCATATTTTTGTGTACCACTTGAGTGCCTGGCGCTGTGGAGCCTGGAAGAGGATTTACCGTCTGAACTGGAGTTACAAATGGTCCTGGGAACAAAACCTGGTCTTCTGCAAGACCAGCAAGTTCTCGTAGCCACACTGAGCCATCTCTCTAGTCCTGCATTATGTGATTTTTTTTTAAAGCCAGTGTTATACATTTAGTATTACTTGTAGTATTGATCTTTAAAATTTCAAATATCAGTCGGGCATCTAATCTTAGTTCTTGGGAGACTGAGGCAAGAAGGTAGTGAATTTGAGGATAGCTTGGGCTGCACGAAGAACAAAGCAGAACTCAGCCAAACAAAATCCAAATATCATTCCTGAAAAAATATATATGAGAGACTGTGTTAATAGCAAATCTCTTTGGTTTACCAGCTTTTACATTGATTACATACATAATTATATATAATTTCAGAAAGGAAGGCTTTCTGCTAAAAATCAGACTAGACTTTTCTCCTAATGCTTTGAGGTTCCCTCCTCATTTTCACATGTATGTGTAGTGTGCATGTGTGTATGCAGGCTTTGCATATGTGTGGGCACCTGTGTGTGGGGGTATATGGAAGCCTGAGTTTGATGTGGGGAATCTTCCTTGATTATTTGTCCATTTTAATTCGAGTGTGGAGGTCTCTTCATCAGACCCTGAGTCTGCCGTGTGACTAGTCTGGATAACCGGTTTGATCTGGGGATCTCCAGTCTCCACCTTCAGAGGCTGGAATTGCAGGTGAGCCACCTCACCTTCCTGACATTTACGTGGGTTCTGAGCCTCTGAACTTGTGTCCTCATGCATATGTAGCAAGTGCCACTGAGTCATCGCTGGAGGTTAGCACAGTATTTTATCCAAATAATTCCATGCCTGTGCTTTACCTTTTAGGTCTGGCTATTGTTCATTTATTTATTTATTTAGATATATTGTCTGGCTTAGCCTTATGCATACTAGGCCAGTGTTGTGCCTCTGAGCTGCGTCAGCAGCCCTGGCTATCATCAGTCTTCAGAGATCTACCCTTGTCTTCTAAGATGCCAGGGTACCAGTGTAGGTTCATTTCCTCTTCGTACTTATAGATGTATCTTTGGCTTTTCCTGATTCCTGTATGAACTGGCCAGTATATGAGGTTTAATGTTTTGTCTGTTAAGTAGTTCCTAGTTAGACAAAAGTACCATTTATTGCACTCTGAAAAACAAAACCAAACCAAACTATGTCTACCCCAGACTCTGGAATCCCTTCGTTGTACCAACCCCAATAGACACCCTCTGGGATTTCCTTTGCTGGTGGTTCCTTTGCTCTCACTGTCTCTGGCCTTGCTGGAGAAGAAAGGGAAGACCTGCCAAAGGAAGTGCTGTGCTTGTTTGGACAGTGCTGGAGATTGAATGTAGGGCCTCTCGTGCTAGGCAAGCGCTCTGCCATCGCGCTATAGCCCCAGCCCGAGGAAACCTTGAAGAATAAGGTGTCTAGACTGTTCTCTTGGGGTCTGCCTGACTTTTCATTTGTTTCATGCTCTGGCTTTTGTTGCTTTCATGAGGCAGCTTGTTTGTCTTGATTTCAAATATTTCACAGCATTGTTCTTCACGGAGGTCATTCCGTATGCTCTGAGCACATGTGTGTGAGACTCAGACGATCTTGTTCAGCCCTTTCTTGCAATCCATCAGGCTGAACAATTTGGCTGATTCAGTGCAGATCCTTACACAATCTCTCACCTTACTCTCCATCAGATACCTTTGCAATGTGTATGAACGTAGTTCTTGGTGATTAAAACCCAGTTGTAGGAGCACACTGACCAGCTCATGGTCCAGCCATGCTGTCAGGTCCCCATCAAAGTGCTTATCTAGATACAAAAGCGGCTCCATAGAACAATACGGTAGTGCTGGGTGTGAGGGCTGAAGTGGAGAGGAGGATAAGTACACCCTGTAAGTAGCCAGTGAGACGTTTCCTGCAGGGCTCATGGGAGAACAAGCTTATCTGTGTGTGTGAATCAGGCCAGCCCTCAGCAGCAGAAGCTGCACCAACAGGAGCTGCAGCCAGGTGTCTTGGTTTGTTTTCTGTTGTTTGGGATAGATGGCGTTATATGAATTTGCTGGATGTTCTTTCTTTTTTTCTCCTGAACAGTCACTATACAACAAATATCCTTTTCTTTCCAGTTTCCAAAAAAAGACTTACAGCAAAATGAATAATCCAGCTATCCAGAGAATAGAAGACCAAATTGTCAAGTCTCCTGAAGACAAGCGAGAATACCGTGGACTGGAGCTGGCCAATGGTATCAAAGTGCTTCTCATCAGCGATCCTACCACAGACAAGTCGTCAGCAGCCCTCGATGTGCACATAGGTACAGTGTAGCCCCATGGGTGATCCAGTGGCAACAGCATTTGATAGAGGGTGCCATGAGCGTCAGGACCCAATAGCTGTCACATTTATGATTTTTGTTATTATTTTTATTATTGTTGGTTTTGTTTTTGAGACACGATCTCACTCTGTAGCCTAGGCAACTTAAAAGTCACTATGTTGCCCATGTTGGCCTCTAATTTGATACGATCCTCCTGCCTCTCAAGTGCTGGAGTTATAGACATGAGCCACCATGCCTGCTTGTGGTGTTTTGAGACAAGGCCTCCCTGTTAGCTCAGGTTGGCCTGGAACACATTATTAATAGAGTCTTGTTACGTTTCCAACTTAGGTGATTTAGCAGCAAAGAAATTCATTCCATCCTTTAAGCTAGTTCCCCTCCCCTGGTATATTGAACTTGTTATTTGATGGATTCTTGTGTATACATTTTTTTCTTTATGTAATGTTACTTTTAGTCCTGTTATCTCCTACATGTATATATGCTTAATGGCAAAATACTTCTTTTTAATAGTTTTTTTTTAATAAGAGCTTTATGCGACATTTTTTGTTTCTTTGTTTTTTGAGACAGGGTTTCTCTGTGTAGCTTTGGAGCCTGTCCTGGAACTCACTCTGTAGACCAGGCTGGCCTCAAACCCATAGAGATCTGCCTGCCTCCCGAGTGCTGGGATTAAATGTGTGTGCCACCACCGCCTGGTTCACTGACATTTTATAATGGGGGAATAAAGTAATGTTGAACAAATAACTACTGCTTACCTTAATGTAGTGCTTTGCAAATATCTGATTTTGTTCATTTTCTTTCCTTTTTCAGACAGGGTCTCTATGATGCAGCCCTGGCTATCCTGGATCTCACTATGGAGACCAGGCTACTAATATCTAATTTGTATTCAAGGGACTAAGATAGGAATACATAAAAGACATAATTGAAGCAAGAGAAGTATTCTGCTTAAAATTTCACAGCTATGTTGAGTGTAGTGGCACACACTTTAACACTTGCAATTGGGAGCTGGAGTTCGGAGGATTACTGCAAGTTTGAGACCAGTGAGGCACATAAACTTTCTTTCAGAACAGCAGTATACGGAAAATCAGAAATAAGAGCGTTTTGTAGTTGTGGGGCTGCTGTTTCTCAAATGAGGCTTCCCAGGGACGCCACTCAGTTGGCCCAGTGCTGCCCCGTAAGTGATGGCCAGGCAGGAGCTAGATAGAGCCTGGGTCTTCTTGTTTACTTTCTAAGTAAGCCGTTTTTAGAGCAGCCTCTCTTGCCTCTCTTGGTGTGTGTTATGTTGAGAGTTTCAGATCACTTATAGCCCATTAAAAAGTGATCAGTTGCATATGCATTTTTATAATTACGTGTGTTGTCTCTTCCAGGTTCATTGTCAGACCCTCCAAATATTGCTGGCTTAAGTCATTTTTGTGAACATATGTTGTTTTTGGGAACAAAGAAATATCCTAAAGAAAATGAATACAGCCAGTTTCTCAGTGAACATGCTGGAAGTTCAAACGCCTTTACTAGTGGGGAACATACCAACTACTATTTCGATGTTTCCCATGAACACTTAGAAGGAGCCCTGGACAGGTAACGCTGAATGCCCTGCAAAATAATGAATTTTGTTCAGTTACTCATGTTAATAAAAATAGTAATTACTGTTTTTACAAAGATGATATCACCCTTTTATAGGTTAACAAAGATATTGTAGGACTGGCGAGCTGGTCAGTGGGTGGCCCTTGCCACCAGGTTTGTTGACCTGAGTTTGACTGATGTAGGATCCAGATGATGGAAGGGGACACAAATCATCCTCCGACCTCCACATACATTCCTCTTTCCTCCCTGGAGCGGAGATAGGTGGATCCTTGTGAGTTCCAGGACAGCCAGGGCTATATAGTGAGATCCCGTCTTTAGAAAACAAAAAACTGTTAAAAAGCAGAAAAATTAATGAGAAATGTCACGTATTTACATCCAGTAGACAGAAAATAATTATACAACTGTAAATTGGCCTTTAAGACCATAAAATATTATATTGACTTATAAAATTCTTATGAGCCCTTCTCATTGTAACTGGATTCTCATCTTTAATGATGGTAAAGAATAACCTGTGACGGCCTGGAGGCATGACTCAGTGATAAGAGCACTTGCTGCTCCTCCAGAGAGATCTGGGCTTGTCCCACCATGCAGGTGGTGACTCATAGCCGTCTGTAGCTCCAATTCCAGGGATTCTGATACCCCCCTCTGCCCCCCCCCCACGGTCCATATACATACACGCAGCAAAACACCCAGAAACATTAAAAAAAAACAAAATCTTAAGAAGGAAAGAATAATTTGTGCAAGTGTCACGGATCTCTTTAAGACGCACTTCATGTTCCAGAATGTTGTATGTTAGACCTTCTCTCTCCCTAGTTTCACACTTCTCAGTGATACTTACTTAGTGGCTATAGAATTAAAGACAAAGCAAAATCCTGTGCGTGAGTGTGTGCATGCCCTCGTTTATGTTATGTGTTTGTGTGCAGGCATGCATATGCCACAGAGTGCATGTGGAGGTTAAATGACAACTTTGCATGTCAGTCCTTGCCTTGCCCATTTGAAACAGAGTCTCTACCACAGACAGCACCAGACTTGCTGCCTGCCTGCCAGCTCCCCAGAGGAGTGCTGGGATTACAGACTCATGGCCCTGTGTCTGGATCCAAATTCAAGTCTTCAGCCTTGCACTGGAAAGGGCTTTACTCACTGAACCATCTTCCCAGCTCATATACAGACTCTTCCAACCTCCTATTTCAACCCTGAGGATGTCTTGAGAGTATTTATGGAATAATTTCCATTTGGACAGTGTAATTTCTTTTATTTAAATTTTAAATTAACCACATGTAGTGGTACATACCTTAATCCCAGCACTTGGGAGGCAGAGACAGGTGGATCTCTGAGTTTGAGGCCAGCCTGGTCTTCATAGTGAGTTCCAGAACAGCCAGGAATACACAGAGAAACCCTGTCTCCAAAACAAAGCAAAACAAAACAAAAAATTACTTTTATTTACTTTGTGTGTATGTGGGTGTAATGCCCATGTCATGGGACGTATGTAGAAGTCAGAGGACAGCTTGTGAGAGTCCCTTATCTCCTTCTACTATATGGATCACGGGAATTGAACTTATGTCGTCAGGCAACTTTGCTTGTTGCACCATCCCCATCTTGATGGCCCCGATTTATTCTTTTTTTTTTTCTTTTCCCCTCCCTCCCTCCTTCCCTTTTCTTTCTTTCTTTTTTTTTATTTTTGTAAAGTAAATACATTCCTTTTTAGATTTATTTTATGTATTTTTTGTTTATGGGTTTTTTTTTTCTTTTTTTCTCCTGGATGTACACCAGAAGAGAGCATCAGATCCCATGGGACTACAGTTAGAGATGGTTGTGAGCCACCATCTGGGTTCTGGGAATTTAATTCAGGACTTCTGGAAGAGTAAGAGTCCTATGGACTAAGAAAGGTATATTGGTTGGTTATGTTAGAGTTACATACCATATTATTTGTTGAATTGATGCTTATTAAAAATTCATAGGCTATTTACTCTTTTATAAAAGCTCGTAATTGTGACTTAGACTGTTGTGACATACTTGAGGTTTTTCATTGCACTGTTGTTTTTCTACTGATTAAAGTTTTTCTAAAATTTGAATCACATCTTTTAAAATTCAGTTACTTAATTTGTTTCTCCTGAGGTGCCTGAGTTTTAATGAGATTGCACACTGCAGGCTGTACATTTAAGATTTTTAAAACATTTAAAAAAATTTTAGTATGTTTGAGATGTGTGTATGTGTGTGATGTGTTTGTGACTGTAATGTACGTATGAGGTTATGTGAGTGTATATGTGCATGTATGTACATGTGTGATAGTTTATATGATGTGTGTGCATGTTATATTTGTTTGTGACTGTAATGTATGTATGAGTGTGCATGTATATATAAGTATGTGATAAAGTGTGATGTGTGGGGGCTGGAGAGATGGCTCAGTGGTTAAGAACAAAGGTCCTGAGTTCAATCCCCAGCAACCACATGGTGGCTTACAATCATCTGTAATGAGATCTGGTGCCCTCTTCTGGCATGCAGACATACACACAGACAGAATATTGTATACATAATAAATAAATAAATATTAAAAAAGTGTGATGTGTGTGCATGTGATATGTGCTTGTGAAGTGTGTGTGTGTGAGTGTGTGTGTGTGTGTGTGTGTGTGTGTGTGTAGGGGGTAGAGTGTGTGTACATGCCTTGGTGCATATGCAGAGATCAGAGGGGATTTGATTTTCTCTTTCTACTGTGGACTCCTTAGATCAAACTTAGATTGTCAGGCTTGCATGGCAAGCACTTTTATTTGCTGAGATGGTCCATTGGCTGCACACAGAAGATGTGACAGAGTTATCAACTGCTTTCCCCTTCTTTTGAAGAAGATTCATAGAGATGTCAGACTGCAAATTTTAAGTAGACTACAACTGTCTCTTAAAGTTAGTTTGACTTTTTAATGTTAATATACTTATATTTTTACTCATTTTAGCATTTCTGGAAAGATCAACAACTCTAAATTTACATATGTCCAATATTAATTTTTTTCTTTTATTACTTAGAACTTCTTTTATATTCCTTTTTCTTAAAGCAGTGGTAGTTTTTCTTCTCTCTCTCTCTTTCTCTTTTAGAAATGAGACAAGGTCTCACTATGTCCCTGGCTGTACTGGAACTCACTGTGTAGACCAGGCTGTCCTTGAACTCAGAGATCTCCCTGCCTCTGCCTCCCGAGTGCTGGGGTTAAAAGTGTGTGCCTCCAAGCCTGGTCCTATTTTTTTTCTGGGTCTTGTGCATTCTAAGCAAGCATTCTGTTACTCAGCTGTGTCCTCAATCAACCGCAGTTTCTTCTGGTCATGTGTATTCATATTAACCATCTAACAGTTTCAAAAATATTTTAAAAGCTTTTCTTTTAAATCGTAGTTCTTAAGTTGGTAATGCTGTCTTATATTCTTAGGTTTGCCCAGTTTTTCCTGTGTCCCTTGTTTGATGCAAGCTGTAAAGACAGAGAGGTCAATGCAGTTGACTCAGAACATGAGAAGAACGTGATGAACGACGCCTGGAGACTCTTCCAGCTGGAAAAAGCTACTGGGAATCCCAAACACCCCTTCAGCAAATTTGGGACAGGTTTGTCAACATCATGCATCAGCTTCTGTGCTCTTGGATCACAGTGAATCTCATGGATTCCCTGCACAGTGCTGTCATAATTTCTCATTTCATTTTGAGTCTCATTCAAGTAGGTGTCCTCATATTTCAGGAGTGGAGAATTCTAGGCAAGCATTCCAAACTAAGCTGCACTCCTATTCTTTGTTTTTGTGTTTTTGAAACTGAGTCTTAGACTGCAACCAAGCTAGCCTCAAACTTGAACTCCTTCTGCGTTAGCTTCCCTACTGCTAGAATTACAAGCTATTACCCAGCAAGGTTTCTGTGCTTTTAAAAATGCTTTAGTTATTATAAAATATAAAGCAATGATAATATTTTAAATTTAATGCTTATAAATTTATGTTTATTTTCTAAATTAATTTCTTTAAGTTTTAAATACTATTTCCTAGTCATACAATAGCATCCAGAAAAATTGATGTAACTACAGAATTAGGTGTTTGTAGAAGTTAGGTAGGAAGGTAGGCATAGTGGCTTCCTAATGGTACTCTTATAAAAATCTTCTTTCCTCCCTCTGTTCTTTCCTTCTTTCTTTCTTTCTTTCTCTCTTTCTTTTAGATGGGGTCTTTTGTATCTCGGGCTGGTTTTATCACACTATGTGGAGGAGGATGGGTGATCTTGAACTCTTGATCTCCCAGTGCTGAAATTACAGGCCTGATTACCACATTATTTTTCTTTAAATCTGAATCCTGGTTGGTATCCATGTGACTTTCCCCCTTTTCTTTATACGTACCTTTGGTGTCAGTTCTTTAGATTTTAATAAATTGGAAGCCTTTGTCCTTCCAGTTTTGGTTTTGGTATTTGATTGCGGGTTCTTTTTTCCCAGACGGTGGAAATTAAAGTGGGAGCAGTTGACTATTTTCACAAGCAGCCTTGGAACAGGAAAAGAGAAAATTGGTGTGGTTATTCTCGAGTGATCTGTTTATCCGGTTGTAACCCCATAGACACAGAGAGCAACTGGGTGTAGTCGACTGGGAAGGGAAAGAGTGAGTGGCTCCACTTGACACACAGGTGACCAGAAACAGGTGGGAGGACTTCTGCTATGGGTGACACTTTCTTAATTGTGTATATGCTAAATCGTTAGGTCATTTTATGTAACAAGTTCCAAGATTATAGATGGGGCCATACTTACTTTGTTGGCCAGCTGGCAAGTTTTTTTTTTACTTCTCAGAATGTAAAGGGTATTATCAACACTAGCAGGGTCAACAGGTAGGGAGGCAAGGCAAACCCAGGATTTCCCAGGAGTCAAATCAGGCATGACCTCAAAGGTCATTATATCTTTCACACCTTGCTGGTTTTTATTGAATTTTGTGTTAACAAGTACTTTCTTTACATACAGTGTTTTATTTATTTATTGTCTTATTTTTATTTTGTGTTTTGAGACAGGGTCTCCTATGTAGTCCATGCCTTGAAGTCACAGTTTTCTTCCTCAGCCCCCAAGGGCTGTGACTACAGTTGTGTGTGTTGCTCATGGAGCCAACACTGGCCTCCGACTCACTGTACAGTCCAGACTGGGCCTTCTGAGTGCCGTGGTTACAGGCGTGCACCTCTGCATCTGGCCTCCTTTGCCCATGATTTGATCCGGCTGTTTGTTTTCCTGTCACGGAGTTGTGAGAGTTCTTTGTAAAGTTTTGTTAACTCATTATCACATCTGCTATATGCAGGGTTTTCCAGTCCGTATGCTGCCTTTTCATTTTGCTGGTTTCTTTTTGCTCTTCTATGTAAATGTTTATCAGAGTGATGCAGTTCCATTTATGTAGCTTGAATCTATGGTATGGTATCAAAAAAGTCATTGGCATGGCCAATAACAAGAAGTTTCTCTGTGTTGTTTTCTAGAAGTCTTTTGTTAGGTCTTTCTCTGTTTTGATCCTAACTCTTCTCTTGTGTTCATATAAAATGGCAAGTGTTGAATCAGATTCATTTTTGAAAGGATTAATAGTCATATTTATGGTGGTTTTATTATTAATAGTACAGAGAAATTAATACTTTAAAGGAGTCATTAACTTTTTTTTAAAAATTTTCATTTTTGTATTTTGACACAGAGTTTCTCTATATAGTCCTGGCTGTCCTAGAACTCATTCTGTAGACCAGGATGGCCTTGAACTCACAGAGAGCCACTTGCCTCTGCTTCCCAAGTGCTGGAATTAAGGGTGTGCACCACCATGCCCTGTGGAATAATTGATTTTAAGTATAACATTTGTGTAGATGGATCATTTTGATCATCATTTATGTGTATATCTGAAAGGTGTGTGTATGCTGTGTGCGTGAGTGGTTGTGGTAGCCAGAAGAGGGTGTCAGGTCTCTACAACTGGAATTGTAGGCAGTTGTGAGTCACCTGATGTGGGTGTTGGAAACAGAACTTGGGTTCTGTGTAAGAGCTGTATACATTCTTAATTACTGAGATATTTCTTCAGCCCCTAAATCTGATTAGATTTGCCAAGAAATGTAGAACAAATTCCAAAGCTTTTATTCTGTATATAGTTTGAACTGGAGTTCTGGTGTATCCCATTCTCAAACCAGGCTAGCAAGATGGTTTAGCCTGTCAAGGCACTTTTTGCCAAGCCTGACCTGAGTTTGGTTCCTGGAACCACATGGTAGAAGAAGATAGGTGGTTTTACGAGAGAGAGAGAGAGAGAGAGAGAGAGAGAGAGAGAGAGAGAGGTAACTCCTGCAAATTGTTCTCAGACCACATGCACACACACAATATATATATATATACTCAATAAAAACATAAATAAAACCAGCTGTTATTTTACTGTATCTGGACCAAGTATAATCAGTTTTGTTTTTAATTAGCTGTGCAGATAGGTGGGACTTTTATAGCAGCTCTTTGGTATAGGATAAAGCCAGCGAGAGGAAAAGAGCTTCAATTCCAGTTATATACAAAGTGGAGACTATCAGTCCCAGGCATGGGATTTCACTCTGACTCCCCATCATGACCATGCTGGTTCTACTCTGTGGTTTGTAATTCTAGCAGCGATCCAGTTAGCAGTAGCTGATTTATGCTACAAATCCAAACCACTAAGGTTTTTGGGTTTCAGTCAATGAACAGTTTAATCATTGTGCTCTTGCAATAATCCAAGAACGTGGTTTATACATTGCAGCATCATCAGCACAGAAGGCCTTCAGTCACCTGCTGAAAGCTGCAGTGCAGTTTGAGGATCAGATTTCTGCTTACATAATACAGCCATCTATAAAGGCTTTTGATACCGGTGGTATCATGCAGAGCTGTGAATTCCTGGTCCTCTGTTAGGACAAGGCCTTCCTAGCCTTTGCCCTAACTGCCATTCTAGTCATTACTCCTTTACTTTGCTTTTGAAACATGATCTCACTCTGTTGCCTTGGCTGGCTTGGAACTTGCTCTGTAGACCAGACTGGCCTGAAATTAGAAGAGATCCTCCTGCCTCTGCTCCTAAGTGCTGGGATTAAAGGTGTGGGCCACCACCCTCAGCCTCATTATCCTGTTTGCTTGACTAAGGCTGAGTGTAGATTTTCTTTAGACCTCACATCAGAGGTGAAACTAGAATGCAGTGTACTTGACTGTAGTAGCAACTTGAAATGAACACAGTGTTCTTCTGAAAGGGTCAAAGCAAGTAAACATGCAAAAAGGAAACTACAGCCCTCACCGCCCCACACTAAGGAACATTCTGAGAAGCCAGGAGCAGGCATTTGTCTCCTTTCTCCAGGGTTCCTCCAATGTACCAGTTAAGGCTGTGTTTTATTCACTTAGTAGGTCATGCCTCGAGGCAGCAAAACAATGGCAGAGGAGCAAGACGGTCCCAGAGCCCAGATCTCTGACAATCCTTGCCTTATGGTCCCCAAACTGCAAAGGACTTCTTTACTTGCAGTAGATACGGATGGAGGAGGAAAGGCTTTCACCCTGACCAGGCTGCGGGGTCTCCAGTGAGAGAGTTCCTGATAAGTCCTTTAACCTCTGTCCATCCGGATATCCCAGCAGCTAAGAGACATTTTTAATTCACCCTTCTGCATTTTGCCAGAACTAAAGGGGCAGCACCTTCATGACTGCAATTGCCAGTTTTGAGTCCACTGATATCTACAGAGGTGAGGAACTGTGTCTTTCGTAATCTGTGGCCAGCAGATCTCTCAGTACCAGATTTATGCCCTAGCTGGCAGATGCCCACATTACCTCAGGCTGCTGTGAGCTGAAGGTCTGTCCTGTCCCTGCTGTCACAGATATTTGGGTCAAAGCTACTTTCCAAAAGCCGCTTAGAATAAAGTAGCCTATCAATACAGGCTTGTAGCAAGGAAACAGATTCTGAGAATCATTTATAAAAACACATGGAGGTGTGTGATGGTGTACCCTGTAATTGCTGCATTTGGGAGGTGGAGGCCAGAGGATCAGGAGTTCAAGCTACACAGTGAGTCTAAGGCCAGCCTGGACCACATGATGCTCTATCACAAACAAACAAAGGTAGGGCACTGCTCTGACGTGGTGGATGGAAGAGGTGTGATCCATAGGATTAGGTCTTTCCTTCAGTGGCCACTCGGTGCTTTATCTGAATTCTTTACAAAGTTCAATGGAAATATTCAGTGATGTGCCAGCAGTGAGTGACCTGCAGCCTAAAGCAGACAACAGCATCAGATCCTGCCAGCTGGGCCAACCAACTAGCTCGCTCTGGGCTAGTGTTGGCTTCTTGTCCTTGGCTATTTGACATGACAGCTTTGTCATAGATAATGATGTTCTTCCATTGGGCATACGGTGTTTGCTTCTCTGAGATAGTATCCATCCTCAATGCCTTCCCTCCCTAATTCTGATTTTCTTAATTCTGTTATTCTTTCTCTCTTCATTAACTTGTAGATACAGTGAATAGAAAAAGTCTCCTTTCTCCTGTTTGGGCCAGTGGTGCAATTATTGCTCAAAAAGCAGGACAAGTGTTTCATTCTTTCTATTTAGTTATCAATATTCAAAATAATGTGTTGAGTTCCTGCCGTCCTCCAGAGATAACTAATTTTTTTTTTGAGTATCACAATCCTTGTGAATACATGGTATATTTTAGTTGACTTAATCATTACTATTCTCTAAGCTTTCCCACGGGCTTTGCGTTCCTGTTCCCCTTTTCTCCTTCCTTTTATTTTCCCAAAGTAGTTAAACATTTTCTTCAGAAACAAAGTAAAATTACAGGTTAGCTATACTAGGAGGGAGCAGTGGGGCCATCACACCTAAGCTGCTAACAGGCATTTATTTCTTTAAAAAATATTTCTTCCCTTTCCTTCTTCCCTCCCTCTTTCTTTCTTTTCTTTTCTTTTTTCTTTTCCTTTCTCTCTCTCTCTCTCTCTCTCTCTCTCTCCTTCTCTTCATGGTTTCTTTATAGTCCTGACTCTTCTGGAACTTGTTTGTAGATCAGACTGGCCTCGAACTGCCTGCCTCTGCCTCCCGAGTGCTGGGATTAAAGACATGCACCACCACTGCCCAACTTAGAAAAAAATAAATTCTTATTTATTATTCCTTTGTTTTTGTGATACTGAGTATAGATCTTAGCCCCATGGCCGCTCAACAGGTCATCCCGCCGTAGAGTTACACTCTTCCTTTCCTTGTTTCTTTTGGGGATATATAGCTATGGAAAACTTGAAATTTTAATAAAAACAAGGACCGAATCAGTCAAGTGTAGAGGTATTTTGTGATAACACTCAGGAGATTTTTCCTGAAGTCCTTTTTCAGGACACATATGTTATACTAATAATGTATAATTATAATGGAATTGCTCTTTAAATTTTCTAAGAAAATTCATGTGCATAAAAGAGCTGTAGTATCTTCCAGGATTTTTAGAATACCAAGAAGAAAAGATTTAAACATTTTTAACTTTATTTATTATTTATTTTTTAATGTGTATAAGTGTTTATCTGCATGTGTGTATGTGCACCACATGTGTGTCTGGTGCCCAAGGAGATCAGGAAAGGGTGTCAGATCCCCCCTGAAACTATGGTTATAGTTAAAGTTATGGTTGTAAGCCATCCTGTGGGTTTGGGAACTCAACCCAGGTCCTCTGAACCATCTCTCCAACGCGGTAGAAGGAGACTGAGACTGTTCTTTCTTTTCCCGACTGCTCAGACCCGAATAATCACACAGAAACTATATTAATTACAACACTGGTCAATGACACTAGTGTATTTATAGCTAGCTCTTACATCGTAAATTAACCCATCTCTATCAATCTGTTTATCGCTACGAGGCTGTGGCCTACTGGTAAGGTTCTGGCGTGTTCTTCTCCTTTGGCGTCTCTCTGACTCTGCCTACCATCTCTCTTTATCTCTGTTCTGATTTCCTGCCTGGTTTTACTCTGCTAAGCCATTGGCCCAAACAGCTTTATTCATCAACCGATAAAAACAACACATGTACAAAAGGACTTCCCACATCAAGTCCCCAAGAAAAATAATGTTCTACTAACTGCAGTTAATATCACCATTAGCATAATGTTTTAACTGAGGACTGTCACAGTTGTGCTGTTTGGCCTTTGCTTGAGCACCTTTATTATTACACAGGTCATTTGAGACACCTGTAGTTTCTCTTTTTAAATTAATTTTTATTTATCTTTATGTGTATAGGTATTTTGCTTGCATGCATATCTGTGCACCTTATGTGTGCCTGATGCCCACAGAGGTCCAAAGAGGGTGTCAGATTTCCTGGGACTGGAGTTACAGACAGCTGTGAGCTGCCATGTGGGTGCTGGAAGAGCAGCCAGTGTTCTTAACCGCTGATTCATCTTTCCAGCCTAAGATACCTATAGTTTCTAAGACATATCTAAAACATCATACTTATTCCTTCTCACCATAGCAGAAATACATTGCTCACCTCAAATTATATGGGAGACGTCAGTTTTATTTTCTTGAAAAATTAAAATTTGGATTTCTAGTACTTGTTTATAGACTTTTTTGTCTTAAATATGATTTCAAATAGTTGTTATAGTGAAAATATACAGAATATTAACACTAAGTTTGTATACTTTTTATACTAAATAAAACTTAAAATGAAAATATACAGTGCATTTAATGGCTTTTATAATTTTCAAAACCCTCTCCACATACACATCACATTTTTCCCCTGTGGTGTTGAGGATGTGCCGTGCACATGCTCGACAAGCATTTTCCACTGCTGAGCTGCATCCCCAGCCTCCTGCCCTGTTTCTTAAGCTCCTAGGATGCCTGTCTCACAGTGGGGAGTGAAGGAGTCAGGGGTCGATCCTGCCCTTGACCATGTCAAGGTCATGTCTCCCTATCACCTAGTTACAGATAAGATACACTACCCCTTTGAGATGTTTGAAGGCCTTTTCCAAGTTACTTAACTTTTACCTGATGGAGTTGGTACAAGAATTCCTGAGTGTCCCAAATGCCAGCCAAGGCAGGATTTCTCCCAGCAGACCTAGGGTGAAAGGGTCTTACAGTCAGCATCCTGATGTCCTTGGTCCAGAACTAGGGCTTGCTTTAGTGTTGACCAAGCCAAGTAGGATTCAAGATCCAAGTAGCAGCATTTTAATTTGGTACAAATGACCCAGCTTAATTAGCACTAATTTAGAACAGCGTGTGTCTGGAGAGTGAACTGCTAGTTGTCATCTCAACTGTATTCACCTTGCCCCCCACATGTGGGCTTTGGGTGGGAAGTGGTCATCGGGACCATTTATTCAGCTTTCTTTTCTACTTTTCTAGCTATAGTGTTAACTTTTTCCCATTTGAAATGCATGCATCTTTTTGTGTGATATGTGCATCAGCCAGGATTCCTTCCTACACGTCACTGTTCAGCAGCCCCTGACGTACACGGTCTTTACTGCAGACCGTCACTGATTTTGTTATGCAGTTTTATCCTAATTCTCACAGGAGCTCTTACACCGGCATGCCATGTGCATCACCGGAGAGCTATGAAAATAACACCGCATCCTATTTTTCCCAATTTAGATGAAACCCATGAGAATTCACATCACAAATTTAATGTTTCTTCTCAAAATAGTAAATTTGTACTTTTCTTCCCACAAGTAAATTCCAAAAAGATTCCCCAGTGAGTCCATTCAATTAATTATAGGAAGCACTGGGAATTGAAAACTAAAGCAAGTGTGAGTGGAAGCCAGTGGATCTCATTTTATCTAAAAATGGTCATAATACCTATCCCCTGAAGATTTTAACAAGCTTTTTATTCATTTGCTGTGTTTGAGACAGTCTTACTGTTTAACCCAGGCTGACCTCAAACTCACTGTGGAACAGTCTGGCCTGGGGCTGCCGTCTTTCTGCCTCAGCCTTCTAACTGTTAGGATTATAAGCATGAGCCGCCATGCCTAGCCTAAAAAGCATAGCTTTCATGTAACATTTGTAATTCCTTATGGAAAAACCCTAGTTGAAAATATTACTAGTTAGCCAGGTGTGGTTTTTGACCCAGCACTCCGAGGCAAAGGCCGGCAGATCTCTGAGTTCAAAGCCAGCTTGGTTTATGTATTGAATGAGCCTGGGCTGCATAGAGACCCTGCCTCAAACAAAATTAATAATCTATTTTATTATTATTATATTATATACCCTGCCCTGTGTATTCACTTTATGTTCAGACATAGTATGTCTTGGTTTCTTTCTTTTTTTTTTTTCCCGAGACAGGGTTTCTCTGTCTCTTTGGAGCCTATCCTGGAGCTAGCTCTTGTAGACCAGGCTGGTCTCGAACTCACAAAGATCCGCCTGCCTCTGCCTCCCGAGTGCTGGGATTAAAGGCGTGCGCCACCACCGCCCGGCGTTCATCTTAGTTTCTACGTTCATCTTATAGTTTCTTATCTTTTTTTTGTTTTTGTTTTTTGAGCCAGGGTTTCTCTGTATGGCTTTGGAGCCTGGAGCCTATCCTGGAACTCACTTTGTAGACCAGGTTGACCTCGAACTCACAGAGGTCCACCTGCCTCTGCCTCCCAAGTGCTGGGATTAAAGGCGTGCGCCACCACCGCCCGGCCATCTTATAGTTTCTTAAGTATCAGTAATAATGAAACTATAATGTTCCCAAATTTCGCCTTTTCTAAGAAATGACTTTTATCCATTTTTAGGAAACAAATATACTCTAGAGACTCGACCCAACCAAGAAGGCATCGATGTAAGACAAGAACTCCTGAAATTTCATTCTACGTATTATTCGTCCAATCTGATGGCTATTTGTGTTTTAGGTCGAGGTAAGAATACTTCAGACTGTTCAATTAGTGGAGTGGATTTTAGTTTTTGTCCATTTTGACTTTTTACAAAGTATTATCAGGGTTTGAAGTAGAGGTATTTATCTGCTCATAGTCTTGAAAATGATCTGCAGATGAGAAATTTACTTAAGCCTGCAGTTTCCAAGAAGTGGAGACCTGAAGCACATTCGAGTTGCTGGTAGGTTTCTGACTGTAATAAGGAAAGGCTGCATGGAGGAGGAGTGACAGATTTGATCTTACAGTAGTTGAAAAGTCTGCACGTTAATGAAACCATAGAAGACAATAGATAGATGGAAATGTTTGTAAGCAACAAAGGTTTATTTTTAAGGTGGAAATTAGTGATAATATGTTGTTTCCCTGTTAAACTGTTGTTTTGCTTTGCTTTAAGTAGTGCTGGATTCGGTTGTGGCTGCTGTTTTGTATTGCTAGTGGTAAACGGGACCTTCAGCTGCCCTAGTCTTTCTAAAGGGCAATTTATTTTTATGATTATTTGAGGCAGGATCTCGCTGTCTTTGAATTTGTGATAGTCCTCCTGCTTCTACCTCTCAATCGTTGAGATTATAGGTGTAAACCTGGCCAAAATTAAAAGAGCTATAGTTGGTTTAGATACAAGACAAAATGGATAAAAAGAATACTAAAAAAAATATGAATGTGGTATAGCAGTTAGAACTTACACTCTGTAGAGTTCAGTAGCCTGACTTTGAAGAGCAAATGTACTGCCCTGTGGCTCCCGTGGCTCCCGTGGCTCCCGTGGCTGTGAACTAAGGAAGTTAGCAAACTTTTCTAAACATCTGATTTTGCGTTTGTGAAATGGAGATGGGGGCTGGAGAGATTGTCTTCTAACCTCTGTGTATATGCACACATGCAAATAAATATAACTTTAAAAAACTTTATATACTGCTTATTAACGATATATAGGCCTAGAATATTCAGAATTACTGGATATGTAAAACCCAGTCCTGAAAAATGGGTACCTAAAAGCTATGTTGTATCTCAGATAAAAATGTATGCTCAGGCTGTGGCCTGGAGCTAATCCTATTCCCATAGTCACTGGCTCTGCAGCTGCCTCTTAAGGTAACTTTAACTATTTATAAATAAGACTCAAGATTCAAAGACTGAGGTAAAAACCTGCTAACTCAGAGAGGCTAGGTCACAATTAGCTAAATTTCTTTCCTTGTTGGAGTCTCTGAAAGACCCATTCTTCCATTTAGTCAAACCAGAAAAAAATTGCGCTACTCCAAACCCCACCCTACTACTTCCTGTGTCTGTCTATTTCTCCCGGATGCCCTCTGAAGTGCTATGATTACTTTCTGTCACCTAGTTGCTAATGCAGCCTCTGACCCAAGGTTAGTTTTATTTAATTAACGCAAATGCAAACTTGAGGTTCACAGTGTGCTCGATTATTCCCCAACAACTAATGGCACTAGCTGAATTAAACTTGAGCTCTGCCCTCAGTGTTTTGATTTAATGGAAGTGATAGAGTGATAGAGCAATGCACCAACGTGTTTTGATTTTTGCATGCTAAGAGCAGTTTGTATAGCTATGACCTTGGCAGGCTGTTAAACTGTCAGTGCCAGTGGAAGAGATAGATTTTATATATATATATATACACACACATGTGCAAAATAAGGTATTGTGAAGAATGTCTGGATATTTACATCTACACAAAAGTGGCTGTGGGTCAGGCATGGCTCTCGGTGTTGCACAGACTTCCGACGTATGTAGGTGGTGGGCTCTGACTGCTCATCTTCATCACATACAGGAGCCTTTCGCTTTATTTTTTCCAGGTGTTTCTTTTAAAGCTATGAGACATTTCAGAAATACTAAGGCCTGAAATCCTATCTGTGCTTCAAGTTTTGATTGGGTAAATTGTGCTTTTCTCTGCTTCTTGTAGAATCTTTAGATGACCTGACTGACCTGGTGGTGAAGTTATTTTCTGAAGTAGAAAACAAAAATGTCCCTTTGCCTGAATTTCCCGAGCACCCTTTCCAAAAAGAACATCTTAAAGTACGTGCACACAATTCCGTTCTTTTTCATTTGTGAATGTAAATGTCATGGCAATCAAATCACTTTTATGTGTGTTAGGAATGTGTATTAATAAGCAATGCACCAACATGTTTTGATTTTTGCATGCTAAGAGCAGTTTGTATAGCTATGACCTTGGCAGGCTGTCAGTGCCAGAAAGTACGTATCCAGAGCTCAGGATCTAGGGCACCACGCTTAGCCCATATAATAAAACCGCACTGAAAGAGAACCCAATTCATTTATTTCTTTGTGGTTACTTCTTTGCACTCTGGCAGATAATTAACCAAAGTTAGTACTTTCCATTATTAGTAAGTATTTCATGCTGTAGACATTGTATGTAACAAACATTTTGTGATTTGTCTTTGTCTTTTTTTTCTCCCCAGCAACTTTATAAAATAGTACCCATTAAGGATATTAGGAATCTTTATGTAACATTTCCCATCCCAGACCTTCAGCAGTACTACAAATCTAATCCTGGTCATTATCTTGGTCATCTCATTGGGCATGAAGGTCCTGGAAGCCTGTTGTCAGAACTAAAGTCGAAGGGTAAGTGTCTTTGGGCAGCGCTCTGAATGAAGTACCCCCATCTTCCACTCGGTCCCTCATTGTCACCTAGGAAGGATGGGTGAAGCAGTCATTGTTAGTGTTTCTGCCTTTTGTCTGGTACTCCTTCCACAAACCTGTTTTACCATTGAGTATTATTTATTGATCAGTGAAGGTGAGCTATTTCAAAAGTTATCATCATGCGTGTTGAAACTGGACCCAGATCTTTGTACCTAAGGCAAATGGTCTGCCCCTGAGCCATATACTCAGCTGTGCTGTAAAGAAGGATGAAGAGGTTAGCTCAGCTGAGGCAGGAAGATCATCAGTTCAAGGCCAGCTTGGGCCACTGGTTCAAGACCAGTCTGTCTCAAATAAAAAAAGAAAAGCCTGTGATGGATTTTTTCCCCCAACCATATCTGTACCAATTGTTTGTTTGTTTGTTTTTGTTTTTTTCGAGACGGGCTTTGGGCTTTCTCTGTGTAACCCTGGCTGTCCCGGAACTCATTCTGTAGCATTATGCTGACCTTTAACTCATAGAAATCCACCTGCCTCTGCCTCTTAAGTGCTGGGATTAAAGGAGTACGCCACCACTACCTGGCCATATTACTTATTTACCTGCTTCAACCCATCAGATCAGAAAGGACGTAGAAAGGAGATGGTTTCCAAAGCCCATTCAGGACTTACTGTGTGCTACTGTATACATTTAAGCACATGTCTATTTCCTGTTGGAGGTTGATTTGCTTTCTGAGCTAATTTTTTTTCCTGCAGGGTCCATTTTAATTTCTTCAACTATCTAGTATGGATATTACTTGGATGCAGTAGTGATTCCAGCAAGTCCAAGGCCAGCCTAAGCTACATAGGTAGTTCCAGTCTAGCCCAGACTACATAGCGAGTCTTTGTTTCAGGGTTGGTGAGATGGCTTGCTGCCAAGCCTGACAATTGTAAGTTCAGTCTCCAAGACTTACTTAGGGTAGGAGGAGGAAACTGTTTCTCTTAGACTGTCTTTTGATTTCCACAGCATATTGAGGTACAAATAGTACCCCTACACACACACGTGTGTGTGTGTGTGTGTGTGTGTGCTCAAAGAGAGAAAAACAATATGCTATTAAAAAATTGGGGACAGGGGAGATGGCTCAGTGGTTAAAGCTCTTGCCATACAAGCATAAGGACTGGGGTTCAGATTCCCCAGAGCCCACATGTCAACTTATAATTCCAGTTTCAGAAGACAGAGTCAGGGGTCCCCAGAGCAAACTGGCTAAGGAGACTATTAGGTTTGATTATAGTACACTACCTCAATGAATAAGACAGAAAAGTGACTTAGAATGATTGCACTTTGACCTTGACCACCTACATATACATGCACCCACATAAATGTGCCCATACACATGTAAGCATGAATTAGCACACATGAACGTAGAAAAAAAAAACTAATGATGTAACAACACCCCCTATCTATCCTTTCCCAGGGCCTAGTGAAATAGTTTAGGCAATAAAGATGCTTGCTGTCTATCAAACCTGATGACCTAAAGTCCCATCCTGGAACCCACATGGTAGAATGAGAGAATCAGCTTACAAAAGTTGTCCTCTGATCTCTGCCTGTATACTGTGGCACTTGTGTGTTCCTACACATACACAGAATTAAATTCTTTTAATGTTGGGTCTGGACAGATGACTTAGAATGTTGGGTCTCAACCTGTGGGTCTTGACCCTCTGAGAGCTGAATGACCCTTTCCTAGGGGTCGCCTAAGACCATCAAAAATCACAGATATTTATATTACAGTTCCTAGCAGCAAGATTACAGTTATGAAGTAGCAATGAAGATAGTTTTATGATAGGAGTCATTACAACATGAGGGACTGTATTAAAGGGTTGCAGGCAGCATTAGCAAGGTTGAGCACCACTGGCGTAGAGGTTAAAAGTGCTTACACCTTTATCAGAGAACCAGAGCTCTGATTCTGACACTCCTCAGGTGGCTCATAGGCACCCATAACTTCAGCTCACTCATGCACGTGTGCATATGCACACAAGTAATTAATATTTTTAAAATGTTAAATAGAAAAATAGGGATTCTGTGTGTACATATGTAGTGTTCAGAATTGAAACCAAGGTTTCATATATGTAAAGTAAGCACTCTACCACTGAGCTATATCCCTAGCTCTAGTATGAACATTTTAGGAATCCCTTGTTATGAAAGAAGCCAGGCTTGGCATGTTGTGCCATCACGGGAAGTGCTTGCCACAGAAGGCAGATGACCTAAGTTTGATCCCTTTGTCCCACGTATATCTGAAGCAGAGACCTGCCTCTACAAGGCTGTCTTCTGAGCTCCTTATGTTCTGGCATGTGTGTACTCTCCATGCACACATAATAATAAATACAGGGTTTTCTTTGGCCAGTCAGGGGTGGCTCATGCTTTTAATCCCAGCACTCAGGAGGCAGAGGCAGGCGGATCTCTGTGAGTTTGAGGCCAGTCTGGCCAGGTCTGGCTCCATAGCTACCGAGAACCCCTGTCTTGATAAACCAAAAAAAAAAAAAAAGTAATAATAATAATACAGTTTTTTAAGAAGAAAAGCCACACATTTAGCTTTGTTGTCTTTTTCTTTGAATGTTGCAGGCTGGGTAAATACCCTTGTTGGTGGACAAAAGGAAGGCGCCCGGGGTTTTATGTTTTTCATCATTAATGTAGACTTAACTGAAGAAGGGTTGTGTAAGTATTGGTTGGATTTATTTTGTATTTTCTCATGCCATAGGTTTGTTTCATGTTGAAAAGCCATAAACACTTTAGTTCATACACTTCTCCATTGTATTTTCCGTGTGCAACTTGGCCTGTTTATGATAATAATCCTTACCCCTTAACAATTGATTTTGTGTTTTAGTGGTAAAGTGTGTACTTGTCTATTCTGTCACCTATCTGTGAGTCCAGAGGGCTTGTGTGGGATATCTGAACCAGACTCAGGGAGGTGAGGACTCCATTTTCTGAAAGGGACCACCTCTACTTGCCTGACTTCCCTTAGGAGTGATCCGTGCTTGAAGGACTCAGGACTGAATGGTTTTTAAGTGTGCCCCTTTTTTCCAGTACATGTTGAAGATATAATTTTGCACATGTTTCAATACATTCAGAAGCTACGTGCAGAAGGACCTCAAGAATGGGTTTTCCAAGAGTGCAAGGTACTTTTGTTTCACCAAAATTTTTCTTAAGGAATCTATTTTTCAAAAACAAATATATGTGAACTAATTTAATTTAATCTTAAGGCCCAGTTAAACTTTTGTTTTCCCCTAAAGTCTAAATGTTGCAATGCATAGTTGTATTAGTTAAGGCTTAGGTGTGGCAGACTGATTTGTTAGTTGGGGCACTATTTAGGGGTTGAGTTATCACATAGTCCCTAGAGGAGAGCTAGCCCTTTCCAAGGTTTGCCTTACTTTCTGCCCGAAGCTGCACAAAGTCTGTTGTTCTTAGATCTGGTGATAAAGCTCTACAGTGAACTCTATAAGAAGCAATAAGTTGTTCCATGTATAATATTATGTTCTTCAAAGTGATTTTATTATCTGTGTAGAAAAGCTTCCATTTCTCTCCCATCCCCGTTTTTGAGACAGACTCTCACTATGTAAACCAGGCTGGCCTCGAACCCACAGAACTCTACCTATGCCTCCTCCTCCCGAGTGCTGGGATTAAAGGTGTGCACCACCATATCTGGCTTTTTTGTTTTTAATATATAAAACATAAAGTGTTTGTCTTTCAAATTTTATATTTTTTTTCTTTTCTTTCTTTCTTTTTTTTTTTTTTTGGTTGTTTTTCAAGACAAGGTTTCTCTGTAGCTTTGGTGCCTGTCCTGGAGCTAGCTCTTGTACACCAGGCTTATCTCGAACTCACAGAGATCTGCCTGCCTCTGCCTCCTGAGTGCTGGGACTAAAGGCGTGCGCCACCACTATCCGGCTTATTATTTTTATTTTTCTGAGAGGGGTTTCTCTGCATTGCCCTGGCTGTCCTGGAACTTACTCTACAGGTCAGAATGGCCTTGAATTCAGAGATCTGCCTGCCTCTACCTTCTAAGTGGCAGGCACTAAAGGTGTGTGCCACCACCGCCCAGCTGTCTTTCAAATTTCCAAAGTCTTTTTTAAAAGGGGATTAAGAAAATACTTGATATATAAAGACCTATCAAAATTATGACACAAATTTTGGATTAGGCAACTCTTTCCCTCTGGTGCTGGGGGATCAAACGCTATACTTTGTGCGTGTTAGGCAAACACCCTTGCACTGAGCTATAGCCCCACTAAACTTCATAAAAATTTATAATTATAAAAATTTCTAATGTATAGATTTTCTTTGAACAAGTCACCAAATCATCATCTGTGGGATTTTTGGATTTCACAGGTTGTGCACAGTTCTTTGATGCCTTGATCGTTTTAGCGATTTAAGCAGTAGAACCCTTTTTTGTTTTGTTTTGTTTTGTTTGTTTGTTTTTTTAATGCTGTGCCATTTAGGCCAGCCTTGAATCTGATCCTCCTGGTTCAGCCTCCTATGTTAGTATTCCAAACCTGTGCAGTCTTGCCTAGGTCTGGCTCCTCTCAGGTTACATTCATTTAGAATTATTTACTTATTTTTATTTTAAGCCTGTGTTGATAAATTTTAAGTTTTTTTTTTCATGTCTTAATATATTCCTAAATCAAGTTCTGCCAGTTGTTTGTAAGTGTAATGGTGATAAAATTATAGTTCAAACAAAGCATTAAAAATGCATTTCTGACTAATAATTGGCTTATGTGTAACTGGTTAACTTTCTGTTTTAGGACTTGAATGCTGTTGCTTTTAGATTTAAAGATAAAGAGAGACCTCGCGGTTATACATCCAAGATTGCAGGAAAATTACATGTAAGTTGATTTTCCTGTTGACAGTGTGTAGGATCTTTAGACTCCCGTATGTTACTACACAGATGATACAGTTGGGCAACCTTTGACGATATGTTTAGAATATTACTGCTCCTTAAACTAAAATTCACCCTCTGTGGTATTTTCATTACATGGGCGTTTTGCGTTTTTGTTTTTGTTTTCTTCAGTCCCACAGCCTCCATTTTTTATCGTCAACTTTCTCCATTTCCCTTGTTCCTGCTTCAGTCTGAGCTACTGCCATTTCTTACCATGCTGCTAGTATGGCCTCTTAGCTCAGTTTTTTACTTTGTTCTCCACGATAGTTTACTTTTTAGCTTCAGTGACTTTTTTTAAAGTATGCATCTTAGAAATTATTTGTTTTGTGTGTTGGGGTCAAACTCAATGCTATATGCCTCCAGCCCCGCAGTGGGTTTTGAAAACTAAATTCAGATTGTTTTATCCCAATGTTTAAAATTTGCCAACAGGAGTTGTAAAATCCAGACCATTCTTGGCCTACAGGGTAGTCTGAGAGGTTTCATGCTCTTCGGTCATGTTCCAGTCATTCTCCAATCTCCCTTTCCATTCCTTTCTGCTCCAGCTGTACTAGCTTTCTGTCTAATTTCCACACATTAATCACACATTATTAAAAAGTTACTACTTTTATGGCAATAGAGATTGAATCCATGGCCTTTCACAGGCAAGGTGGGCTCTACCACTGAGCTGCACTCCCTGGCCTTTCTCTGCACTGGTGTTTTTGCCATTTTGAAACACTGTCACTGAGCTGCTCTAGCTGGTCCTGAGCTTTAGCTCTGGCAGGCCTTGAACTGCAGGCCTCATTGCCAAGTGGACGGTGAGAGCCAGAGGCCTCATGGTAGGCAGGAGACAAATGTGCGCACAGGCAAAGCTTAAGTGAGAAGTTTATTCAGAGAAGGGTAAAAGGAAGCTAAGAGATAAAGAGAACTGTTCAGGGAGGAAGAGGAAGAAGAGGCAAGGACCAGCCTGCCTCTTCAGAAGAGCAATGGGAAAGGGAGCAGAAGTGGGCGGAACTTGTCTCTTAAAGGGACCTTTGCATCTGCGTATAGACCACATAGTGACATAGCTGCCATAGGATCCTGGGTTGGCCAGGGTACTGCCTGGTTTTATCTTGCCAGGTGACAGGGGTCAGCATAATGCCTGACTCCTAACAGTCCTCCTGTCTTCACAGGCCTGCTCCATCCTTCACTTGCTTTTTTAGGGCCTTTGCCCTTGCTGCAGTCTGTACATGGAGTGTTTCCATCTGGTGTTTGCATCTCCTTATCTAGATGACTTTTAGGAAGCCCTTCCTTGGCCTCTCAAACGATGACCTCCAATTTCCTTCCTATCATTATTATGTCATTTGTTTATTGTGCCAATTAGAATACACGTTCCCTGGAGAGCAGGGACTTTATGTGTCTTTCTTCCCTCATGCTCTGAGCACCTGAAGTAGTAGCTAGCACAGAAAATCTTGATGAATCAGTCTGTCTCAGTGCGGGACCCAGAGAGAGGTAGGCAGACACAATCGGAGGGTGAATCAGGTTGGCTGCCAGCGAGTTTAGTTGAAAAAAGACTACACCTTTTATACTATATAGTTGCACAGAGGGTTAAACTGGAGACAAGGGACACTGAGCTGGAATGTGGCTTGAGATCAGGGATTTAGGAATCTAATACTGACCTTGACAGTCACCTGTCAGGTGTTAATTGAAAGGCCATGAGTTCCTCTTGCTAGAGAGAGAATGACTGCTTTATCAAGCAGGAACTTTCCTCAAGCCCCCAGGAATAGAGACCTTATCCAAAAGACTGATCTTTGGAAAAGGACTTCTTCTGGGGAGCAGACACCATACTACAATTTCTTAGTCTTACTAAACGGGCCTGTTCCCCTCATAATGCTCCCAAAAGGGAAGATCCTGTTGTCTTTCTCTTTTCCCATTGTACTGTACCATTCTGGTTTCTTTGCATTTATTAACTGAGCTCTTGCCCTTAAATGGCCTCATGCTCAGCATCTGAATTGTAGGCAGCATCCTTGGGATCAGGTGTGTCTAGTAAAGCTCTAACTTTCCTGTTCCTGGTGTGGAATTCCTGGTTCCTCAGTGGTGGGGATTGTTTTTCCAAAGAATCATTTTGTTTAGAGAAGCCACCATTGCACACATTTTCATCCTTTATCAAAGGCCATATA
>JAQHUG010000199.1:2003622-2027440 GCA_028555095.1 Dicrostonyx torquatus
AAAGATGTGGTAGGCAGCAGTAACATTTAGGGCCACAGAGTGATTGTTAATGGAATGAAACAAACTGAAGGGACAGGATGTATAAAATAATAGTTTTTATAAATCTGCCTACATTAATAGACTCTGGGATGGTCTTCACTTCTATTTATCTCTTCCCTTTTCACAGTATTATCCCCTAAACGGAGTGCTCACAGCTGAATATCTGCTGGAAGAGTTTAGACCCGACTTGATAGACATGGTTCTTGATAAGCTCAGACCAGAAAATGTCCGGTGAGTCACCTGCAGATTTTGCTATTACACACTAAACTTTTCTCATAATTAAAATCTCAGAACTCACAATCGTGATTAAAAAGCTTTTATTTCTATTTATCTTTGAGACATTATGTGGCCTTGGGTGGCCTGGAGCTCACTATATAGATCAGGATGGTCTCAGACTCAGAGACATGCCTGCCTGTTTTCAGAGTGCTGTGACTAGCAGTGTGCACCCCCAAAGCCTTTGAACATCTTCAGTCTTTACAAGCCTGTTGCAATGATGCTCATCCATGATTCCAGTGCTTGGGATGCAACCATTCAAGGCCAGTCCAGTTACTCATTTTGAGGCCAGTTTGTGTTACATAAAAGCTTAACTCAAAATACAATATAAAATTGACTGCAAAAGCAGAGAATAGTCTAATGAACCAACACTAACCCACCTCTCTTCATTCACCCTCTCTGCAAATTCAGTGATAGAAATGACATAAAAGAAAATAAACAATCCAAATTCAAACTCAGTTTTCACCAGGTGGGGCATGCAACAGTAGCAGACACACGCAGGTATCCCACCAGGTGGGCGTGCAACAGTGGTGCACAAATGCAGGTGTCCCACCAGGTGGGGCGTGCAACAGTGGTGCACACACGTAGGTGTCCTCTCACCAGCCCAGCTCTGACATTGTCCAAATGAAGCTAGATCTAGTTGAGTGTTTTATTTAGTGATGAAATGGAGAAAGTACAGGTTAATATTAAGCTTTGTTAAGGATTAATACAATGTCTTAGTTTTTAATTAATACAATGTCTTAGTTTTTAATTTAAAAAATTTATTAAGAGTCAAAGTTTAGAAATCTTTCCGAATGAAAATAAGCCCTGTGACCATACAGAGATTAAATCTGTGTCATGTACCCATCACAACAAATTACAGTATGTCTTGTGTTCAGTTTTTTGTTTTTGAGATTTATTTTGATTTAATTTGTATGTGTCTTTTGTGTGGTGTGTGCCACATGTGTGTGGGTGCCCTTAGAAGTCAGAGGGCATTGGATTCCCTGGAACAGGAGTTACAGGCACTTGTGAGTCACCCAGTGTGGGTGCTGGGAACTGAATTTGGGTTTTTTGGAAGAGCTGCAAGTGCTCTTAGCCTCTGGCTATCTCTCAAACCCCTGTTTTGTTTTTTGAAAGAGGAGGTCTCACTTTATAGCCCTGACTAGCTTCAAAACTACTTTGATTCTTCCACCTCTGCCTCCTAGAAACTGGAATTACAGGAGTGCATAACTATACCAGTCTTTGGTTTTTTTTTTTTTTTTAGTTCAGGTTGGCCTTCAACTCACGTATTGGTGGATAAACCTGAACTCCTAAGCCTCCTTTCTTCAACTCCCAGGGGTGAGGCTATAGGTGTACGCCCGCACGCCTGATTCCCAGTCAGTTTTATTGCCATAGTTGTTGTCTAATCCTTAATTACTCAATATCTGATTATAATATGAAAAATCTTCCTCAAAAACTAGATGTTAATGGAAGCTAACATCTGTGGGCTCTCACTCCCCTCTGACAGCATTGCCTTCAGTGTAAAATAATTTACTTAAATACTGAAGAATGGCAAAGTCCAGAACTGTCCTTTTTTGTCAGCGAATAATAAAGTTGACAGTCGATCCTAAGTAAACAGTCGCTCATTCCTATACAGGATGCAGTAGAGCCCGCATGGTTCAAATGCTGCCAAGGGAGGCAGCACAAGTGCAGGCTGGGGCTTGGTCTCCTGGGTGCATTTCTGCGTATAGCAATGGTTAAAATAGTTATAAAAACAACAAAGCCAATTGGGCAGTGTTGGCACATGACTTTAATCCCAGAGGCAGGCAGATCTACAGAGCAAGTTCCAAGACAACCAGGGCAGCACAGAGAAACTCCGGAAAACCAAAAAACCCAACCAAACAAACCAGTAAAATACTTAGGAGTTTAATCAAAAGTAAACAAGACCTCTCCAAAACATCTGGGTGTGGTGGCAAGTTTGAAGTCAGTCTGGGCTAGTTTGTGGCTAGCCTGTCACAAAAAAACAAACAAACAAAAAGAATATACAGGATCCCCAAATGTATCAACAAGCAAACAGACTCATCATGCCAGCCTGGTGACATCAATTTGATCCCAAGGTAGAAGAAAAAAACTGCTTCCCCAAAATTGTTCTCTAATCATGCATGCACAAGGTAGCATGTGTACCCACACGCATACCCTTGTAAACCCCTGATTTAAATAGCATTTGCTTGTCAGTACCAACGTTTTTAGACGTGAACATGCTGGAGTCTGTGTTTTACTTTTGCTTAAATTGCATGTTTCTAAATTTGTTATCTTGTGCAATTAGACTTTAAGAGACTCCTTTTCCTGTTACCGTGCTTTGAAGGAAAGTGTTTTTCCTGAGGAGGCTTAGACTTTGTGATTGCTCTCATCATAACTGTGGCAGGTCACTCAGGAAATGCAGAACAGCTGGGATAATCTTGCCAGCTGCAGGGTGAGAACTATATTACTCAAAGGTACAATTACTTTTTAAATCCCAGTGAGACAAGTGTAACATTGCAACCAGGAAAGGAATTCCTCAGAATGTGAGAGGTTGTTGGCTGCAGCCCACCATTCTATAGCTTACATTATATCACTTAGGTATTTATTGTCCTAGTTCTAAGTTCCACTGATAATGGAACTCATTAAGTATTGAGGTAGAGACATTTCTTTTTAGTGTTGTTACTATTCTGTGGTCATTGGGTATTACCTGTTTCTACTCTCCTTTATGCCTTTAATGTGTTTATCATATTCCATCTCGATGCAGCAGGAGTATCTTTGCTGTGTGCCTAGCTCAAATCATAAGTGATTCTATTAATTTGGGAGTTGTTATCCATGATGAGTCTACTCGGGCCTGCCTACTGGTCACTTTCAGCGTCTTAACCATTGGCTGTAGAATTTGTCAGTAGTCTGTGCTTAAGTCACTGGCTTATGGTGTTCAGGGTTTGCTCCTTTCTCTTTTTAAAAACACGGGTATTTGCCCATCTCTAGTGTTCTGTCTCTTTTCATATCCTTCAGCCTTTCCAAAAGAAGATGAGCCGATGACTCTGTTAGTTAGCGTTTGTTACTTTTTCGCTTGTCATGGAACATGCGCACTTGTGCGTGGAGTTGTGACTTAATCTGACTCACTTGGATCGCCTGTCCTGAGCATCAGCGTTTTCTTTGTATTTGGTTCACCGGCACTGTTGTGGAAAAATCAAAAATGCTGCAGGATCCCCGGCGGCAGTAGGCAGCAGAAACACTGTAGATCCCCAAGCAGTGGTAGCAGGCCATGTGGTGGCAGGCAGCGGGGCCTGAGAGCAGCCAGTCCCAGGCAGAGATGGCTGCCAGTCCCCGAGCGGTGGCTGGTCCCAGGCAGGGAGACATGTGGTGGGCGGGCAGGAGTCAGAGACATGGATAGACACACCATGTAGAGTAAAGTTGAATGTTTATTAGGGTTTTGGAGGGGAAAGGGGGAAGGGAAGAAGAAGAGGAGAGACAGAGAGAAAGAGAGAGGGAGAAAGAAAGGAGATAGAGAAGAGATAGAAGTGTAGACCTACAGTGTTTCTGCTACCTACTGCCGCTGGGGATCCTGCAGCATTTTTAATTTTTCCACAACAGGCACAATGTAAAGATCCATGGTGTCTCCAAAGATAATTTAGTAAGACAGGCATTGTCTCCTTTAACATGAGATTAGCCTAGCACAATTTGCTGTAGGCCATGTGTTTTCTTGTAAGTTTTCTTTAGGTAGGAACTGTGCTTATCTTTTCAGAATTCAGGCCAGTGTGGTAAAGGTTCAATAAAAGCTTTTAGCCTCATTTTTATTCTTCCTTTCTTAGTTTAAGTAATTCCTTCTGGGGGCTGGAGAGATGGCTCAGCGGTTAAGAGCTCTGACTATTCTTCCAGAGGTCCTGAGTTCAATTCCCAGCAACCACATGGTGGCTCACAGCCATCTATAATGAAATCTGGTGCCCTCTTCTGGGGTACAGGTATACATGCGTGCAGAATATTGTATACCTAATAACCTATTTCTAAAAAAGTAATTCCTTCTCAGTTTCAGAAACACATATAGCAGCTGGAGTGAGGACTGAGTGGTTAATAAGATGCACAACATACAGAGAGATGTGTGCATGTGTGCACACTCACACCTGTGCACGCGCGCGCACACACACACACACACACACACACACACTCTCCAGCATTTTTCATAAGTCTGGATTTCCTCAGCACTTGCTTTTTGCTGTTGTTTGATTTTGTTTTATCAATAGAATTTTGGCTTATTTGTTTTGCACTTTTATCTTTGTGTATCTTTTAAAAATCTAATTTGAGGGGTTGAGGGTGTAATGTAGGCTAGTGCATATACTTCACAAGTGCAAGTTCCTGGGTGTAATTCCAGTATTAGCAACAAACAAAAATCTAATTTGTTATGAAATTGCAAGATTCTGTTGTGAAAGAATAAAGTTAATCTAATTTGAATCTTTGGGGCGGGGGGAATGATGAAACTGAAGCCGGGAAAAGCTAAATGACTGACTAATTTAGATCTTCCCTGAGATTTTGGCAGTATCTCAACATGAGTCACAGTGTCTACCGCATCTAGGTTTCTCTTTGCCAGCCTCGTGCCCTCAGAGTAACTGAATCTGTCCCGATTACCTGTGAGACCTCTTCTGTAGCACGAACAATAAAATCCCAGAGACAGATACTGGGGTTCAAGCTGAAGATCAGAATGGCAGAACAGCCAAGCCACTAGAGAGACCTTTTACCTCCACCAGATCTTCAGATCAAAGGGGCAAGATCCTGTCTCCAGGAATTCTCGGAGTCTACACTCCAGTGACTTCCTGTCTCTTCCCCTTTATATTCCTCTCTCCACCTAGCCATTTCGCTTCTGTCTCCCAAACACTGGGATTAAAGGTGTGAACTACCATCACCTGAATCTGTTTCTGGATTGATCTTGTGTAGCCCAGGGTAGACTTGAACTCACAGAGATCCATCTGCCTCTGTCTCCCCGAGTGCTAGGATTCAACATGTGTGCCACCACTCCCCTCCCTGTGTGGCTGACTAGTGTGGTTGCTTTGCAGAATCTTCAGATTCGACAGAATCTTCAGTCGAGCTTGATTTATTAGAATACAAATAATATACCACTATACTCTTTCCCTTTTTCATTTTCTCTCAGACATTATGTGCAAAAGTCTCATGAGAAGTCATCCCCCGGAAACTACACTGTCTTTTAATATCTGTGCATCCCATCCGGTGCTGCATTCCCGATGTCACAGTTAGCCTGCTTTCTAGCCTTCTTTTCTTTTCTTCCCCTCTTTTATTCAACATAGATTCTTTTGACATACAATATAATCTGAATACAGCTTCCCCTCCCCCTACTCCTCCTAGTTCCACCTCTCCTCCTCTCCCATCCAGATCTACTCTGTCTGTCTGTCATTAGAAAGGAACAGATTTCTAGGAGAGAACAACGAAACGAAACAGAACAAAATAAAATATGTTAAGATAAAATGAAAATGATTGTGTTGAAGTTGTATAAAACAAGCCAATAGAAAAATGAAAGAGCCCCAAGAGAAGGCACTAGAACCAAAGACCCACTCATTTACATGTACAGGAGTCTGGGTGTGGGTCTCTGTATTTGTTCCCATCTGCTGAAGGAGGAAGCTTCTCTGATGATGGCTGAGTAAGGCATGGATCTATGAGTATAGCAGAATGTCTTTAGGGGTTATTTTTTATCATCATCATCACCATCATCATCATCATCATCATCATCATCCCAATAATATTTGGTTTTGCCCTAGGTCTCTGGGCTCTCCACTCTTGGTTCTTGGTCACCCAAGCCATGTCAGGTATGAGTTCCATCTGACGGAGTGGGCCTTAAGACAAATCAGACATGTGTTGGTTACTACCACAAGGTTTATGCCACCATTGCCCTAGCATGTTTTGTAGGTAGGACAGATTGTAGATCAATGGTTTTATGATTGGGTTTACATTTCTCTTTAGGTGACCTGCAGAGTACCTTTCTTTCCATGTCATAGACACTAGAACCTGGGGGTGGAGGCTCTATGTAGGCACCAGCTCTCTCTTTCTCAGTGTTCATTGAGTTGTGTGGGTGCCTTGCTGTCAGTTTGTGGAGAGCAGCCTATTGTCTTGTTGGGGGTTGGGAGTTTCCATGCAATCCTTTTAGACAACTCAACTGGATGAAACCAGTGTCAGAACTGACAGCTTTGTTTAGTGACAAAAGATGGCTGGGAGAGGTCCCTCGTTGTCTGTAGACTTCACTAGGATCACCTTTATATGTTATAGGCAGTTCCCATGCTACCCCTCAGATGCTCTTGAATTTATCTTTCCCTCTTTCTCTCCCTCAAACCCATGTCCCCTCCGCCCCCTTCCTGCCTGATCCTCCCGTTCTCACACCCACCACTGGTGGGTGGGCGTGTGCTTACTGTGGGGTGCTAATGGAGGTCAGAGGACAACTTTGGAGTCAGTTCTCCCGTTATCAAACTGTTAGGCCTGAGGGGCACGTTCCTCTATCTGCTGACCTGTCTTGCAGCCCCTAGAGAGGCTCTTGATTTGTCAGCATCCATCACTGCCTTGTGGACATCGTGACAGAACTCTTTGTTCTTGTGGAATATGTTTCTTCTTATTTAGCTTATTTTCCAGAACTGGTAGTGGTCAGTGACAGGTAGACCAGTCTAGATTGGCAGGTAGATGAGTTGAACTGATTAGTGTGTCTGCCTCAAAGCAGGCTGAAACGACCAAGCACAGTTTTTCTGTAGAGCGAATAAGGAATAGAAGATAATTCAGACAACTAGCCATTGCTGTTTCGGAAGTCTAAGAAAAAGTTTGGGAAGGAGATCATGCTTCTATATCTGGAAAAATGGCTTAGTGGTTAAAGTGCTTGCTAGAACCCATGTGAGTGACAGGTGGCCATGGCAGACCATGTATAGTTCCAGCCTTGGAAGGCAGAGGCAGGGAGTGCCCAGGCAATTGGTGAGCTCTGGGTTTGATTGAGAGACCCTGCCTCTGTGAATAAAGTGGAAGAACGTTGAGGATGATTTACAACCTCCAACTGCCACATGCATGCGCACACCCCCCCACGCACAGCACATACATGCTACATGAAAATGGAAAAAGAAAGGGAGATCCTGAAAGTGAGTGGTATTGAGCAGAGGATTGTTTGATGGCAACCCTAGACGTTCAGCGGTGAGGGCAGCATACAGAAACTCCAACCGCATGCCTGAGGACAGATGGAACCAGGTAAGTGCTAACATAGACCTCGTTATTTGTGTTGGACTGGAAGGGAGAAGCAGAACCACTGGCTTCATGCCAAGCCATTTGGCTAGAATTCCTCAATTCAAAAGGTTCAAAACTGACTTTGTCCCTGTGAGGGGTTGAGTGTGCTGGTGGAAATGTAACGATTTCAATTGAAACAGGTGAGACAGAAGTGTTTCTGACGCAGCTCCCCAGGAAAAGCTCATGGAAGTTTGCTGATAAAAGGCTTCCATTCTCCTGTTTCCTTATTCCTCATGGTGCTTGAGGTGCAGCTCACAGCATGTCTCATGATAAGCAAGTGCTCTACATCTTCAGCCCAATGTTTCTTAGAATCGTCTTTGCCTTTGGCGTTTCACCTCTACCTTCCCTCCTTGTATTAGTGACTTTTCTGTTGCTGTGCTAAAACACACGGCCAAGGCAACTTAGAGAAGAGCTGATTTGGCTCCAGAGGCTTGAGACCCACATGGCAGGGAACTGTGGCAGCAAGCAGCATTCATGGCAGCAGGAGCGAGAAACTGAGGCTTCACATCTTGAGCTGCACCTATGGAGCAGAGAGAGCAAACTAGAAACGGCATGAATCTTATAATATTTCAGAACCCGTCCCCGGTGACATAGTTCGTCTAGAAAGGCCACACTTCCTACACATACCCAAACAGGCCTCCCATCTAGGGACCAAGCACCCAAATGCTCAAACTATGGAGGATATTTCTCATTCAAAACATCACATTTTTTGACTCTTCCCATTTGAGTTCTCCTTTAGCTAGTTTCTGATATCTCATCAAAGATAGACTTTTTAAAAGTTCTGAAGGTAGGTGTCTCTTTGCTCTTTCCTCTAGCAGTGGGCAGATCAGTGTGCATGGAGTAGACAAATTTGGTGTTAGTTTCTGGTAGGAAAAGAACACAGAACAGAAGATAACAAGTTGGGAAAGGTTGCTTTGCATTTGTGGGGCAGTGGAGGGCCTTGATCTCTTAATTCTGTGCTAAGGATTGAATCCACAGCCTCACAGCTGCTGGGCACGCGTTCCCTACTGAGCTGCTCTTCCGGCCCACATTCACTCCATGAGCCCACATGCTTGCTTTTTTTTTTTTTTTTCTTTTGGTTTTTCGAGGCAGGGTTTCTCTGTGGCTTTGGAGCCAGTCCTGGAACTAGCTCTTGTAGACCAGGTTGGTCTCGAACTCACAGAGATCCGCCTGCCTCTGCCTTCTGAGTGCTGGGATTAAAGGCGTGCGCCACCACCGCCCGGCTCCCACATGCTTTCTTAACCATCAGTGTTCACTGAGCCTGAGCTGTGCTGGGAAGGAATAGGCTTTTGTAAAGATATTTCATTATTTGTAGTAGTTTTTGTTTTTGTTTCAAGAAAGGGTTTTTCTGTGTGGCCTGGCTGTTCTGGAACTCGCTCTGTAGACCAAGCTGGCCATGAACTCACAGAGACACCCCTGCCCCCTGCCTCCTGAGTGCTGGGATTAAAGGTGTGCCTAGTTGTAAAAACTATTTCTTAACTACTTTGGTTTTGTTGCTGCTGTTTTTCTTGAGACATGAGTCTAACTGTGTAGCTCAGGCTACTCCAGCTCATGATATCCCACCTCAGCTGGGATTACAAAGAGGTGCCACATTCCTGTTCATTTTTCTGTTTTTCCCCTAGCTGTTTTTTTAAATTAGTCAATAGCATACCTAACAGACTCTCTCCTATGGCAACCTTTCTCTCTAGAAACAATGGGTTACACCCAGAAGACAGTGGACTGTTCTCAGAAGCCTGGGTATGTGTTGCCTGTCTTTGGATTTTAAGAGGCCCAAAGTGGTTATTTTTGTCAACTTGACTGTTACAAGCTAGGGTCAAGTGAGAAAAGGGAACCTCAATTGAAGAAAAACTGCCTTTATCAGGTTGGCTCATAGTCATTTTCCTGATGATGTTGATGTGGGTGTGGGTCTGTCCGGCCCCCTGGGCAGTGGTTTTGAGTTTGTTTAAAAAGCAAGCTGAGATTGCACTTGGAAGCAGCATTCCTCTGTAGTTCTGCTCCCATTCCTGCCTCCAGGTTACTGCCACGACATTCCTCAGTGGAGGACTGTGACTGGCAAGATAAACCTTTTCTTCCCCACTGTGCTGTTGGTCCTGGTGTTTACGCGGCAACAGGAGGCAAACTAGGACGAGGCCCAACACATTCTTGACTGTTATTTATGTTTTCATGAGTCAGAGTCCGTACACGTATGTACCATATGTTTACAGGCTTGCTTCTGTTTGTTTTCTCCCTCTGTCTCTAGGGTGGCAATAGTTTCCAAATCATTTGAAGGGAAAACTGATCGCACAGAGCAATGGTATGGAACTCAGTACAAGCAAGAAGCCATCCCAGAGGAAGTCATTCAGGTAGGTTTTTGTCACCTGTAAATAAGCCCGAGCTATTAGGAGCCATGGGAACACAGATCCCGTCCATCCTTCCTTGTCAGTTCCAGAGCATGGAGAGTGGGGGCGCACTCTCACCCTTACTGCCCTGGGAAGGGTGAGAGGAACTGGAGGTTTCTCATGAAGCCTTGTGCTCTTGCTCCTTCCCATGTGTCTATGCCCTGAAGTGTGGGGAACACAATTGCACGGCACCAGGAAGGCAAGAGGAGCTGTGGAGGGCCAGCTGGGCTGCCGCAGTCCGGGCTGGGACTCAGCCGGCTTTACTCTCTGGTAGCATTATGTTCTGCCCTCATTGGTCACTCTTTTTGTCAACCTAGGAGAACTGTGATTTATTTCCAAACAGCTGTGCTTAAACTTCATTCTCCCAGTTTTTCGAGGCTTTTCTTAGCTAGTAGAATCTTTTCCTCTCCTGCCCTGTTGGCTGTGGACCCTTACTAACAGTACCATATGTTTCGTCCCATTACTAACAGTACCTGAAAACCTTATAAGTAATGATTTTTTTTATTTCAATGACAATACAGGAAAAGAAGTATTTTTTCCATTTTTATTTTATTGTGCATGCATGATATGTATGTGGAGGTCAGAGAACAACTTTGTATGGTCAGCTCTCTCCTTCTAGCTCCACAAGGGTTCCAGGGTTGGAGCTCGTGTGTCCAGGCTGGTGTGGCCAGCGCCTATACCTGATGAGCCATATCTCTGTCCTGAAAAAAGTATCACTGATGCTTCAGAGAGCTCTGACACTTTGATGCCCTCCAGGATGTGACTAAATCTATATTCTTAAACTGAAGAAAATTCAACTTTTTTCAGTCAGTCCTGGGACTCAAATAACCTGAAAACAAGGAGAACCTTCTGTTTACCAAATTATGACTATAGCAGTCTTGCCCTGGAGAATTTTTCTTAAGTTTATCTGGAACTTCAGCAGTGAGATGGCTTGCTATATCTCTACTTTCCCCATCCCAAAAGACCACATGTGTCAACACCAAAATGGAGCTGCAGTGACTGCAAAGCTGACAGATGACCGGATCTGGAATTACTGGCACTAGTTTGCCCCTGTGAGCTTTCGATAATATAAAGCCTGTTTAGTTATGAGCCTGAGCTTCAATAGCTGATCAATCTCTCCAGCCAATGCAGTGTTGTCAATCAGGGTTCTGGGATCTGTCCCGCTTCGCTGTTGGGACCAGTTCATGTGTCATTCTCAACCTAGATCTGGTCTTTGTTTTAACCTTGTCTTGAACTATTGGATTACCTAACAGTTTGTGTGTTCTGGAAGAAATGGGCCAAGCCTTAAGAAGCCCTGAAGTGATGGGCAGGTGAGAGGGCTCTGTAGGTTGGTGAGTGTGCTTCTTGGGCTAATGAGTGTGTTCCATGGGCTGGTAAGAGTGCCCCATGGCTGGTGAGAGCACTCCAGCAGTGGGTAAAGGTTCTTGCTGCCAACGCTGATGGCTTGGGTCCAGTCCCCAGAATCCACCTGGTGCGTGGAAGATGATTCCTACAGCTTGTCCTCTGACCTCCATATAGGCAGTGTGTGGTGTGTGTGCAGCTGCATACAAAATAAATAAGAGGGGGAAAAAAGAACTACCAAGGTGGAAGAAGCCCCCAATTAGCCTGGCCTTCAGGCCATAAACAGAGGCAACAACATAATTGAAAGTATGGATTTAAATATCCCTGTGTAGGTGCTTATTTTTTAAAGAACTACAGCAGATATGATGCCATCAGCTTCTCTGTGTTCCACAGACTCGGATTTTTCTTTAACTAGCTGATTAGAAGCTGCAGAAAGAAGGAAAAAAAAATGTATGGATAAATGTAAAATCTCTTTTAGTACCAGAAAGATAAGCTGAAGTTGCATGAAAATTCATCAGCATCCGTTGCTTCTGGATGTAGCCCCTTTATATATGATGGGAGAATGCATATAGCAAGGACACTATTTTTTGTTGTTTGTAGTTGGGTCTCCTTATCTAGCCCTGGCTTGCTGAGAAGTCAGCCAGGCTGGTGTCTCGCTAGGGATCCTTCTGCCTCTGCTTCCCGAGTACTAGGATTACAGAGTAGAAGAACCATGTGCTCAGAGAGCACTTACCGCTGCTTTTGCAGTGTGATGCTGAAGATCAAACCAGGGGATTGCCTCAGCCCAAAGACGATATTTTTAACTCAGGTTATATGTGTGTTTTATTATTCATCTAGAAGTGGCAAAATGCTGAACTGAATGGGAAATTTAAACTTCCAACAAAGAATGAATTTATCCCTACAAATTTTGAGATTTTGTCGTTGGAGAAAGATGCGACACCATACCCTGCTCTTATTAAGGTAACGTGCTGAGTCTGTGTTTCTTTGTTTATGATGGGGCTTTCTTCTTATGTTACCCAACTCTTGGGGCTCAAGTGATCCTCTTGCTTTCGCCCCTGAATTTCTTGTGCTGTAGGCATGTGTACTAGCATACCATATAGCCAGTGGTTTTAATTTAAAGGTCAGCAGACCTATTAAATGGAGAATTAGAGAGAGGTAATTTCTTATATTTGGTACTTTGTTGGTTTAGAATTTGTCACTCCTATGAGGTGACAGAAATGCTGTAAAAGAATACAAGAAATACTATAAAGTTAAAAATACAATAGCAAACAAAGCTACTAAATAACATAGAATTTGGGATTGCTTTGTTGTAGGAGAAAAAGTCAGGGCTCTTCTGGATGGTAAGTCTGTTGAAGGTCCCCTTTCTACCCAGTAAAGATATGGTAAAGAAATGGCTCTGTGCCACTTCATGCAGTGTCAGGTCTGAAGCCTGGAGGAAAGCCTGTCCGAGGCAAGCGGTGTGCTTGCTGCCTGGGACGTAAATGTTCTGATTAAGACACAGTGACTGCACGGAGCTCCTGGAGTTACCAGTCAGGGAGGGTGACTGACAGGGCTCCCCTCCTTTTTCAGAATGTTCTTTTCATGTCATTATTTCACTCCATGGATAAAGTGTATAAAAAGTTGCAGCATGTTCTTGGTTCTAAACTTGCACACTAAAACTCATGATAGTAGACACTGCCTTCCATTGTTTTTATCTTCCCGTGACCTAATACCCAGATGAAGTGGGTAAGACAAGAGTCATTGTTTAGGAACATGAAATTTAGTTTATCTTAATAGTTTATTAATGAGATATCTGTGTTTCCTTTAAGGTGAATTTAATAAATTAATATTAAGAAAAGGAGACATGTTTTTATTAATTGCCTCTTTTTGGGTGGAGGTGTTAGAGATGGAACACAGGGCTGTGCTCAAGTTAAGCACACATTCTACTATTGCACAATAATCTCATTGTTTGTTTATACAGTTCTGGAGCTTGAGCCCAGAGCATTGCACATGCTAGGCAGAAACTCTACCACTGAACTATGTCCTTAGGCCTTGTGTTTTAGATTGGGATTTGCTATTGTAGCCCAGGCTAGCCTTGCCCCTGATGTACTAGAACTAGCCTCCTCAGTCCTACCTAGCATTCCAAATTCTGGCATTGCAGTCATACCCCTCTGTCTGGCTGAACTGTTTTAAATGTTTTGTCAGAGTAAGGTGCTGAGCACATTAAATTGTTTGTATCTCTTAAACAGTTTCAAGGTTTAAAGTGAACATTTGAGAGCGTTCTTGGTATAGAATAAATAAAATAAGTTATTATTAGATTGTTCATCTTGATGTGCTTCTTACTGCAGCATAACAAGTTGTTCTAAAACTTGCCACCTTCAAAACCACAAACATATTTTTTAAAGTCAGATAAAACCACAAGATACATTTTCTGAGGGCCAGGGGTCTGAATGACGGGGGTCGTTAGTTCTGGTTCAGGCTCTATAATGAGGTTATGGTTAAGGGTTCATCTGGAACTTTTTTTTTTTTTTGTAACATATATATAGTTAAGTCATCTGGAACTTTTTTCCTTGGAAGGCTAAAATAGGGCTTGAGAAGTCTCTCGTTAATAGACCTTAGGTTTTCAGCATGTAGACTTCTTAACTCAGAAGAGCTGTTTGACATGGCAGCTGGCTGTCCCCAGATGATTTACTGGAAGGGGACTGTAATGGCCAAAGTCTTACATTGTAGGAGCCAAAGTCTTACAGTTGAATCTTGGGGATAGGGTTTCCTGTCAGTTAGGCAGGCTAACTCAGACTATACATGTGTGTGAATCCTAGCCAACAGGGTTGTGGATAATCCTAGAGGCTGGCTGACACATCTATCCAAAAGATGTCCTATGCCTCTTGGGCTCCCAGTGTCCAGAAAGATGATGCTAGGACAGTTGGCACTAATGTCCCCTCCACCATGCTCTCATCTCCCCATTCAAGGGACATAGAGAGCTGGCTTTTCTGCCACTGTTCTGCTTGCTAACCTGGGTGCTCCAAGATTGTGGGAAAGCAGCAACCTTCACAATAATGTCCTTTGCCCCTCAACTTGAAGAGTATTTTGAGCAGATACTTTTATGAAATGTACCTCTGTTTCCCTAATAAGACTGTTTCTCTGTCACAGGATACAGCCATGAGTAAGCTGTGGTTCAAGCAAGATGATAAATTTTTCTTGCCGAAAGCTTGTCTCAACTTTGAGTTTTTCAGGTATGTAGTTAAATCCAACTTAGGAAATAAACAATTATGGTTTTGTTGAGTGTTCTCTTCTTAAGCATGTGTTCTTGAAATAATAAGAATTAGATTTCTTCTATACAAGAAAAGGTTGCTAAGAAGTGCTGAGAATCAAAGTTAGTTCTTCCTTGTGTTAATGAATGTTCCCTTTTGCTGAATTGATTTATGGTAGCTCTTACTAGGAGAGTCTTCTTAGCCTTTGGGGTTTGGGAATCTGGAAGAGCCTATAGATTTATCCAGAAGGTTCATTTAGGAAAGAATTAATAGTTGAAATGTTTTTGCTCAATTTTTTCAATTCCTGAAACTTTCCCAGAGACATAATGTGTATGAACAAATGAACAGGTGTGTGTATGTGCCCAGGGATGTGTGCATGTGTGCATAAATAAATACACATTTATGTGTGTAAATGTATACATGGATGTGTTTATACACACACACACACACACACACACACACACACACACAAAGAGAAGGGAGGTGGGATTTGGGTTTTTTGACATAAAATCTCAAAACCATACCTCCATAACAATGTTTGTCTTTTAGAGAGGTCCATGCATGGAGCCTTCTAACAATTGCAGAGTTGACCTTTAAGGTCTAGTTTCCCCTTCAGAAGAGCAAAGCCCAGAGAGCACCTTGACTCTTACCTCATCATAGACCTTGCACCAGGGCCACTAGACTGCCTCAGACACATGTGCATTTCATGGTTAACTGTTAGTAGCTTTAACTGCTAATCTTAGAATGCTTTAGAATAATGTAAAATAACACACAGTCTGGCTATTCTGCCTTAGCCTTAGTTTTGAGATTATAGATGTTCACTACCAAACCTGACGCATACTATAATTTTATATTTTTAAAACCAATGTTCTCATAAAAAGTGAATTTATCATTGTGCGGTGGTGGCACATCCCTTTAATCCCAGCACTCAAGAGACAAAGTCAGGCGGATCTCTGTGGGATTGAAGCCAGCCTGGTTTACAGAATGAGTTCCAGGGCAGCCAGGGCTACACAGAGAAACCTTGTTTTAAATAATGTGAGAGACGGAGACAGAGAGAAACTGTATGTGTATGTTGTGTGTGTCTTTTTCATCTTTCCAGAAATAGGATTAAATTATGTATACTTTATATATACATTAAATTATGTATACTTTAAAAAAAATCACAATTTTTAAGACCCTATAAACCTGAATGAAGGTTTAAATATGAAAGTTAAACACCCTGTATGAAGGTGTATAGTGTCTGAATACAATATATTTGTGCCAGAATTTACATATTTCAATAGAATCATGTCTCTTAAAAGTATATTTTTTGGCCTACTCCACTGCTCTGCACATATAGTTGTGTGACTTGATATTTTAGGACATTTGTAATTTTTTTCTAAGTTTGAGTCAGATGGCATTGAACCACCAGTCCTGGCACTACTGACTTTCAGCCCCACCTGACGATGCTTCAGTTGCCAAAGATGTTGCCTTGACTTTGCCATGGCCTTACTTTCGTTTTAATGAGCTGTCTGGCTCAGTCTTTTTCTCTTTCACCACACCCGCCTCCCTGGGTGTGGTGGGGTTGGGGTGTGGTGTGGTGGTGGGGTGTGTGTGTGTGTGAGTGAGAGAGACAGATAGAGAGGGGTGGCTTAAATTTAAAACTGTTCGTTGCCTAAAGGACATTTGTCACTGTATGAAATATTATAGGAAAATTAAATCACAGTCTGAGAGATGACTCAGCCGGTAAAGGTAGTGCCACCAAGTCTGACAATTTGAGTTCAGTCCTGGGGCTCATGGCCGGAGAGAACCAGCTGACTTCTGAATTTTATATGTGCCATATAATAGATAATAGATGTGTGCACAGATAGATGAATATGTTTTTTAAAAGAGAGGATTAAATGGCAGCCTCCATTTAGAGTTTCCTCTTTGAATTTAATTTTCCAAGTGTCTAAGCACTTTCTCTGTATTTTAATTTATTATTCGCTTGGATAAAATAGTTGGCATTGCTCTCAGCTCATCATGTGTAGTGCAGTCTCTGCTACAGGAGAGTCAAACCTTTCCTTTGCTTCAGGTAAGGCAGAAAGTGCAGTCCTTGGGTCTGGAGCAGTAGTGATCAAGGAAAGTCCTCCTGACCATCTGCCAGATCACCCCAAGACTCGCTCCCCTCCCTGTTCTCCTTATTTACTGTTTTTCATTCCATAACCCAACCACCTCCTGGCGCATCAGACTTGTGCTTACCGCTCCAGCTCAGCTGTGAGTCCTGAGCACTTGGGGATGTTCGCCTGATTCCTCCTCATGTGCTCTCCGTGCCCAGAGAGCAGTATAGTGAAAAGTCATGCTGCTGAATGCGCGACCCCTTCCTTGGTGCTGATGGGGTGAGCAGTGTTCTATAGGCAACTGAGTAGGTCGTTCAACTTTAGTTTGAATCTCAAACTCTGGTGCTACCAACCCAGGTGCCCTGGGGGAAATAGCTTCCTGACTGAGAGATGAAAGTTGATATCTGCTTCTCTTTGACTGTTACATGGTTTCTTCTCTTTTCATACACTTTCACATACATCTTTTCATACTGTAATTTTTTTTAATCCTCGCTGAAGTTAGTTCTGTGGTAAACTTTATTAATGTTCTGATAGTACTCTAGTTTTGTTGATTATGGGTAAGCTAATATTTTCACAATTCTTTCCGATCTTTCTCTTTTGAAACCATATTGATAGAGTGCACAAGTTTCCCAACCTCGTATTTCTGAACTTTAGGAGAATAGCTTGCTTGGAGAGAGAAGAGATGCTGTATCGACTCAGCAGCCCTGCCTCCTCCCGGTGGCTGAAGGACGGCTGTGCCTTTTAACCTCTTCATCTTCTCACCTGCCTTTCCTTTCCAGCTGGTCGGGTTGCCTCTGCCAGCAGTTGTCAACCTGTGGGTCACGGACCCTTCCACAGGGCTTACACATCAGATATTTACATCACGATTCATAACAATAGTAAAATTGCAGTTATGACGTAGCAACAAAATAATTTTATGATTTGGGGGGGGGTCACCACAACATGAGGAACTATGTTAAAGGGTTGCGGTGTTAGGAAGGTTGGGACCACTGCCCTACAGCATCTGAGGTAATCAGTTCTCCTCACCGTCACCAGTGCACACATGTAGCATGTCTGTCTTCTTAGACCCTTTTCTCCTCAAGGCAGAAAGGAACCGGTTCAAGAATTCAGCCATGCCCTCAGGAAATGATAGAAACTGGTACTCAATTCTCGCCTGTCCAAGGCCGCAGCACCCGGGAAGTGACAACCCTCTCTCACTGTCCGGTTCTCTTCCAGCCCTTTTGCTTATGTGGACCCCTTGCACTGTAACATGGCCTATTTGTACCTTGAGCTCCTCAAAGACTCACTCAACGAGTATGCATATGCAGCAGAGCTCGCGGGTCTGAGCTATGACCTCCAAAATACCATCTATGGGATGTATGTAAGTACCACGCTCGGCCTTCCGCTCTCAGCGTTTACACTGATTGGAACTGTGGGTATGACTTTAATTTCTTTTTTAAAAAATCTTTATGGCTTATCACATTTTCTCTTCATTTAATTTTTAAGTTAGCTTTTATTCTAACATTCCACTGTGTACCATTCATTGTATGCCGAGTTTCCTTGATTTTTTTTTTTTAAAAACATCTTTCATCAGAATGCCATATTTTTCTCCTCAAACCCATTTAGCTCTCACCCATTCTGTATCTGAAATCTTGTGCTTCAGAAAAACAGAATGAAGTCATGTCTTTGTAAACTCGTGAAGTTGGCCTGTCCTGTTTCCTCAGAAGTCAGGCCATGAGGCTGCATATCCATACTCTGCGGTCATGTCTCTTCATTGTCATGCCGCCGTCTGAGGTATCAAAGCATCTCTCTTGTTTTTCTTTTTGTTAGTCGCTACATTTATGCTGATCCTCTCCATTGCAACATGACATACCTGTTTATCAGGTTATTGAAGGATGATTTAAAAGAGTATACATATGCAGCACGCCTGTCAGGTTTGAGCTATGCCATTGCATCAGGGATGAATGCAATTCTTGTAAGTAAAATGCAAGCCCAAGAAAAGGCACCATACTGTTAGAGCTTTCTGTTGAGCTTGGGAAACTGTTAACATCTGCATCTTTAAACAGGAAGGTTGATGGTTTTTTTTTTCCTGCACCTTTTAAGTGACTGAAAGTTTCAAATTAGTTGTTAGCCTACTAAGAAGTGACTGGGAAAACTCAGTGCATCTTGTGAACATGTCTGTGTGCTACATATATGAGCATGTTCTGTTTGAAATGTTTAACATACTAATCCTGAAAGCACTTGTTTCCCCCAGTGTGTTTGAGTCCTTTTCTATTCATAAGGAAAAGCTATTTGTTATTATTGTGGTGCTTGGATAACATAAGTGTCTTATTTCTATAGACAGTAGTAGAAAGATCCTGTGCTCAGATCTGCCCGGCACTTTATTTTGTGGCATGTTTCACTAACTGTTTTACATGTGTTATTCCTACATCCTGCCCTTGGTGATATCTCAGTTGTGAATTAACATCCATTTAATGACACACATTTATTCTCACCAATCTTGAAAGCATGTGTTTAATAAAAACTGAGGTGAGCACATGTCCCAAATCTTACACAAAAGGTCTTAAAATTTCATTTATTTTTCTTTTTCCCAACATTATTTTTCGGGTAGCTGTTGTTCAGTGTATAAGAATACATATAGTCTAACCATTTCCATAGACTACAGATTGAGACTCAAAGATCAAAGTCAGCCACAAGTGTTAAAGTAAGAGTCTATTTTGTTTCTTACGAGTGGCGTTTAGCAGCATACTAGCATTTATCTGTGGTAAAGCAGGTTTCCGATGGTTGTTGTGGTTCACGTGGTACACAGAGTGCTTCCTGTGGCCAAGGACTTTAGCTCCAGCTGTGGTTCTTGCCTGTCTTTCCTCACAGGGTAGTTCCGTGCAGTGGCTCCTGTGTCTGTCGTTCCAGGTGCCGCACATAGAAATGTAATCACACCCTTTCTCCTCTTCCTTGCTTTCAGGCTTTGAGAGGCTGTTAAAGTAAATCATTCTAAGGCAAAAACCTCATAGTGCATACATTCCGGTTTTTCCCTACAGATTTGTTTGCCGTTGGCATTTAGAACATCCACAGAACTTATAAAATAAGAGGGTAATTAAGATTGCAGGTCCTTGTCAGATAACACGGAACAAACAGCATCAGGCTATGAAATAAAACATTAGGACTGCCTGATCTTTTTCCAAAGATGATTGTTTTCCCTAGAAGAGGCAGGTAGCTGAGACAGGGTCTTACTGTGTGTTCCTGAGTAGCCTGGGACTGGCTGAGTAAACCACACTGGCCTCAGACATTGGGGCTGCCTGGCCTCCTAGTGACATCCAACCAGAGCTGAATTTTTAAATATTTCTAAACAGTTTTGGAATGTGTCCAACAGATAGATAACTGTCCCCTCTAGTTTTTGCCTTCCTGCCAAATTCATAAAAGTATTAATTTGGGGGCTGGAGAGATGGTTTAGAGGTTAGGAGCACAGCTGTTCTTCCAAAAGTCCTGAGTTCAATTCCCAACAACCACATGGTGGCTCACAAACCATCCATAATGAGATCTGGTACCTTCTTGTAGCATACAGGCATATACACAGACAGAACACTGTATACATAACAATTTTTTTAAAGTATTAATTCTACTATTCCTCAGAGTCTTTCTTAAGATAAAATTTAGGTGTCACTCCATGGTAGAGCGCATACTTAGCATGGACCTGGAGTTCAGTCTCCAACACCAAAAAGAAGAAAATAAAAATTTAAAACACATTCAGTAATTAAATTTGATACAGTGAGAACATGAATGTTCCAGGGTGGTAGGGGTCACTGTAGTTTGGCATCAGGTGAGTTTACCTCCTGTTGACTTTATTTATTTGGGAAAGGGTATTGTTTGAGATGAAGATGACCAGTGTTACATTAAGCTTATATTACTAATACCTTCAACTCTTTCTGTAGCTCTCAGTGAAAGGTTACAATGACAAACAGCCAATTTTGCTAAAGAAGATTACTGAAAAAATGGCCACTTTTGAGATTGATAAAAAAAGATTTGAAATTATAAAAGAGGCGGTAAGTCTTATAACATGTTTCTATGATTTTTATTAATACAGTTGTGTTGTCATGTTATAAAAATTGCTGGACTGGAAAGATAGCTCAGAGGTTAAGAGCACTTGCGGCTCTTCCAGAGGTCCTGAGTTCAATTCCCAGCAACCACATGGTGTCTCACAACCATCTGTAACAAGATCTGGTGCCCTCTTTTGGCCTGCAGGCATACATGCAGGCAGAACACTGTATATATAATCAATAAATTTTTTTTAAAAAAATTGCTAATAATGGAGAGGGGATTGGGGACCAAAAGCATTTATAGTTCTGAGTCATCGTCTTTGCTGGATTCCCCTTAGAAAGCTGAACCCTGTAGTATACACCTGACTCTGTCAGCTTCCGAACCTACTAGAGTTGCAGGACTAACTCTGGGGAAGCTCCAGTTTCAGTGAGAGACTTCTTAGTTTTTACCCCAGCCTTCATTTCAGACACAGGCCTGCTTGGGTAGCTGGAGGGCTGCCCACCAGAAGAGCTTTCTTACTTTATAGTGCACCCTTTAGGGCTGATGCGTCTTCCACTGAAATCCATGTCATGTTTGGCCCAGGAATGGATATACTGGATAAGCTCAGTTTTCAGTTGAGTGTCCAGTAACTACTGCCCATGTTACTTGCTTACGAAGACCTTGGAGATGTGTGGTATCCAAGGATCCCTGGGAATTACTTTCTGAGGCATGTAAGATGTCCCATAGTGAAGGCATTTAGATACACATCAGATGCCAAAGGTAAAGATACAGCTTGGACAATGAAAATATCTGCCCTTTAGTGTAAGAATCAGAGAAGGGTTTTAGTTACTATGCCTCATTATATAGAAGAGAAAGAAGTAACTATCCTTGCATTCCAGTTACACATAATTTATATAGAAAAACTTGGATTGTAGCTGATTTTTAAAATTGACTTTGAAAATTAATGAACCCATGTTTCCCTTCCCTAGTATATGCGCTCTCTTAATAACTTCCGGGCTGAACAGCCTCACCAGCATGCCATGTACTACCTCCGCTTGCTGATGACTGAAGTGGCCTGGACTAAAGATGAGTTGAAAGAAGCCCTCGATGGTGAGACTCTCCTACCTAATTCTCTACCCTGATCCTAGTCATTCCATTGTCGGAGGGCTAGGCAGCAAGAACCTCAGAACTTAGTATGGTCCAGTGACATTTACCAACTGCCTCCACACCCAGCTCTGCCTGGAGGTTAAACAGTGATCAGTGAGAAGGGTCTGTGGATCAGGGACTAGAGTTGGGAAGCATTAAGTAGAAAAATCATTTCAATAAAGATGGGATGGTGAGTGTTAGGCCAGGAAGCTAGAGAAGGGTTCCCTAGGCAGCACAGTGGGAGTGGACCATGTCCTAGTTCTACAGCGACTTAGAAACAACTTCAGACATGTGTGTCTGTCTGTCTGTGTGTGAGAGAGAGACCTTTAAAACAAGGCAGTAGCTTATACTTTTGTATTGAAAGATAACATCTATAAAAATGCCTGACCCATCATAGGTATTTAATTAATTAGTTAGTTCCTAAGGAAGGACCAGAACATATACGAGGAATGTGAGAAGCAGGAAAATTACTGCTGGGACATGGTATAATAATTGTCACAGGCAGTGTCTACCTACAGGTGCTTAAATTAGTAAAAGTCTGAGAGAGATCCAGCTAGTGAGATTGCTCGATGGGTAAAGAAAGGTGCCAGCCACCATGCCAGATGACTTTAGTTGGATCCCCAGTACCCATACTGGGAAGAAAGAACTGACTCTTGTATGTTGTCCTCTGACCCCTCCATTCACCACTACCACATACATGTTGCTACTCTGCACTCTAGACTGCCGTAAAAAACAAACAACAAATAAATAGACAAACAAATAAAAGTTAATGCAATAAAATTTTAATTTAAGAATTTGAGAGAAAGCTGTATTTATACGTTCTTAACCCATCCCCCCAAACAAATTAATTCTAATGGGAAAATTTGACTTTGATAGGCTTTGGAAGTGGGCAGTTCCAAATTGTTTTCTGAACATACACGAGCCACTCCGTTATTACCTAAAAATAAAACGGTGCATAATGAAAACACCTGGTAGACACCACCTTAGCCAGGTAACTTCTGATAACATATCTAGTAGCATGATATACCCCCTCATGGACTTGGGTGCACATTGTCTCTGCATCCCCCTGCTAGTGTGTAAATGTGGTTTGATACACTAGGTAAACAAAGGAGTTCTGAGGAACTGTCTCCAGTGTAAGGACGCACAGCTGCTAGTTATAATACAGGACTATCGATTAGATACTGGAGAGAAAGAGGACATTCTTGTAAAAACTGGAACCCAAGGCCAGGATTGATGGCACATATCTTAATCCCAGCACACTGGTGCAGAGATAGGGAGATCCTGGTGAATTCAAGGCCAGCCTGGTCTACATAGCAAGTTCTAGACCAGCCAGGGCTACACAGTAAAACTGTGTCTCAAAAAATTCACAACAAGGAAAAACTAAGACTGAAATTCAAAGAAAAACTGTACTTGGGTTAACAGTATCATATTAGCTTGTGGTAGCATGCTTGCCGAGCATATACAGAGCCTTGGGTTTGGTCTTGAAAAAACTTAGTGTATTGATTGCTTAGGTTTCGATAATCATGTTGTAGTTCTTGAAATATGATAACATTAGACAAATCTGGGTAAAGAGTCCAAAGGAACTCTAGTATTTTGCAAGTTTTATATAAATCTGAAATTATTTCAAATACCAAGTTTTGTTTTAAATCTTATATGCAGATCTTACTGTTTCTTACTCATTTGCAGATGTTACCCTCCCCCGACTTAAGGCCTTTATACCTCAGCTGCTCTCACGGCTGCACATTGAAGCCCTTCTCCATGGAAACATAACAAAGCAGGTACGTATGGGGTGAAGTTTTAGCAGTCTTTTGTGGGTCTCTGTAAGAGATGTTTCCTCTGTTCTGTCTTAAGACTTGACCAGCACAATGCTAAGCACATTAGAATTCTAATGCTTTTTTTTTATTAATATGCTGTAATATTTCTTCTCCTTCAGGCTGCATTAGGAATTATGCAGATGGTAGAGGACACCCTTATTGAGCATGCTCACACCAAGCCACTCCTTCCAAGTCAGCTAGTTCGTTACAGAGAAGTCCAGCTCCCTGACAGTAAGTGAGATGTTATACCTTTGAAAATGGGTTGCTCTGCCAGGCAGTGATGG
>JAQHUG010000199.1:2028330-2046944 GCA_028555095.1 Dicrostonyx torquatus
CACACACACATACACACACATGCACACAAATAAATAAAAAATAAATTTTGCTGGATATGGTGGTGACATGGGAAGCAGAAGCGTTTGGGTCTGTGAGTTCCAGACCAGGGTGGGCTACACAGGGACTTTCAGGCTAGCCAGAGCTACATTGTGAGAGTCTTGTCTAAACGAAAAAGGAAAGCCCTGGATGTGGTGTAGAATGCTTGCCCAGCACACACAGAGCCTTTGGTTTGCTTCGAGCAGAGAATTAAAGTGGGCGTGGTAGTATATTCATGTTCTCAGCACGTAGGACGTGGAAGCAAGAGAATGAGAAATCAAGACAGTAAGTTAGAAACCAGCCTTGGGTAAATGAGACTCAGTGTCAAAAAATAAAAGTTGAGGAAAACTAAGAAGCAGCTGAAATCATGGCACTCATTAGCAGTCCGTTCAGAATAGTCACAGGTACAGATAACAACATATTCCTTATGTATATTTTTCTAGGGGGATAACATTAGGAAATACTTTTATTTATAATGTCAGATTATAGTTACACCAACAGTGACATCTTTTGATATAAAAACTTAATGAACATTGTTTCAGTGTGGAAAATTTTGATGGGGAAGATACTAGACCAAGAATGAGGGCATTGATATTTTGGGCCATTCTTCATTGTTGGTGTTCCCTGTGCATACATTATCTGTGTCTCCTGCTCATTGTTCTTTTACCTGCTGAAATGGTGTCCCTTTTCCTGCTGCTCAGGGATTTGTGTCTGTATTGTAGTCCTCTTCCCAGGCCTATGGTGCTCCTCTGTTTTAATCAGTCTTCTATAACCATGACAAAATACCCAATATAAAATATATTTTGACTCATAGTCTTGAAGGTTTCAGGTCATGGGTAGCTGGTCTTTTGCTTTTGAATTATAACAAAGCAGGGTATCATGGGAGTACACATGGAGAAGGAGTCTCTCCCTCCTGGCAGCCAGGAGAGAAAGAGAAGAGAGGCCATGGTCCCAGCATCCCTTTCAAGCATGTTTTTAAAGATTTAACTCCCTTATACTAGGTTCCACCTTCCAACAGTGTTTAAAGCTGGGGACCACACTCTTTAGGCTAGGGCTGCTGCTCAGGGGGACAGCATCTGTCCAGCATGTGCCCCAAGGCGTGGGCCAAGCTATAACAGCCACTACCCTTTCCTGACATCCTCAGGTGGAGTTTTCCCAAATACTTTGAAGCTCTCAGGACTTCTGCTCTTTCATGTGGGTTAAAGGGCAACACCATTTTATGAGATTATACATTCCTTTAGAGCCAGGGTTTCTGCTTTGAGTAGCTACTAAAGCAACTCAAATGTGTTATTACTTCACGGCACCCCTGTTGAACACAGCTAGTTCTGCTGTTGTGCATGGCTGGCCGTCACAAAGCAGGTGATGGTCGTCACATGCGGCCTCTAATGTGTTCCCTAGTCAGGGCATGCATGGCGAAGAGGATTAATTGGGATCTGGTGAGCACAAGCTGTCCCATTGGGCTGAGCTTGAAGCTCTGTGGTTGAACATATATTTAATGGCAGGTGAGGGTGGTCCTGTGTTCAAGCCTCAAACCAAAAGCAAAAAGAAATTGCAACATTTACCTTCACTCATAGTGATCCAGTCTAGAAACAGAATTTCAGAGTGGATTTTTTCATGCCCCTTCCTTCCTACCCTCTCCTAGGAGCCTGTCTTTTGCCTTCTGATTGCGCTGTCAATTTCCCTCCTTTTCAGAAATAGCACAGTTTACATCCCATTCTCAGAATGATGGTGTTAAAAATGATGCTGATTTAGCCGACTGATAGTCATGAATGCCTTAAGTAACCCTTCACCTGAGGCTCAACTGGGCTGTGTCTGCAGCTGGAAGGCAGAATCTTGTGCACTGTGAGGGAGGAAATATTTTGAGATACGTGTGAAAAACTGGAAGAGGGAAACATTAGTCTTAGAACCCACAAACCCTTCCCTCTTCTGAGGAGAAACAGCACTGGTAGTGTCTGCTGGGGGATGGTTTATTAAGTCAGGTGTCTGGCCTGTGCTAGAATCCTAGCACTGGGTGGGTAAGACAGGAGAAGCAGGAGTCCAAATCCAGCTTCAACCACATAGCAAAGTCAAGACCAGGCTGGGCTCTATGAGACTTTGTGTCAAAAACAAACAGACAAAAAAACATTGTTTTTAAAGGAAAGAAAATTGTCGGTCAAGTGGGTAAACATGAAGAGGGTGTTGGGAAGCACACATGTAACCTCAACTTCATTTATATGAGGCAGAAGGATTCCAAGGCCAGCCTGGCTGTATTAATTTGCTTTCTGTCTCTGTAATAAAACCAACCTGGGGAGGAAAGGGTTTATTTTGTCTTACAGGTTACATTTCCTCATTCAAGGAAGCCAAGACAAGGAGCTCAGTGCAGGTGCTTAAAGCAGAAAGCATGGAGGAAGGACAGTGACTACTGGCTGGATTATTTCTCATGGCCTACTTGGCTGCCTTTCTGGGAGTGTTTTGTTTTGTTTTTTGTTGTTTTTGTTATTTTGATTTTTTTTAAAAAAAAAAAAAAAGACAAGGTCTCACAATGAGCCTTGGCTGATCTGGAGCTCACTAGGTAAACCAAGCTGGCCTCAGACTCATAAACATCAGCCTGTCTCTGCCTCCCAAGTCCTGAGATTAAAGGTGTGCACCTCCACTCCCGGCTGACACTTTTCTTATACAGCCCAGGCCTACCTACCCAGGCGTGGCACCACCTGCAGTGGGCCAGGATAGCTGTGCTCTCCCCTGTAAATGACCGGTCTAGAAAATGCCCCACAGATCAATCTGATGGAGGCAGTTCTTCAATTGAAATCCCCTTTTCTAGATTTGCATCAAATTGATGAAAACTCATCAGCACGATGCATTATATAACAGCAAGTTCAAGGCCAGCCTCAGCTATATGGTGAGACTTTGTCTCAAAAACCACTAAGAAAAAAAAAATACCAAATGTTGGAGGACACTGCTCTGTTTGTCCCCACACGCCCAAACCGGAAAGAACTACACAGAAACTATATTAATTACATCACTGCTTGGCCTAATTAGCTCAAGTTTTTTATTTGCTAGCTCTTTTACCTTGAATTAACCCATTTCTATTAATCTGTGCATCACCACAAGGTCGTGGCCTACCAGCAAAGTTCCAGTGGGCTCCAGCAGGCATCTTTCTCCTCTGGCAGCTACATGGCTTCTCCCTGACTCTGCCTACTTTTTCCTCTATCTTTGCTTGGAATTCCCGCCTTACTCTATTCTGCCCTGTGATAGATCCAAGGCAGCTTCTTAATTGACCAGTGGTATACAGAGGGAAATCCCACATCAACCAAATATACCATTGACTTTATTAAATCACAGATACTCTCTTTTTTGCAATTTCTTAGGAGGCTGGTTTGTTTATCAGCAGAGAAATGAAGTTCACAACAACTGTGGCATCGAGATCTACTACCAGACAGACATGCAGAGCACCTCAGAGAACATGTTCCTGGAGCTTTTCTGTCAGATTATCTCTGAACCTTGCTTCAACACCCTGCGCACCAAGGAGCAGCTGGGTAAGAAGACAGTGGGGATTGAGGATCCTGGAGACCGTAATGAACAGCCTTTATGCTCAAAGAAATGCCCCTAACAACTTGAAAGAAACGTTTTAAAAGGATATGGGCATGTCTCTCACATGCCCTATCATTTTTAGAGTCACCCCTATGCTAGGTTCTGAGCACGGAAAATGGACACGTCATGGACAGTCCTTCTTTTAAGGAGCTCTCAGTGGCTGACCTATAAAGGAGTAATCGTGTTTCAGTGTGGTGTTCCTGTAAGAACATTCAAACAGCAAAGCTCCTAAAGATAGCAAGTTTCCCAGAGGCTCCAGGGTCCCAGACTCTCTTTAGTGGTAGATCTGTGCAGAGCTGTGGAAGGAAAAAGCCAAGAGCTAAATAGAGGAAGAGTTGGGGATGTTAACTGTGAGGGAAGGTGCCTGGCAGCCTGTGAGGACTGCTGCTTCCTCAGGGTGGGGCATGATGACACTACACCCGGTGGTTGCTGCGGTCTGACATGCACAGGGGCTGCTGCACAGGAGCTGCTCACTATCTGTGGCTGCCTGTCGTGCCTCACACATTGTTGGTAACTGAGGAGTGGAGTGCCAAGCACTCTCCAGCCAGTGTCTACAGCCTGACCTCCCAAGCACTGTGCCCACGTGATTGACAGATGAGAATGCCCGAGACCTGTACATGCTCTGAAGCACTGACTCACTTAGCACGTTCCAGGTCTGGTGTTATAGCCGCAGACTGTGATTGGTGCTCCTGGGTCATAATGGTGCCTATGGTCACCAGTTATACACTGGAATTCCATTCTGGCAAGGGAAGGTGGCTTTCTATGACTGCAAAGGCTGCTACCTGGCAGCATCTTGGCCCAGTGATATACATGAGACATGAGGTGGGTAAGGACAAGATCTTTGCCCTGTAACAGCTGGGCCCGGGTTTGCTATGGGTACCCAACTAGAGGAGCATGTCCATGTGCCAGAACATGGAACTGTTGACTGCTCGTAATGAAGAGACTGAGACTGACCAAGACGCTTTGAGCGCACCTTCTGTGTGTACAGTGGCAGGCGTTGGGTGCTAAAAGCCACCAGGGGCATGCATAGCAATATGCTGTGCACCCAGGAGGCCTGATGCTACTTTGACATCATGTGGTGATGACTGGTGCATCAGACCACAGGCATCCAGTGGGAAGTCTGTGACTGCCGAGAAGAATGGGCGGCTGACTGTCCCAATCAGAGATGTAGGCCTCTTCTCCACAAACCTGATCACTTGTCCTGTCTCTGTATTCCATAGGAAATACGGTGACTGCCACAAAGTCACAGGAACCTTGGACCCCAGCCACTGAGTGGGTGCTAGCACTGTGCTTTATTTGGGCAGCTCCTCCAGACACTGTCATATACAGGCACAGGGTCCACTGTGGTTCCCCCCTGTAATAGTTACAGAGGAAAATATTCACATGGACTTTTCTTCTTCTGCCTGCTAGAGCCTTGTCTACAACTAAACCTTTCCCATGGTGGCTTTGATGTTGTAGGCTTCACTATTGAATTTGAGCAGGAAGATGTAGAGCATCTTCAACTAGAAAGAGCAAAATAAAATAATGTATTGAGTCTGCAAAAGATGGGAGCTGAGAGGTAGGAAATATGCTGTTGGTGTATATAAACATACCAGATGTTGATCTGTGTTCTCCAGTTAACCCTGTCCTAGAGAGCTGGCTTACCCAAAGCTGGTCCAGGAATAGATTATCAAGGAAATGCATTGTAGAGCCAGGATCGTGTGAGGAACTTAGATGGCAAAACAAAGAAGGAGTTAGGACTTGGCTGAAGCGTGAACATGAGCAGATTATAGGAATGGATACCTTGAGCTTAGAGGAGCAGCTGAGAAAGTCACAGAATGTGAATTTGATTCCAGGATCGGCTCCAAAGCTACAGAGAAACCCTGTCTCAAAAAAAAAAAAAAAAAAAGAGAATGTGAATTTGAAGGATAAACATGGTCAGCCTCTAGTTTCTGTTCTTCAGTGAGCCGTTCAGCTTTGTCCTGAGGAAAAAGACAGTGTCTTAAAATGGTTGTATTTCTGGGGGCTGAAGAGATGGCTCAGTGGTTAAGAGCACTGGCTGCTCTTCCAGAGGTCCTGAATTCAATTCCCAGCAACCACATGGTGGCTCACAACTATCTGTAATGAAATCTGGCACCCTCTTCTGGTGTGTGAGCATACATGGAGGCAGAATGTTGTATACATAAGAAATAAATAAATAAAGATGGTTATATTTCTTTGATGTGAATGAGCTAAAGTAGATTTTATTTACTCTGATTCTGATTGGCCATATGTGTGCTTCAGGCTACATCGTCTTCAGTGGACCTCGCCGAGCCAATGGCATCCAGGGCTTACGGTTCATCATCCAGTCCGAAAAGCCACCACACTACCTGGAAAGCAGAGTAGAAGCCTTCTTACTCACCATGGAGAAGGTCATAGAGGACATGACGGAAGAGGCCTTCCAGAAACACATTCAAGCATTAGCCATCCGTCGACTCGACAAGCCAAAGAAACTCTCTGCCGAGTGTGCTAAATACTGGGGGGAGATCATCTCGCAGCAGTACAATTATGACAGAGGTAGTGTAAAAAGAGCTCCACTGTGGCCCGTGAGTGTAAGATCTGAGAGCATCAAAACCATTCGATGCCCTATCGTTTCGTATTGATTTGGCAGCGTGGTAGGATGGCACATCTTTTTAAAAAAATGTGTTGTTTTTTTTTTAAATTATTACTTATTTAATGTAACAGCAATTTTCTGCTAGAAACTATCTTCTCCAGAAGTAAAGCTGGTCTCTGTCACATTAACTCCCTTTCTGTCCTGTCAGTGTAGCCTGAGACTCTAGCACTGACCCATGAGTATCCATTTCCCTGATATGACTGGGGAAAGCATGCAGAGTAAACATGCAGACAGCAAGGGCCTCCCCTGCACAGTTTAGGAATCTCCAAAGGTCCCCACTGCTTTCAGATGTCAAAGAGCTATGCATTAGAGCGTCCCTTTTGATCACAGAAGAGATTAAGCCATGAAGCCAAAGCATGCTAGATATCAGGAGACAGGTTTTATTCCTGGCGCCACCAAGCTGACGGTCTTGACCAATCATCCTTGTTCCTCACTTCCTTACCTGTGGTTTTTGTTGTTGTTTGATTGATTGATTGATTGTTTTTGTTTTGTCTTACTATTGAGACAAAGTCTTACTACATAGCCTTGGCTGATCTGGAGCTTGCTATGGAGACTGGCCTGGCCTCAAACTCATACAGATAATTCTGCCTGCCTTGACATTTCTTTTTTTGTTGTTGTTTTGTTTTGTTGTGTTTTTTGAGACAGAGTTTCTCTGTAACAGCCCTAGCTGTCCTGGAACTAGTTCCTTTTTTTTGGGGGGGGGGTTGGTTTTTGTTTTGTTTGTTTGTTTGTTTTTGTTTTTTGAGACAGGGTTTCTCTGTAGCTTTGGAGCCTGTCCTGGAACTAGGAACTAGTTCTTGAAGACCAGGCTGGCCTTGAACTCACAGAGATCTGCCTGCCTTGGCATTTCAAGTGCTAGAATTAAAGGCTTGCATTACCTTGCCTGACCTTCACCTGTGGTTTTTCTAAAGGTTGGATCTGCTCATGATATTGACGGCTACTGTGTTTGACCATTTACCACGTGCCTAACATCACTTGTCATATGTCACCTTCTTGGTTGTCATTATAACCGTACTAAGTGGTTGTTCTCTTTGATCTCCAGATAAGGAAACTGAGGGTTATAAACTCAAAGTGACTGGTTCCTGAGCCAGGTCTTAGCTACTGTAGCACAGGCCATTACTTTTCTTGGCATCTATACCTTGCCTACTTAGCAGATGGTGGCTTTAAAATATAGATGCCTGGGCTGGAGAGAAGAGCAACAGGTGTCTTAGTCTGAACTGGATCCCTAGAACCCACAGGTGGAAGGAGAGACCCAGCCAAAAGCTGTGCTGTGACCTTTACAGACACACAAATGAAAGTAAACGTTTTTAAAATCATGGGTACTCAACAGGCTTAGAGTGAAATGTTTTATCATTCAGTGCAGTATTTTTAGACTGTTTAATGTAAAAATATTAATAAATTACTGCTTGGTTACCTTTTCAGATAACATAGAAGTTGCATATTTAAAGACACTTACCAAGGATGATATCATCAAGTTCTATAAGGTTGGTGGATTTGTTATCTAGATTTTATTTTATTTTCTAATTAGTATTTGTGTGTTTAGTGTGCATTGTGTGGGAGCATGCATGTCAAAGTCAAGGCAGCTTGCAGAAGTAGGTTCTCTTCTACCACTGGGTCCCAGGTTGTCAGGCTTGGTAGCAAGCGCCTTTTCCCACTTGAGCCATCTCATTGGCTCCTAAGTTTTGGTTCATAATGAACTACTTGCTGTCCTGTGTATTGAACTCGTTCACACTGGAGGCGTTTTTGTAGGATTAAGGATTTGACACTTGGACCTATTACTGTTAGATACAGTCCTCTGCGCTTCAAAGGCCTCAAATGGCTCTTCTGGCTTCCAAGTCCCCATTTCCAGGCTCTTTTTCTGTCTTCTGCTTCTACCATGCTGTTTAAATAACATTGCCGAGCTTTTCAGTGTGCAGGGAGAGCAAAGGATACACCACACTGGCCAGCTTATTCTCCAAACTGACAGTGACCAGTGCTTCGGAGTTTCCCATGTCTTGCTTCCTGCGAAAGCTGCAGAGAAAGGAGAGGCACTGCCACTAGGTTCATCCAGCAAGCTTTAAGAGAATCCTTGCTCCATCTAAGTCTCTCCCTCCATAATGACATAAGAGTAGTGTTTAAATAAGTACGTGGCCTAGTTAGGGTTATCATTGCTGAGTTGAAACAGCGTGACCAGAGCAACCTAAAGAGGAAAGGGTTTATGTGACTTACGCTTCCACATCACTGTGCATCATTGAAAGAGTCAGGACAGGAACTCAAATAGGGCAGGAGCCTGGAGGCAGGAACTGATGCAAAGGCCATGGAGGGGTGCTGCTTACTGACTTGCTCCTCGTGGCTTGCTCAGTCTGCTTTCTTATAGAACCTGGGACCATCAGCCCAGGGATGAAACAACCCACATTGGCCTTGGCCTTCACCATCAATCAATAATTGAGAAAATGCTGTATAGGCTTGCCTACAGCCCAATCTTACTGAGGTTTTTTTCCTCAGTCAAGCTTTCCTCCTCTCAAGATGACTATAGTTTGTGTCGAGTTGACATAAAACTAGCCAGCACAGCATGTCAACTAAGAATTTCAAAATTTATGCCACTATAGAGTTGTGCTACATATTCTTTGTAATTTGGTGGGACTTCTAATTTAAAAGTACTTTTGTGCTTGACTTAGGATAAAGAAAAATTATAATCCGTGCTCACCTTAGCACCATGGGACTGCCATGCGCCCATGTTCTAGCCACTTAGCATGGACATGTTTGTGACTCTGAGCTGTCTGATCAGGAGGTGTTTTCTTTCCATGCTCGTATCTTTTGGGGGAGAGGATCTATAGTGCCATTTTTCAGTGCTCTGGTGTGGAGGCCAGCACAGAAGTCAGCTCTTGCCTTTCTCTTTAGAATGATTGTGGGAACAGTGAGGACTGCCTAATAACATTCCTACTCTAAGTCCTACGGGAACTTAGTGGTAAAGTGGTTGCTGTACAAGCAAGAGGTCTTGAGTTCAAACCCCAGCACCCACATAGGAAGCTGACTGTGGTGGTGCATGCCTGAATGCACACAAAAGGAGACTGTGTCTAAAAACAAATAAGACTTATTTTGTATTATGTTGAGGGGGTATTTGCTTGTGAGTGAAGGTGCTCATGGAGGCCAGAAGAGATCATTGGGTCCTCTGAACCTGGGGTTACAGGCAGTTGTGAGCAGCCCTGATGCTGGTACTGAGAACAGAACTCAGGTCCTCCGTGTTCACTTTAAGCACTGAGCAATCTCTCAAGCCCTTGGTTTGTTTTTAAAGACAGCTCAGGCTGGACTCAAACTCATAAAGCAGTTCCTCTGCCTCTTCAGGGCTGTGGGGTAATAGCTCTGTGTGTGCCATGCCTTGTGTGGAGGAAAGCCTCTCATTGCACCTAAGCTACTCTTGCTCCTTTTCAGTAACAGCCTTTGAATATGTGCTTGTATAAAAGGCCTGGCTTTTATCCCCACATGGCCTCTGTGTGGTGAGTGCAGAGTCAGGTGTAGGATGTGTGCCCACTGAGGCTGTGCCGCTGGCTAAGATGATCTACAGGGCATCAGCAGGAGCGGGTAGAGTCTCTGACTACACACTAGGACTCATGTCCCACCCCAACCTGTAACACGATGAATAAAAACCCAGAGACAGAGACTGGGGTTCAACATGAAGGTCAGAAAAGCAAAACAGCCAACCACTGGCTCTTACCTCTGCCTCAGTCTGAAATGGCGATCCTGTCTCCTCCCATTTTATGCTCTCTCTAGGGCTGGGATTAAAGGCGTGCACCAGTGCCACCTAGTTTCTATGGCAAACTATTGTGGCTACTGGAATTAAAGGAGTGTGCCACCACTGCCTGGTCTATAAGGCTGACCAGTGGGGCTGTTTCACTCTCTGAACTTTGGGCAAGCTTTATTTATTAAAATACAAATGAAATATCACTACACCCACCCCAAACTTCAACCAAGGCACCTAAGCTCTGAGGCCTCAGTTTCCTGGTCTACCAAATATAGAGGTTCATCTGAATGAGGTAAGCAAGTGCCACTTTGTGACATTTATTAAATAGTCTTGGGTTTTCGACTTTAAATCAGAATGGTTTTCTTCTAAATGTTATGACGTAAATTCTAGCTATGTTTCTTTACTGCCTGCAGGCCGTTGCACTTTGTGAAAATAAGTATTTGTTCTCAGTTGCTTACAGATGAGGATGACCGCATTCAGTCCTGTCTGGGTTCTGAGGTCATCATCCTAAAGTGTCATTAGTCACGCCTGTTCACAAAAGGCGACATCCCAATGTAACCTACAGTAATGCCTCTAGGAGGAATGATGTCTTGCTATTCTCTACATATGCTATTGTTTAAAATTTCAGTACCTACTTGATGAGTTTGAAAATAGTGATTATAAGCTAAGTGGTGGTGGCACATGTGTTTAATCCGACTCAGGAGGCAGAGGCAGGCCGATCTATGTGAGTTCAAGGCCAGTCTGGTCTATAGAGTTCCAGGGTAGGCTCCAAAGCAACTTGGCTAAGTGCAGAAGAGTCTTGCTCTAACTACCCTCCAGCTAGCATTCTGATAAGCCGCATCTGGGAGAAAAGCTTTCATGGGCATAGAGTGTATCAGCACTTAAAGTGCTGTAGCCCATGTTTGCTTTGTCATAAGTAACAAGCATTCCTAAACACTGCTCACTATGGAGCCTTTTTTTGTAAAGAATCCATAAAAAATGTCTGGTTTACAGAATGTTTCAGTGGTTCATTTCTTCTTTAAAGGAAAAAAAAGGCTTGGTAAGGAAATGGCAGCCAGTGTGAGACTGTTTCAAGTTGACAGCACAGTGAAGAGGGTCAGGAATAGAGCTTTGATGTCAGCTGTGGTGGCACACATCTTTGGTAAAAGAGGCATATGGATGAATCTCTGAGTTGAAGGCTACACAGTGAGATGTGTATTTTTGGGGAGGGTGGTTAGAGATGAGTCTCACTATGTAGCTCTGACTGTTCTTGACCAGGCTGGCCTCAAACTCACAGAAATCTGCCTGCCTGCCTCCCGAGTGCTGGGATTAAAGGTTTCTACCAGCACCACTGAGCTGAGACCCTGTGGTCACTGTTGTTGTTTGTTTTTAAAAAGAATCTTTGGAAGCAAACTTTTTACTACAATAAGTTCTCAGGCAAGGTATTCCATGGTACTGGATGCAGGCCTGGAAGCTTCTCTAAAAGGAGAGGTCAGAGCAGCCTTGGGAGGCTAGTCCAGGCTCTGTCAGGACTGGGAGCCAGGGTAGGATTTGCTACAGCACAGCAACAAGGCTTCCTCTTAAATACCCAGGGCCAGTTTTATGATAATTGTCCTCACAGCTGTGGAGTGGTTTGGTTTGTCTCGTGTTCTTTCCCCTCTGAGAAGCAGACACGTGCCATCGGCTAAGGCACCAGGGGAGGCTTCACCCCAGTGATTATCCCTTTGGCAGTAGCAATAAAGTTCCAGCATTCAGGAAAGGTCAGGAGCTACGAGAAAGTTTCTCCTGACCTTTCCCAAATGCTGTAAGCAAAGGGAATCCCTGGAAAGAACCTAGAGATACTAAGAGCACGTACAGGCTGTTGACTCAAGCACAGCATTTCTGCCGTCGAGTCCACATCATTACGATGAGCCACATCGTGACAGCTTACTGAGAATACTGTGAGTGCATGCAGGAGACTGCCGTATACAAGGCAGGATCGGCAAGTGTTAGTTTCCTGTCCCTGTGGTAGATCAGAACCACAGCTTTACCAGCAGACCCCTGGTACAGAATTAGAAAGTTCTTAGAGATCTAACAAGGGTTGTGATTGTCCTGAGTGAAGATCATTGGAGGAGCCAGCTTAGTGGTCTTAGCACTGGGTAGGCTGAGGCAGGAGAATTGCAAGCTCAATGTGCCTGGGCTGCATAGCAATCAAAGAAAGGAAAGAAAGGGGATGGGGGAGAGGGAGAGAGAAGGGGAAGGAAGGAAATGGTAGGGAAAAGAATTGTTTACAATCCCTGGGTGGCTGAGACATGATGTGGCTCAATGGGTAAAGGCACCCACCATAAAGCTAGCCCCATACGGTAGAAGGAAAGGACAGACTTCCTATAGCTGTCCTCTTACTTACAGATATCCACACTGTGCCCATCCCCCACAAAGAATAAATGTAAGAAAAAAGATCAGCCAGGCGTAGTAGCACTTGCCTTTAATTCCAAAATTTGGGAGGCAGAACTAGGAAAATCCCTGTGTGTTCTCCAGGCCACGTGCGTCTACACATAGCGAGTTCTAGGCCAGTCAGAGCTACATAGTTGAGGCCTTGTCTGAAAAAAAAAGGCCACTGGTAAATACTGAAGTAGGTGTGTAAGCCTGGGCATATATTAACTGTGAGTTTGAGCAAATCACTCAATTCCCTTGGGCTTGACTTCCTCATCTAAAAATGGAAATAACTCTTGGCCGTGCTAGGGGTGGGGGTATAGCCCCATGGTAGAACATCTGCCTGGCATGTATGAGGTTCTGGGTTAAATCCCAAGCACCACACAAAGAGAATTAAGTCTTGCCTGCCTCCTTGAATCTTTTAGAGTAAAATCATGTGAGGGTAAAGGAAAGAAAGCTTCCTTTTGTATCTTCAGCTCCTCAGAGAGAACTTCACTCTTAAGTTTCTTTACAGCCTAAGAGGGTGACCTTGGTTTTCTTTATGCATAGGAAATGTTGGCTGTGGATGCACCAAGGAGACATAAAGTATCCGTCCACGTTCTTGCGAGGGAAATGGATTCTTGTAAGTATTGAATGCTGACCTTCTAAAAATTCCATTTCTAATCTGATATTGAGCCATATGATGGCTGTCCCTTACCATAGTCACTCACCTTAGAGAGCAGCAGAAAGTGAAGATATAAACAGAAGGCCCTAAGACAAGGTCTGCGCTATTGAAGCAGAAGTTCAGGCAGAGGGGAATGGAATGGTGGAGAAAGCCAGTACCAGTTGACAGTACCAGTCTGGGCACCATCTCCAAAAGTGGCTGTAGGGAAGGCCTACAGGTGGGGTCACCTGCATAGTCCTCCTCTCTGGCTTTCCAGGAGGTCAGAACCTCAGAGTCTAATCAAGTCAGACCCGAGCTCTAGAGCTGCAGAGGCCCAGGCTGTATGGCCTCGGTGACATCCTCCACATTGAGTGGGTGCTGGGACAAGCACTCAGGCCCAGGCTGTATGGCCTTGGTGACATCCTCCACATTGAGTGGGTGCTGGGACAAGCACTCAGGCCCAGGCTGTGTGGCCTCGGTGACATCCACATTGAGTGGGTGCTGGGACAAGCACTCAGGNGTGGGTGCTGGGACAAGCACTCAGGCCCAGGCTGTGTGGCCTCGGTGACATCCACATTGAGTGGGTGCTGGGACAAGCACTCAGGCCCAGGCTGTATGGCCTCGGTGACATCCACATTGAGTGGGTGCTGGGACAAGCACTCAGGCCCAGGCTGTATGGCCTCGGTGACATCATCAACATTGAGCGGGTGCTGGGACAAGCACTCAGGCCTTGCAGCAAGCAGCTTGGGAGAATCTGAAAAGTGTGTCGAGGGCTTGGTATGGTTTATTTTTCAATAAACTAAGTCTAGCTTAGATTTCTTGAAAATAGCTCTTGTTGCAAGTGTGAATAAGGCGTAAAGCTTTGGTTTCCTTACAGGTCCTGTTGTTGGAGAGTTCCCCTCTCAGAATGATGTAAACTTGCCAGAAGCACCAGCCTTGCCACAAGTAAGAAACATTAGACAGGGTGTGAGGACCTCTAAAGGAGCTCATGCATCAGAAAACATGGAAGCCTAGAGGTTCAGGTCTTCTCGAATGCCCCATCACTCAGCCTCTACCGTTGTCTGCCTTTGCCTCTGTTTTCTTTTGTTTGGGGTCATGTAGCTCAGGCTGAAACTCACTATGTAGCTAAAGCTGGCTTCAACTCCTAATCCTGCCTCAACCTCATAAGTAATAGGAATGCCTCTGGTCTGGACTGTCTCACTCTACCAAGTCATCTCCAGCCATGTCTTTCCCAGATTTGAGTACAGTAGTGAGAATGTCTGGCCCTTTCCATAGTGCCTCTTTATTTACTAATCTTGAAAGATGAGCATTTACTTAAAGGGTGAGAAAATGGGCAATGTCATTAGGCTTTTGCTGGGTGTTTGAGTCAGCCCAGCATGCCCCAGTAAAACCCAAGAGTCTTTTGGCCCAGAGTTCCATCTACCATGGGTCTCTACAGACTCATCCATGACCCTCTGACCCAATTTGAGTATATGGGTATCTCCTTATTTTAAAAACCACCACCTCAGCCTACCCCCAAAAGCTGATATACTGTTCAGTCTAATTTTTAAATTAAACACACTAAAGAAAACTTTTTTTTTTTCCTTTTCAGCCTGAAGTGGTTCATAACATGACAGAGTTCAAGCGTGGCCTCCCACTGTTTCCCCTTGTGAAACCACATATTAACTTCATGGCTGCAAAACTCTGAAGAGAGTGGATACGTTCCTGTGTCTTCTGAGGCCTGGGAAAGCAATCTTAACCACTTGAGTAGTTTCTGGCTTGCTATTAGAGAGACAAACAGAAAAGAGTTATCAGACATTATTATATAGAAATGTTAAAAACCCAAAGTAATAAAATTATAAAATCTTATAGATGTAGAATATTTTTAAAATACATGCCCCTTAAATATCCTAATTTTTTTCCTTTTTAGTCCTAAGAGAAATTCCCATACATTAACTGTTTAATATGAAGAAGGATATCCCAACAGAATCTTTCTTCCTTATTCTGTAAAATAGTCACTTGTCCCAAGAAAACAATTTTTTTCTAAAAGGCTTCAAACCATTTAGAATGATTACCTTTTAAAGAACCGATCCTTAAGTCTGCTTTCTATTTGATAGTTTCCTAAATCAACAGAAAACATTACATTTGGCAGATAATGCACAAAGCAATGTCATGTTCTTTTATTAGTAAATTACTGATTATCTAAGGCATGGTTTTAAAGTTTTTATAAAATTTGGGTATGTTTTTTAATCTTCTTAGTCAAATGCTGGAAAGCCCTAGAACACCCGATTTATAGTGCTAGAAACACAGATTAACCTTACATCACGATTAGAATTTCTCAGGACTCCTGTGGGTTCTCTCATTGAATTCTGTTGGCATTTCTGGTTTTTGTAGTTGGTTTGCAGTGTTCCATCAGCAGACAGATGCGTGCTTCTGTGTATAGGGTGTGAGATGTGCCGTGCTCACGTCAGCTGTTGTCAGTCCCCTTGACTCCTGGGGGACATTGCCATCAGTGTGTGAACTAAATCACTGGGAGCAGATGCAAAGCCACAACTGCACTCTTAGACAGCCAGTCTCCGAAAGACTCTAAACTCCCTGCTGCTTCCAGTCTCATCTTGCCTTAAGTGATATTTTTTGAATATATGAATATAGACATACAGATGATGACTGGAGTGGGCTTTTAAAAACTATTTTTTTCACAGGATACTATTTTAGGTGAAAATGTTACTGTAGATTCAACAGCTGTTTTAAAATATTTGCTATTACTAATCCTTGCTTCAAGAACAAGCGTGGCTGTTTCCACACACAGGCAATAGGAATGGAAAGGGCTCCTGTTTGCCCACCGACTCAGGCAAAGTACAGAATGGCGTTTCCAAGAAACATTTGACTGCCCCATCCGACTTGGTTTGCCAGAATTCTCTGCTATAGAGTCTTGGCTTTTCACAGCTTAAGTTTTCATATTTGCCACTTTCCAAATAACATGAACTTGGGCGGCTGTGGAAGCTGCTCTCCCCGTGGTGCTGCTACTGACTTTTATCCACACGTTTTAAGAGTCTCCCGGTGAAAAACCTGTCCTTGTCTGTCCCATCAGAAAGTGTGAGTCATCCCTTCTTTCTCGTCTGAGCAACTGGCCAAGCAGCCAAGACTGACTTTGAACTCCTGATCCTCCTGCCTCCACCTCTCAAGTGCCGGGATTTGGCGTGCGCCACCCTGCCCAACGTGACTATGCAGCTCTTCATCAGACTGCAAAGTATATACAAGACAAATCTAAAACTAGTCCTGAGTGTTTGAATCCATCACTGTAAAAGCAAATGACAGACTGCTGCCTTTTCTGTAAGCGATTCTGTGCCGTGAGTAACTTAGCTCTTTTCTAAAAGATGGGTACAGTTATGAGCATGTCTTTTGTGTGAGAAAAGGCACTTGAAGAGACCGGAAAACAGCCCCATGTCGTCTTCATGAACCTGCACGTGGTGTTCAGTGTGCTCCCGAGCACCTATGTGTCACTTGATATCCTGACGGGTTCATCTCGGTGGGTCCAGGCTGTGGTCCATGAACAAGAGCAGACTACCCAGAGACTGCCATGTTCTCAAGCTTAGCAAGTGAGATTTGTGAAAAAGTTATGAGTTACCAGAGACTTCAAGAAGTCTTTTTAATCAGTTGATGTGTAAAAGCATGTGACACTGCCAGTGTGGCGGGTCATAGGGTTACCCTGTTTACAATAAATCTCCTGAACTGAAACTGTGTGCTGGATTATTTCATAGTTTGTGTGAAACAGTGCCTACCCTCAGCCTCCCCCTCAGCGTTCAGATCTCACAGGATTTCTTGCTTCTCTATTCTGTTGCAGAAAGCAGTGAATTTGTGGATGTGTCCATACACATATATGTGCATGTGTTGGGATCGTGTTTGCTAAAGTAGCTTTTGTAAAATAGGAGCCTCGGTGTGGGAGACCAGAGTCCTGTTGAGCAGTGCCGCTGAGCACGTCACATAGGCAGATAAAAAAATGGAAGGTTTGATTATCTGTTGATAATATCAAAGAGTTCATAGTTAAAACCCTTCTCCCCAGTGCACACACCCAATTAGAGCAAGAAATTACACTGACTTTAATATTCTAGGAGATACAGAAGGGACCCCTTCTCCACTCAATTAGTATTATTTATCATGGTAACAAGATGGAAAGGAAAACCAGCCTAGGATCATTTCAGTAGATTAATAAGAGTATTTTAGGAAATTTGTGGAAATGTCAACAAGCGGAGAGACTGCCTTTATCCCGCTCTGGGACTTTATAAAACAGGTACAGCTAGCATTTAATGAAGGAATGCAGACATATCTCCTTAGGCCCTCAGGAGAACACCCTCTCTAGTCAGACCTGTGTCTGAAGTCCTAGGCAGTGCAGATATCAGCACTGGGAAAATGTGAAACTGTTCATGGGCAACATGGTCAGATGGTCATTAGGGATCTCCACAGTTGCTATTAACAAGAAGAATAGGTGATGGTAGATGACGGCACGAGACAGGTCAGCATCAGCAAACCAACTGTATATAAGGCAGCGGAGTTTAAGTGCTTCAGTAACTCCAAGTATGAAGAATTTCAGGGTAAAGTTACCAGAACATGGAAGCTTACATACTAAAGATGTAACCAGATGCAACTAGTTCTCAACCAGATCGTGGCTGTGCAGGCAGGGAGAACATGGAAGTTACGAGAAGCCTTCAAAAAAGGGGAGCATGGAGATTTTATTCTCAGACCTTACAGCAAAACCGTGTCTCAGAAATAAAAAGGGCAAATGGAGTTGCTGTGGTGGCTCATGCCCATCAGATAAAGGGAGGCAGAGCTCTGAGTTTGAGGCCAGCCTGGTCCACATAGTGAATTCCAGACTAGCCAGCTATACATTGAGAACCTGTTTCTAAGAGTGTGGAAGTGTGAACAAAAGGGTTGCCCTGGAATTGAGGCTGGCCTCCATCCTTCACCCTCCTACCACCAGCTTCCTCGTGCTCACTACAGGCCACGTGGCTAAGAAGTATGTTCTAAAAGGGGGAATTTAGAGTTCATTTATTTAGATCCTTAATGGTTGGCATACACAAAGAAGGGCTTCATCAGTTTTTCTGAAAATACTGGTACACACTTATCCCAGGCTTTGTCCCCAGCTGAGTCTGGCTCTGCATGCCTGTAATCCCAGCAACTGAGAAGTCAGAGACATGACAGCCAAGGAAAACCAGGACCATGTAGAAAGAATCTGTCTTTAAGAAAACAAAAAGACAAGGAATCTACCCTGGACTTTTATGTCACGGCTGAGTGAATATGGATATGTAAGAGGGCACTTCACGGAGGCTGGAGCTAGGCTTTGGTGTCTTTCCCAACAGTGAGTTCATCTCCTGGGACTCTGTGATCAACTATGAAATGTTAATTATTTTTAATTTATTTTAAAGTAACTGTGTGTTTATGTAAGTGCATGTGTGTCTGTCTTCTGGTGTCATTCCTCGGGTCTTTCCCACCTTATTTTTTTTTTCTTTATTGATATTTATTGAGTTCTACATTTTTCTCTGCTCCCCTCCCTGCCTCTCCCCTTCCCCCTTTAACCCTCCCCCAATGTCCCTATGCTCCCAATTTACTCAGGAGATCTTGTCTTTTTATACTTTCCCATGTA